>OZ038506.1:44251507-44354007 GCA_964036315.1 Acanthosepion esculentum | reverse complement strand
GAATGTGTGACATAAATTTATAGCAAAAATGTGTCTACTTAAAATCTTGTGAGATTCCCCCATACATTTAAATTAAATGTGAAAGTGACAATTTTTATGTAAGATATGATGCAATAAATACATATTTTAAATTCATGATTCATTACCAGGGGGCCAAAGACCCCATTTACACCTTCCTTTAGAGCTTAAAATCCTACCCATAGAGTGAGTTTTCCTTAACAATGAAAACTCTCTCATAAAGAGATATAAACTATGTGCTATTACTGCTACTGGCTATAATTTGTAATTCATATCATTGTGTGCAGTAGGCCAGATGTTGCAAAATCAGAAACTGTGGTACTGAAATCAGAAGGTGCATTTGAAATAGGTAAAGATGCCTTCTAAAAATTAAACAAAGTATTAAGAAACAGGAAACTTTCATTAGAAACAAAGAGTGTTGAAATGCTATATAAAATCTATCCTTGTATATGGTAGTGAGTGCTGGATTATTTCTTCACACATGAAGAGGAGACAAAGATGTAATCCTACATAAGGATGCTGAGAATACCATGAATAGAGTATGTGAACAACAAAGAAGTTTTAAGGAAAATGGAAACAGAAAAGAACATTTGTACTTGGGAACAGAAAAAAGTTGAAATTTCTGGGACACATGATGAGGAAAGAAGGCTTGGAGAATTTGACATTCACAGGATATATTAACATTAAGAATGGCAGAGAGAAACATCAAGTAATCTACCTAATGAGATTGTGTAAACAGATGACAAAACAGAAACTGGGAGGGATACTAGGGAGACAAACATTGCTTAGAGCTATGAAGGATAGAAAGTTGTGGATAGCCATGAAGGACACAACACACTAAAGAAGTCAAAGTAGGTGACCAGATGTATTACTCTTATATTCTTGAAAGAATTAAAAAAATGTCATAAATAGCCAAATATAATTCTCTATGGAGCTACTTAAATAATATTCAATCTAATAAATTGTTATTAACAGATATCCAGATCAACTCTTATATCCCCTGATTTTTAAATTGAGTAAAATACATTCAGTTTACTATATCTATATGAAACTTATTGCAAATAAGTTAATTTTTTTTATGAGGAAATAAAAATATTTTTTTTTTTAAACAAACAGAAAAAATAGTCTTTTATCAACAATACATATAAAAGGCACTGACTAATTTAAATAATATGTAATGATTTTGTGTTTCAATAAGACCAGATTGTTACATACATGTGATTAACTTTCAAAGATAGGGTTAGGATTACAGCAGAAATAGTAATAGATACAGTAAGCTGTCTTAATTTATTTCATGTGCAAAAATATCAAATACTGATTATTCCACAAAATGTTATATCTATCTTCTAAGCTACAACAAATTTATATATATATATATATATATATATATATATATATATATATATATATTATAAATTAATTGATTTAAAATATGGGTTTTTCGCTACACAGTGATAACCATGTTTCAAAAATGGAAGCTAAAGCCTTTGAATTTAATTTTGTTATCAAACCAAAGACATTAGTTCCATTTCCTCATCAAGCAAATTTTGGAGTAACTTATTTTTTTAAATTTACAGTTGTTAAAGGCACGGCAAAGATTCATAATTGAGGGTTTCCAAGGATACCGAGAAATCCATTCATCTAGACAAGGGGTGGTAGGGGGTTCAATTTTTAAATTTTCGTTGTATCAGTTAAAAGTTACATTCGAAAGCGGAGTTATGTTTTAGGGATGGGTAGGGATGTATTTTTCAACAAATTCTGACATCCACTAAAATGCAGGTCGTCTGGGGTTTTTTTTTGTTTTTTTTTAACGGCAAAAATTCTTACGGTATTTTTTCTATTTGTATATTTAAAGATTTTGGGGGGCTGTTTAGGCTAGAATATGTTTTAACCACATTTCTAAAAAGTTTTTATTTTTAATATTTAATATACTATATTTCTTTTTAAAACCAAGTAAAAATGTATTAGAATTACTTACAGTATGTAAAATTATTTTTTCTTATCGAGTATAAGTATGTATATTGCCAGATTATAATAATTTTTTTTTTTATGTAAATTTTATGACAATGACGGCAAAGATAGCTAAATTATTTCACTAATTCAGTAAACTTTTATTTTTTATAAATTTAGTAATATAAATTTTCCCACGTATGTACAAATGACATGGGTCATTTAATGTCCAATATATTCTAACTTATCATATTAATTTCATTTGACTTTAGGTGTTCTATTGGATTCTTTTAAGTGTTTGAATTGCTTTGAGAGAGGTGTTAAGGTTAGAGTACGTTTTATTTAATTACAATTTTAAAACCAATTTTTAAAAAAATTCTACTTTTAAATTTAACTTTTAAATTTAATCGGCTATATTTTTTTTATAAAACAAGTAAATGTAATAGAATTACTTACAGTATTTAAAATTATTTATTCACATCAAATATGAGTATGCATATTATCAGGTCTTACTGTTCTTTCTTTTTATTTATATATATATATATATATGAGATAATGACATATGACCATCTTCTACCTTCTTGAACCCCGTTCAGCTCTTATCCTTTCCTTGGTCCCCCTATACCCAGTCTTTTCTTTTACCTTCACTATGTTATCCCCTGTGTACTAGTGGCATTATCACCTTGCTTTTAAAAAATAAATAAATAAAAACTTTTTTTTTTTTTTTTTTTTTCATATATATATATATATATATATGTATATGTATGTGTATATATATATATATATATATATATATATATATATATATATATATATATATATATATATATATATATCTCAAGAACAGTATTGGAGAAAACTGTATGACAAGTGAAAAAGTTTACTTGTGACATGTTTCATCCTTCAAGACTTTATCAGACTAAATTTGTTATATGACTACACATGCGCTTGAATGAAGGGTGTTGGGAATTTTATCATTTTTTTGTCAAAATGTCACAAAAAGTACACAGGAGAAACCTCAAGGAATCTAAATAAAACATTATACATGAACACAAAAGGGACATTTTACAAAACAATACATCAAATGTATTGATTGCCCATCATAACAAGACTGACCACAATTTTGACATAAAAAATGGTACTCTGATCAAAGGAGAAAATAATTCACTATGATGTAAATGTCTAGAGAGTGTCTTGCCCACAAGGTCATACACAGTAAATCTGTACCCTGTCTCTTACAACATTTAATCATTCCTGGCAGATCTTCTAATATCACAATGTGGGACACCTAAAGTGATGGAAAGAAAAGAAGATTCTAAATGAATTCAGTTAGATAGAGAAAAAAAATTTTAAATTTCCAGCACCACTTGTTTGTGAACATGTGTAGTTGTAAAAACATCAAAATTAAGTCTGATAAAGTCCTGAAGGACAAAGCACATCATATAAAATAGGTAGGTTGGTTAATAAAACAAGGGCAAACAAAAGGGTACTAATGTGATCAGTACAAAAAATATTTATTAAATATTAATTATTAACCACAAGACAAAAATGAAGCATGGAAATTAAGGTTTTAAGTCTGGAATTTTGGGGCACACCCATGTCCTTCATCAGCGGTGCGAGAAATAAACAGAGAAACGGAGAAGACTCACCAACTGTTGTCATTGTGGCTGGTGTGACTGCTTGTGTAGATGGTATTATTAGTATATATATATATATGAGAGAGAGAGAGAGAGAGAGAGGATTCATCAAGTCTAGAACAACAGAATGCAGAAAGCATTCTGTTGAGGATTTTTAGTTTGTTACCTCTTTGTCACCAAGAACTTGTTGGTCTAATGGGTATGACACTTGCATATCATAACAGTCCCGGTTCGATTTTCAGTAGCGGATGCACACTGCTGATGAGTCACAAAATAGGACAAAATGGCCATCCATGCTTTCTGAATTCTGTTATGGATTCTTCTAAACTCGATGAATTACTTAATTGTGATATATAGAATTAATACAAATATAAAATTTGTCACTTAGATGATTGATGTTATATATATATATATATATATTAATTTTTTTTTAAATATTTTCATAGTTATGTATCTTGACTTGGGATGGGAGTAATACTTTCAGGAATGGAGATATTAGAAAACATCCAGAGTTCAGATTTATATTTTGGTAAGATTTGATAGCGACACTCTTGAGAATTTTCCATCTAAGTAATTTACTTTCTCTTTTAATAAGTGTGGCATTCTTTAGATCAAAGTTGTGGTTGAATTTATTTCTATATATAACTAAGGCATTTGATAAATTGTTGTGTATAAGATCCTTTTTATGTTTATACATATGTTTTTTTTTTAATTTCTGCAAGTTTTCTCATTATGTATATTTACATATATTAAATGTAAAATGAATCATAAAACACTCTTCCAAGAATACAAATATTTTCTGGTTAAATTTCATCTGATTTCTAATAAATTTATTTTTGATGAGTCATTCATGTTATAATCAGGGAATGGAGAAAATAGGACAGTAAATGCACAGTTCATAATTTTCATTTATTCAAGCTCACTTTTATTAAAGAAGTTGAAATAAAAGTCAACAAAAAAAGAAATTTCAAAACCATTGTTCTTTTATCCAAAAACTATTGGCAAACATAATTTTTGTTCTGCTCATATGAAAAATTAATGTCAGGTATTCTGTTTAAAAAAATTTTTTTTTCTTCTAAAATAAGATTGTTAGAAAAAAAATTTAAAATTGTAACAAAAACAAGTTTTTTGAGAAAAAATATCATAATAGACTTATCTTTTATTAAAAAAAAAATCTGACATAGCTGCTCCAGTTTTATAAGGATTTTGACTAAGGAACCAAATTTTTTTTTCTATGGCTTTATCAAACCTTTGAATGTTATTTAAAGTGAGGAAATATTTTTACATTGTCAGAAATTTTTTTTTTTTTGAGATAATAATGGTTTAGTGATACAAGTCATACTAATTAACCCACAGCTGGGGGGTAGAAGTGATGGATTCATACCTTTCCCATGAGTATTTTAAACTTAAGTGAATATAACAAACGCAACGAGAATTGAAACTTGGCTCTCCAATTAACAATTCCAAAGTAGTATCCATTACATCACCCGCATATCCAAGCTTACAACGCCTGCCATTCCCAAGGAGCCACCTAAGTACTGATAAGTTTCAGCGTTGCTTAACTTTGGTAATCAAACGGGAAACAGTGTTTCAATGTAATGCGGCTGTAACCCTAAGGAAGCAAAATATAGGTGATTGTGTAAACAAAAGATTGTGTGCAAAGAGCATTGACTTCAGAAACAGGGGCTGCTGAGATGATTCCAACCATGGAACAAGTTTTCAATCAGGATTTCAGTCACTCAAATCTAAATTAAATCAGTCTGGTATTTTTAAAATTATAAAATTATGAAAGTAATAGAAAGAGAGGGAGAGGAAACACAGACAGGCAAGATTTTGTACGTATTCCAGCCATTTGTGTTTAAGTACATCTTTTTAAAAAATTTACATGTAATTTTAAAAAGAATCCATGATTGTCAAAATGCAAAAGCTAAAATGTGTTCCACATCTGTTAATGCAAAGCACATTCTTCTACATCAAAATTGAGTTTTCTTCCCTTCCCTAGACCTCGCTGACCTTAAAATTGATTGACTGTCAGTTGGCACTTGGTGGCTAAGTCTAGTTAAATACTGCTCTTGATAAAGTATGGAAGGAATGAGGGACAAATTTATTTAACTTATTAAACTACTGGTAATAACAGTCATTCCCCGCAAACTTCAGAAAGATACTCCACAGGCTTCATGTGGCCCACAGTCTGCATGTTTGAAACCCCTGAATTAGGAGGTACCATTAGTTGTCAGACTGATTGATTCATTCATTCATTTTCTATGGCTTATGAACCCCTTTGCAGGCTATTTAAAGCCAGAAAATATTTTTAGATTATTAGAATTTTTTTATGGGGATAATAATGATTTAGTAATACAAGTCTTACTAATTAATCCATACCTTTGGGGGAAAAGAGGTGAATTCATACCTTTCCTAATGGTGTTTGTACATAAGTGAATATAACCAACCTAACTTGAACTGGAATTCAACTCTCCAATTAACAATTCTGAGCCATTATTCATTACACCACTTGCACATCCAAGCTTACAGTACTTGATATTCTCAAGTGTTCATCCATCTAGATATCTGACGAGGGTTGAAGATGCTGAACTGTGGTGATCATACAGGAACCAATATTTCAACCTGATATGGCAGAGATGACAGACCAATAACACTGCAGATTCTTCTTTGGATTTTAACAAGAATCTAAATATATAACAGGGGCAACGGACCAGATGTGGCAGCAATATTCAAAGCATTTATATAATTGTTTTTCTTTATGTCCTTTATTATAACATGAGAGTTGGCAGCCCTATTTAAAAGCATTTTTTTTTTTTGCTTCTCCCGTCGAACTCGACGTATGAGGGCCAGACAGATCAATTCCCAGAAATGAAAGCCGGACAGCCACATAAGATTTGATTATAGTGGTGAAGGCTTTGTGCAGGGCCATCCACACTTTTTGGAGGGACGAATACAGGGACCTGGTGCAACGAATGCCACAAGGTCCCCAAACGATCCTCCGCAGGTTTTGAATTCAGAGTTGTCCTTCTCCTAGACCAGTTGCCGTCCAAGGCTATAGAACCCAGTCTGTCCTGCTATTTACCCATAGTTGGAGGGAGAAGAAGAGGATTCACACCTTTCCCAAGGGTGTTAGAATGTAAGTGAATGTAATGGATTCGACTGGAATTCGAACTCGGCTCTCCGATTCCTCAATCCAAGCCGTTATCCATTACTCCACCGTGCCTCCTAAAAGCAATATTTGTTTTTAAAACCTACAAAAACAAATATGAAACCTAGATTTCTTCTCACTACTTCCTCTTGTAAGCAGTGACATGTCTCACATACAGATGCACAAAACTGAACTGTATAACATTTTATATATCAGATTAAGAATTTATTCACAATGACTCATAAATAAATAATAATACGTAAAAAAAAAAAAGGATCTTCCATTTAAATATTATTAGCGATAAACATTAGACCCACTTTTAGTTACTTGTAATATGCATGGTTATATTTTATTCTTTTCTAACTGTACAAGGTATGTTTTTATTTTTAATTATGATTTGCAATTAAGAATATTTGATTAAGTGAATATATATCGCATGTAATTATTCATAACATTTCATTACTTATTTCTACATTTCAATGACTGCACAGATGGAAGTGCGATCTTTCCAAACTGGGGAACCTCTCCAATGAAATATCATTAATCATGTATTCGTAAACACACAGAGGAGCAATCAAGTATAATGTGCATAATTCTTTCTCATTTATTTGTAATTATCATGAAATTCAATTTGGGAATTCACAGGCATAAAGTCAATAACCAATCTATTTAATTTTTTGTCAAGATATGCAGGAAGAATTATCATTACTGTTCAGAAAAGGATTGAGGTTTTGCAGTGAGCTGAACTGAGAAGAAATACCAGTTAATAGTCAAAACTTATAGACAGTTAACTATGCAAGATGTTATAGTGAGAAAAATGAAAACAATACAATGCAAGGAAGGAATTATTGCATTATTTCCCATGGCTGTTTAGATATGATCATTAACAAGACAATAATGTATTAAGGTTTAGCAACACAAGAATTCAGACTTAGCTAGTTAACTAAGGCAGTGGTAAGGCTTGGTGTTACTTAAAAAATGGAAAGAATAAAATTGCAGAAAATGTCAATTTCAGAAAGTCATTGATACTGACAAAACAAGTCTTTGCTAAAATAGTGAACACATTAATATTTAAATAAAACACGTTTGCAGATTCCTGATTGAAAATCAGTTTCAAAATAAAAAATCATAAAATATTTTTAAGATAAACAATAGAACTGCTAAATTATTTTTAGTGGTTCTTCTATAGGTTTTTTTTTTACAGATTTATATATTGATGGCTGGGTGTGTGTGAATATAAATCACACACACCTATCCATGCATAGAGGTGCAATGGATAAATTGTGTAAATTATGCAAAAATGAAAATAACACTGCAATCTCATTTTAACAGATATATTTAGTAAAATTTCACAAAAATATCTTGAAATATTAAAGAGTAAATTTATTCAATAAAATCGCTATTGGCTTCAACCACAGTCTCCAGACGACTTCAGAATCTCTTGCAACTCTTCTGAACAGTCTCCTTGTTTAAGTTGGTGAATGCTGCCATAATCCTTGCCTTCAGTTCATCTTTGGTATTACAAGTTTTATTGGTCTCTCACTCAACTGTGCCCCAAACATAATAATCTGGGGAGTTAGGTGGCCAGATGTAAGGGGTGATGTGGTCGCAAAAATTGTCTGACAGCCATGACTGGGTTCTCTTGCTTGTGTGGCATGGTGCAGAGTCCTGTTGCCAGACATAGGGTCTTCCAGCAGCCACGTTCTTGACCCAGGTAGCACTACCTCCCTGGCTATGGACCTGATCGACTTGGAGGAATCATTTTCAATTACAGTCTTGATTTCACCAACAAATTCAGGAGTTCTTTTCATATCAGAACGACCAGAGTGAGTTTTTCGAGCTGCCGTACCTTCATAATCACTATTAGACTCATCCAACTCTTTCCAAATCCTTTGCACTCTCCTCAGACAGATACTCAAACACTCTGAAATGTTCGTATTGGAGCTTCCAGCACAAATGCCAAGCAATACAGCATGACATTTCCAAATTATTGGCAAAGTGAATTACATCATAGTATTCTTTTTCTCACAGATGGTGCCCAACTGACCCAATTGACAAAAGCAAAAACACATATGCATGAAATTAGAAATATAAAATGGCGACAATTTACCCATCGCACCCTGTAAAAATGGCTTCTCAGCTTTAAGAAATTGAAAACTATCATGCTGATCATCACAATATAAATTTTAAAGCAGATACCAGAACTAGCTATCTTTTAAAATACTACTTACATTAAATATAATCGAAACAGGGTAGATGCGTTTGCTGAACAGAATCATCATTTGGTTCACACTTCTGTGTTCTTTTGCACAGGAGTAGCTGTTTATCCCTTGTTTCCTGTTTAAGAACGGTTTCCAGTTCTTTCTATAGTCTTCTCATTCTCTTTCACTCTCAGTAGCCCCTTGCATCTTAGTGGTTCTATCACCTTGCTAAGCTAAATTGATCAAAATGTTTTAAAAAAATATGATTTCTGAACTGTTTTAAAATATATTTCTCTGCTTAATGACATAAGGTGACAATAATAGCAGAATTTTTTTTTTTAAATGCCATGTTCTTCCAGGATGTAAACAACCATGGCTCTCTACACATTCCTTTTATTTATTATATGCAAATTACCATAACTTCTTAGAATATGTAATTGAGTGGTTTCCCACTGCCTTCTCCTAGACTGGCTACCATCAAAGGCTAAACAGCCCAGTTTATCCTGTTGTTTAATCTATAGCTGGGACGAATACAGAGAGATTCATACCTTTTGAAAGGGTATTAATGTAAAAGTGGACATGACAGACTAGGCCAAAATTTGAATTTGACAAGTTCATTTTCAGTATCAATAACTATTGCATAACACACATATCCTATAAGAATTGGAGTTAAAAAAAAAAAATAGAATGGTTATAAATTTTTCTTTACTATACAATGCAAGAAATTTTGAGTGAGATAATTTACACTACACTCGAACTGCAGCATGCTAATAATTTTTCAAACTTGAACATATTTAATATAAACTTTATCGAGACCTTATTAACAAATTTGTAATTATTATAACGCTTACCTCCCTACTTCATTAAAGTTGGAGTTATTCTTTATATTGCTTCTTAATAAAGAATAGAAATAAGGTTGTCTGAATTATTTTTTTAAAAATTATTAGTCTTTTGTAAAGATAGAAGTGGAACCAAACCAAGTCCAGTTTTATACAAAAATTTTATTTTTCTGCAGATAATTGCCGACATGAATGGTACCTTTCAGACTCTTAACAAATTGAATGCAAATGTTTTTTCTTTTCTTTTTTTGAACACCTGTAATGATAATATCTTAGCTGCCAGTGACAAACCTGGCATGTTTCTTAATTCAGCACAACCTGACATGTGAACAGAAACTAAGTGAAGTTGTAATCAAACAGCAAATTGAATTTTGAACTGATAAACTCTGTCTCCAGCAAAGAGGACCCCTATCCTACCACTCGTTGTCCCTCAGATACTCAGGAGAGAGAGAGAGAGAGAGGGGGAAGAGAGTGGATAATTAGAGAAATAGAAGTAAGACAAATCCCATAGAACAGAAATAGACTGTACCTGCTATAAATAAAAAAACTACATTTGAGCTACGTAAAAGCTATTGTCAACTATCTCCGCAAAACAGGCAAGAGAAAAGAACAAGTCAGTATTATGAATGAAATAAAAATGTTCTTTATAAACAGCTGAAAAGAAAATATTAACAGTATACTACCTGTTTATAATGTTGATCTTAAAGAGAGAATCTTAAAAAAAACTTCATTTCAGACTAACAATATCATAAAAGCTAGCTGGAGTAGTGGAAACTCCATGACAGACAGATGAAATATTCATTAGGGCACCATCTTAACGTTTGAATATACAGTGAAGTGAAAGTATCTTAGAAACCTCTTTTTCTTTTTTATTCATGCTTACCCATGATAAGGCCCAAAAGCCACTCAAGGTAGAGGGTTACTGAATGATATTGTTCTGTAAGTGTAAAAGGAGGAAGTAAGAAGTATGGTTTATGAGGTTATGTAGGAGAGATAATGGTTAAGAGTTAAGATAGTAGTGACCGAGAAAACATCTTCTTGGGAGACTGTTCAACAAAGTAGCAGTTCTTGGGAAGAAGCTATAAGAGTGGAAATTACTTCTTATTAATGGAATAGGGTTGGTGGAGCAATCTGTCTGGTGGATGTGTGTGCTTCTTAGAGATACTAACTTTTGCTTTTAAGGGTCGATAACTACTTGAACAAATCACTTGCTTTTTTTAAAACAAAATTTACGTGTTTTATTCAATAAGCATCCATTAGTCTCGGATGATTTTTGCTCTGGATGATGGTACAGTATCTGTTGGGGTTTCAGAAGCCAATTTGAAAATGAGAGTCTTGCCCACATTTAGCACAAATCAAGTTTGATGTTGGTCTGTTGGTCAAACTTTGAACTTTCCTTAATTGATGTCTAGGGTCCTCAGATCTTTTTTTACAGACATCTTTATAGCATAGTTGGGGTTTGCCAATGGGTTACTTTCCTCGAGATAACTTTTCATACAAAATGTCCCTAAGTATTTGACTATCATTCAATCACCTGGGCCTGTGCCAACATCTTTACTTTAGAAGGATGTACATGCTGAGAATCTGAACCCTCTCAAAGACAGTGTTGTTTTGGAACTGTCTTGTCAAGAGGTGTTCAGAATGCATCAGAGGCAGTGGAAGGCACTGAGCTTCCATTCCTGCCCAGCACACAGTGTCCAAATTTCACTGTTGGACAAGAGAGTGATCACAATACATTTTGTAGACCAGAACCTTGGTGTGTTCTAGCAACTGATCATACTCTCTCTGTTTGTTTAGACATAGTGATAGCATAATGTGTTAAACTCATTTAAGACAACAAAAACTAAATTAATAATTTTCTTTCAAGTCTTAATATAGTGAATAATACAAATATTCACAAATATTAAAAGGAAAAAAAATTGTGTTTCAAGTTAAACTCAGTCTATGTTCATGCTTGTTTGACAGATAGCATTTACCTGCTTACCTCCAGGTCAGAGGTTCAAATCACTTAATTTTCTGTTCCTATGCAGGGTCTTGATCAGAAAGCATAATATTCAAACAAGCAGAATGTTTTCCCTATTTCATTGCTCAAATAGAGGAAGAACAGGCATAATAATATAGACTAGTAGTATCCATGAAAATTTAACAGTTTTACTATCTGAATTTTCAGATATGTTTAAAAAATAATTCATAATAATAATCATTCCGAGTTCCATGATTACAAAATACCCATGGAAATTCTCCTAGTGCATCATTAAATATTTGAGTTTAACAAGTTTAATAAAGAGTGTTCCAATAATTTAGACCGATTTTAAATGTGAATTAAGTTTAAGCATCTAATGATTTTTTCTTTTTCTTTCAGATTTAACAACTTAAGTCTTTGGCAATTTCAACCATGGAAAGATTAACACTCAAACAATGTGTTAATGTTATCAAAGCCTATTATGAAAATGGACGTTCAAACAGAAATGCATTTTGAGCACTTCGCATTTTTGGGGGGGTCAACATAATCGACCAACTGAGAGTGCAATTGGAAATGATGTAATGTTGTTGTGGAGAGGTTCAATTTCTGCGTGTGATGATGAATAGAGGTGTCTGAATTTTTGGCTATATTCTCGTGCACTGCAGCAATGTTTTCAGCTGGATGACATAAAAGAGCACACAATGGTGTTTTCATATCTGCCACTGACCCAGTTTGTTTGAATTTACAAACAATTTTTCCAATTGCACTCTTGAAACTTTAACATGTTATTTGATTGTTAATCTTTCCATGGTTGGAACTGCCAAAGACTTAAGTTGTTTAATGTGAAATAAAAAAAAAAAAAAATCATTAGACGCTGAAACTTAATTCACATTTTAAATTGGTCCAAGTTATTGGAACACCCTTTATTACAATAACCATCACAAGTATGAATACAAGTTATTATTTAAAGAAGTAAGAGGATACAAATAAAAATTTAAAATAAGTTTTTTCCATTTCACTGAAAAAGACAATAAACACATGAGGGTTTTATCATATCCTCTATCTTCTATTTAATTATTTTCTCACTTTCATCTGACTTTACAATCTTTCCTTGCAATCAAAATGGAACAGCCCATTATTTATGAGATATTGACAGGGTATTTATTTCATATTCTCAGTGAAGTCAAATAGCATCCCTGATATGTCTTTTCCATCTTTCCTCAGTCAAAACAGAATAGTCCATTATTTATTAAGTACTATATATACTCACGGATAGGTTGCACTTTTTTTACCAAAAATTTTACAAAATATTAGTGGTGTGACCTATCCACTCGACATAAATCTAAAACAACACTACATTGTCATCATGATTTCTGAGAAATCGGAAATGATACCCATAAACACTAAAGCTGTGGTTTTTCTCCGTATATAAATAATTTATCTATCATATATACTGACTCACTGCTTTAAATTTACCTCATGCTGCTAGATTCACATATATTCACAATAAATAAAATTATAAAATATTCATTGATCCATCGGTCAACGTTTGGTCAGAGCCCTCACCCTAGACTGATATAGAAACCCTGAACATGCATACATAAGTTAAGGAACTATGTGTAGATGTTTATTGCCAAAGAAAGAATAGCCCCATGATTCATTCTGCAAAATATATATATATTGTCAAAAATATGTTGGAAAATATGACTTAATGAAATATATTCTTTATGAGATAATTTTCCTTAATGTTTTGTTTCATATAACATTAAAAAGGCATTCTTAAGTGTTATTTACAAATAACAAAGCGCATGAATCTAGTACCCAAAATGTTTGCACTATTTTCAATTGTGCAGCGATATAGCTGGTAGCCAAATTTATAGTTTATAATTTTAATTGTTGCAAACCCTAATCATGAGTAAAATAAAGAATTATGAAGCAGGTTTTAAATTAAAATAATATGTGGTAAATATAAAAATACTGGGACAATAGTTACTTCCTTTTGTTTACATGATGATTGACGAAATGTATTTTAACTGCAAAAGTCTATTAATAATTGTAAGTTTTGAAATAAAAGGTAGATATCTGATAATTCTTATGTTTAAAAAGGGCTGTGTAACTCCTCAGATTATAGTGCGACCTATCCGTGAGTCAACAGTAAATCATCAATTAAGCCATAAAGTAGGGGTGCGACCTATCTGATAGGATGACCTATCCGTGAGTATATACAGTATTGACAGGACATTATGTACAAGTTAACTAACAAACAAGCAGAATTATATGATAATATAGATATCTATATTCTTCTCAAAACAGATGAATAAATATTTATTTGACAAAAATAGTAAAATACTCATCAGCAATACTTACAAAAGCTAATTAAGAAAGTGGTAATTCTAAGTGTCCAAGAAAAATTAACTATGCACCAAAAACTTTTTTATATTATTTAATACTTGTAAAATCCCAAATACTCATGAATATGTTAGAAAAACTAACATACAACTATTTTTTTTTTACTTTAAATATAAATTGCTTACAGCCATTCCATTTGTCTTCCTCTGTATCTCCCACCATTACAAGTTGTTTCTCTATTTTAAATTCTTGATTTATTTTCATCCTCAAAAGCTATGACAAGTTTGATTCACACATGCTTCACTGGCCTTATGCCAGACTATGCGAACAAATGTTGACACAAATTGGTTTGGTGGAGTGCTCCAATATTTATTATTTCAAAAATGAGTTTCAAATTTATTCCAAGTTATCTAGCTAAAATTTCATCTCAGTCAAATAATTTTTATTGCCTACAGGTTTTTATAACCACAAAAAAAGAAAAGGAGAAAAATAACATGCAAACACTAAAATTAAAAGTACTTTAAAAACAGAACATACTCTCAAAAAACATTAAGTGTTATTTGTAAGGTTCACTCATCTGCAATTCAATAAGTACTACTCATTTATTATTGGTAAAAGCATTATTTATGACAAGTAAAGAATCTCACTAACGATTTTGCCAGATACAAATATTAAAAAAAAATTACAAAAAAGAATTTCAACATTTTCATCACCTATTCATTCCTGCTTTATAGCACAGAAAGCACAATTTGCAGATTTTTTTTTTTTTTTTAAACACCAGAACTTCTCTACAACTCTAAAACTTGTCTTAACTTAAAACATTTCTTATTAGTACATGTCTCAGAGCAAATTAGTAAATAACAATATATCGGTTTTCAAGAGTAAATCATACCAGTTTGTTAAATAGTCATAGTTTTTAGTTTTTGTTTTTTTTTGTAATAGGAATAGATAGGGTCATCTATTATCCAGTTCACAATCTTCCCCAGTTTTTTGGACAGGTGTAGAGGTTTATCCATAGTCTCCTGTTTAGGATTGGGTTTCCAGTTCCTTCTAAAGCCTTTTCCTTCTCGTACATTTCTTCTAGTGGCTCCTTGCATTATGGTTTCCTTATTTGGAATGGATTAAAAAAAAAATCATTTCACCTCAAGCAAGGCAATAAAGCAACTACAACACAAGGGTTTACTGAGTTTGTGAGAATATGAGAGAAAAAAAATTATTATAGAGAGAGAACGATAAAAGAACAGGAATTAAGACAGAAATACTGAAACACACACACACACATCAATGTCAAGAAATTTCATTCTCTGTATAAAATAAAAAATCTTCTCCCAAACCAACTACAACCAATGATAGTTGATATTAGTTTCTGGCTATTGTCCCAAACCCTTTAACTAGAAAGATAATGTTTTTTTTTTTTTTGTTTTTGTTAAACTTTTCCCCCCAAGCAAGGCAAGAGTGCCACAAGCACACAAAGGGTTAGAGAAAGTGGGAACAAGGGTAAAGAGGCATGAGAGAGTAAAGGATGAAGAGAAAGACAGGGAATAGATAACGGCATCTGGAGATGTCGATTGTCATTGCATTTGAATAGTTGGAGATTATAGCTAGCAGGGAAGCAAGTAAGAGGAAGGGAGTTCCACAGTCGGGAAGTGCGAGACATGAAACTATTGGAGTAGAAGAGACGGCTACATTTTGACTGTGAAAGGCTGGGACCGAGATGCCGATCTAGTGGCACATTTAAATTCATGTAGTTTGGGAACTAGTAAAAATAACTCATCGGAGCAGTTAATGTGAAAGTATTTGTCGAAAAGACAGAGGGAAGTAACAGCATGTCTGTGAGAGAATGACTGTAAATGAGATGCCAGACCAAAACAAACTATATATCTCTATCGCCAACCCCAAGCATTTACCACCTAAACACAATGACATAAAGCTTTCCAGGGGCTCTACCATAGAGCATTTAATTATATACCAGTTTCAAAATCTTGTGTCCACTGTTTCTTAACTGAGTGTTCTATGAATATAGATTTGAACCAGATTTGATTTTGTCCAACAAATATTACCAAGGTTTTTCTTTAAGTATCAGTCAAAATATTGCCAAACGGTCAAATGGTAATTACAGTTAAACATGATGGTACAACAAATGTTTCTGTTAACTAAAATTAGGAGGAAATAACCTTCTTGTAGTTATTATTATTGTTTGCTTAGCATTGATAGGTTTCTAATACCCATAAGGTTAAGTAAAAAATTTGGTAGTAATTCAATAAAATTTAGTAGTTTTTAAGTCAGCTGCTAGCTTAAATTTATAAACACTAAAACAAAAATATGTCAACATCAAAAACAAGAAATGCAAAAACAAAAAACCCATATATGTAGCATTTCACTGATAAAACCAGTATTAATCAAAGGATGAAATTTCTCTATACATATATGTATATAGGTATATATGTATAGTGGTTTATATGTATATAGGTCTACAAACATGCAAGGTGATGATGGAAAGTTCTTGGTTTGATCCACTTCATCAAATCTGACTAGATGACTAGTTATCAGATGTGGCAGTGGAGTCTTCTTAATCCATATGAAAACTTCTCTGCACCACTAATATATGTAATATATATATGTCAATATATGCTCAAAACAAATCCTTTAACTTTACTTGTATACAACCAATATTTTATTAAACAGAAGCAAAATAAGTTTTGCTTCTATTGTAAATACTTTAATGGTTTACTGATGGTGATATGAGTAAAAGTCAATATTAATAAAAATCATGACCTCTCTTATTTGTTCATTAAATAACAGTGTATCTTTTTTATTAATCATTTCACCCCAAGCAAGGCAATAAAGCTGCTACGATGCAAGGGGGTTACTGAGAGTGAGAGAATATGAGAAAAAGAAAACATTATTAAGGAGAGAGAACAATGAAAGAACAGGAATTAAAAGGACAGCCAATAACAATTGAAATTGCATTTAAATTTTTGAAGATCAAAGTTGACTGGAAAGCAAGTAGCCAGAAGAGAGTTCCACAAACAAAACATGAGAGAGAAGAAACTGTTAACATAGAATTTACAGTTACACCTAGCCTGTAAAAGAAGTGTGTGTGTGTGTGTGTGTGTTAGCGCAATTAGTTGTGATGAAGCAGTGTCGAGAGATAAGAAAGATCCTGAACACAATAAATAAACTCCTTCCTCAATGAAGCAGTTTATTCAACTTGGAGCCATAAAACAAAATCATAAGCCAAGACATCTCAACAATCACTCATCAGAGCAAAACAATACAACATTCTTTTTAACTATTTCCACAGTCATGTCCAGTTAAACTTGTTTCTGTTGATATCTGTTGTAGTTTTTTGTTCTACTTTCTCATGGCTGTGTACAAAACAGTAAAGCCAGATTATGACAGGCCACAGTGAATAATTATGACTATCTTCCATGATTGGCAAATGAAGCATTTAAATGAATTTGATAATCTATTTTAGTTTTATTTCCACAGAATAAATTAATGTAAGTAAATTTAGCTGAGAAAAGGAAGTTACTCAGTATTTATTTAATCAATATTTATTTATGTAGCCCATGAGATCAGGGGTAGGATTTTTAAGTCAAAACTTTGATACCCTCTAATGATTACATATACAATGACACAGCAAATTGTAGCAAAAGGAGGAAAAATTATTTTTCTATTTTGGTACTTGTAGACCAGGTGTTAGTAATTTTTTTTTTGAGGCTTATTAATACAGGGTATTGAAAACTAATTCCCTATTTTATGTATAAGTGGCCAGCCAGGAATCCTAAGTTAACAACCTGTGACTTTTTTCATTGGACTTGGTTCAAGGAACACATCTACTATACTAAACCAAGACTTTGACATGATTGCTGGGCAGCTTGAGAGGAGGAAGCAAAATCTGGTGCCCATATCAAATTTTAAATAAAACCTCATGCTAAATGCTTTCCTCTCATATCATTTCTTGTAAAAATTATAGTTAATAAATAAATTATAAGTATTTTAAAATGGGGAGTTATTTTTCAATCACTCTGTCTGTGTGTGTGTGTGTGTATATATATATATATATATATATATATATATATATATATATATATATATATGATAATCTTGAAAAGTTTTTTTCATTTTGTCTCATTAATACAGATTTTGTTCTTGTGAATTAAAATTCCTTTTGTAAAACCATAAAAGTTAAATTTTTTTTACAAACTGTCCGATATATTTATCATTCCATCAGATTCTCGTCCAACTTACATTATACATCTATACATACATAAAACAGAGGATGTCTGTGTGTCTGTCTGCCTGTGTGTGTGATAGCTTTTCCTTCGAGATCCATCCAACCGATTTTGATCAAACTTGGCACATACATTGTACAATGTAAGAGATAGATTCTTGGTGTAAAAAGAAAAAAAAATAAAAAAAATAAAAAAAAAAAAAAATCCATAATTCTTAAAAAGTCAATAATCGATAAAGCCGTTCAAAAATCGATAAATTCAACTTTTTTCCTTCAAATTATGTATGTAGGTTATTTAAATCATGACGGGCTCAACAATACCTCATTTTTATTTCTACGTCACTGCTTTAACAAAAAAACGCAAAAAAAAAAAAAAAAAAAAAAATCAATTTCAACACAAATTTTAAACTAAAAACTCCCTCAATTTTCAAGCAATCTCATACAAACTTCACTCAATTGTAGCCAACAGTAAGTTGATTGTTTAACAGTCATTTAACTTGATAATTGATTGAGTCCACCCATATAGTGGAAACCTGCGTAAATAGTGAAAAATGTTGATTTTTACGGGTTTCTTTCTTATTTTTCATTGATCTTTCAACCAATTTTCATCAAATTTAACAATTGCTTTATAAATGTATCCTTTTTTACATATATATTATCATAACTGTAAACATGGGTCTATGTTTTTGTTTTTACTATGTAGAGTTTTTCTGTGATATATTTATATATATGTGTGTGTGTGTGTGTGTGTGTGTGTGTGTGTGTGTGTGTGTGTGTGTGTGTGTGAACTTAGGAATCAACACTGAATGATGATAGTTTCAGGTTTCAATACGATCTTCAAACTATATCTATAAATGCTCTATCTCCTATATTGAGCACTCTTACCCTATAAATGTAGCAAATCTTAAACTGTATATGTGAGGAGGAAGAGATATAACAAGGTATTTAAAATCACTGCCCACTAGCTTTATTGCCACTTCACCACTCAGCTTTTGGTATCTACTGAAAACTCTACTTCTGTTAATAAGAGAAAACATTTCAAGTTTAAAGACTAAATTTTGCTATGTATGATCTGAAATTTGTTTTAACATGTTTTAGTATTCCATCTGTATTGTAAAAAAAAGAAAGAGGAGGAAAAAAGTAGAGATTATCAGTAATCATGAATTAATGCAAGCATTACTGACAGAATCGGACTATTATATGTAGAATACTTTTTATTACATCTATGAGTTGGATGCTGCTAAAAAGTCATAAAACATTTAATGAGGTGCCAAGTAAAAAGGCCAAGTAATCACAACTTTACCAAGAAAAAAAAATAAAAATGTCAAATATATCAAAACATAAATGCATGTTTACAGCTATGAAAATAAAAAAAAAATGAATATAATTCTAATTCAAAATTGAATGGATTAGAAAGAAATGCCATCCGTTTCTTCGCCCTTTCTTTCCTCCTTCGTCTATGCCATTCTGCTCTACGTAACGACTTCATATTTAAACGAATTAGGTCTCGAAGCTCCCGTAACGGTTGTCTTTCTTCGGGTTTCGCGATTTTGTATTGTTTCCGAAGAGTTTTGAGTTCCGACCTAAATTGTTTAATTTTTAATTCCCTCCTATTTTCTTTGCTAATACCTTTCTTTTCCTTCCGATCCTCATATCCAAATTTTCCTGCTGCATAACTAATGATGATTTTGGACATTGTCGTTAGTCGTTTATCCACCGAGCCTCTTGATGTTATTTTAAGGATCTCGCTGATGTCCACGTCGAATTCGTGCCAGTCGTGTTTATTACTGGCTGGGGGCCATTTTATCTTTCTTCGAAATGGAGTATCAGGCCCTACTTGAACCTCTGCTTGGAGTGACTGGGCACTGTGGTTTGCTTCCCGGCCCTGCGCCTCCTGCGTCTCACCAGGAAAAATTCCTGCGCGCTGCTGTTGGTTCGACCGCACCTGACACCTCATTTTTGTCTGATGGATTTTAAGGCCGCGCATGTTTTTACATATTTTTCCACATGGGCATATCAGTCTCGTTGTCCGTAAATTCGTAGCTTGGTTCGTTTCCGTTTCATCCGGCCTAATATACATATATATATTTTGATGAGTCCCAAATATAGGACGAAACGACCGTCCAGTGCTTTCTGTAGAGGTTTCAGACTCGATGAATCACTTAAATATAATTATCAAATTCTCCTAATAATTTCAAATGTATATCATTGCTTGAACCGGCTTCTAATGCTCTGGAGTGAGCGGCTTGGTGATAGTAGTCATGGCTCCAGGGGACACAGTCCTATGGTTAAAGTGAATCTCAGTAGAATTCCACCACGGAATATGTGAATGAGCGGCACTATATTGAGTGATTTGCTACCTCTTCGTCACCGAGGCTGTTGGAACAGTTGGTATGGTGTTTGCTTGACAACGTAACTGTCAGGGTTTCAATTCTCGGTAGTGGATGCACACTGCTGATGAGTCCCAAATATAGGACAAAACGGCCGTCCAGTGCTTTCTGCATTCTGTAGAGGTTTCAGACTCGATGAATCACTTAAATATAATTATCAAATTCTCCTAATAATTTCATATATATATATATATATATGAGAGAGAGAGAAATAAAACTAAATGCTCCCTTATCTTATCCCTACTTTAGAGATTACATCCACTCATCAGAGTACTTGATTGTAAAATTTAATTTTTTTTTTTTTTTTTTTTTTTTTGAGAGAGCAAAAGACACTTTTTATTATATATGCAGGATGCGATGTATAAATTGTCGTCTAAATTACACAAAAACGAAAATAACACTGACATCTCATTTTAACAGATATATTTACTAAAATTACACAAAAATATCTTCAAACACTAAGGCATAAATTTATTCAATAAATTTGCTATTGGCTTCAACCATGCTTCCTGATGAATCTCCTGCAACTCTTCTGGATGGTCTCCTTGCTTAAGTTGGTGAATGCTGACATAAGCCCTGCCTTCAGTTCATCTTTGGTATTATAAGGAGTTTTGTCTCTCGCTCAACTGTATCCCACATGTCATAATCAAAGGGGTTGCAGTCTGGGGAGTTAGCTGGCTAGATATAAGAGGTAATGTGGTTGCAGAAATTGTCTCGGGGTTCTCCTGCTTGTGTAACATGGTGCAGAGTCCTCTTGCTAGCAGCCACCTTCTTGATCCAGGGCAGCACCACCTACTCAATGCACTTGATGTAGACCTTCATGATGAGTCTGAGGCCCTGTGCAAAGATGAATAGAGACATAATGTCATCAACATCACTAGTGATCTTCCAAACACCTTCATAATCACCATTCTGCACTGTCCAAACACTCTGAAACGTTCATACTGGAGCTTCTGGCACAAATGCCAAGCAGTACAGAATACTATTTCCATGTTTCTAGCAGAGTGAATTACATTATGGTGCTCTTTTTCTTACAGTGCCAAACACTACCCTATTATTTTGTACAGTTGACAAATTCAAAAACAAACAACAAGCATGCATGAAATTAAAAAAATAAAGTGGCGACAATTTACCCATCGCACCCTGTGCCTGTGTCTCTCTCTCTATATATATATGTATGTATGTATGTATGTATGTATGTATGGTATATGTAAAATGTATATTTGGTCAGCAAACTTTCAACCAAACATTTTTTTTCTAGTATTCTTGAATTTTTCTGTTTGGTGGTGACAAGAGAGTGTAAAAATTGTCCAAAGTTTATTATCCCAAATACTTTCAGCCACTTGGAAGGGAGGTTGTTGTTAATTGTTATTACTTTCTTTTCACAGTTGTCATTTAAGATGCATTGTGTGATGAATATTGTATGATAGTTGCATCACACAATTCCATCTTAAAAAACAATCATGAAAAGAAATTAATAACAATTAACAACAAACACCTTGAAAATGACTAAAGACATGGCCAAAAGTACTTGGGACAATAGAAACTATGGACTCTGTGTGTGTGTGTGTGTGTGTGTGTGTGTGTGTGTGTGTGTGTGTGTGTGTGTGTGTGTGTATAAAAACAAAGATGATGTTTCACACACACCCACACCAACAATATCAACAAATAAAATATTCAACTTCTCTTCCTGACTCGGATTTTCACAGATATGGTATCTGCTAGTCAGAGGGTTTAATAATAAAATTGAACTTGTTGCTATTAATGCTATGACTCTTAATAATGAATACTTTAATAACAAAGACTGTTCACCTCATAAGCATTAACCTCCAGAAATACACTAGTGCAACATATATTTGGCAAAACACAATACTATAATAATAATAATAATAAATATATATATATTTTATTTACTTCTAATTTCTAAGTATGCTTTAAACTATTATAATAAAACAAACTTGTTATACCTTTGAATTATGCATTTATAACATCTTTGTTTTCAAGTCAAATATTACAATGAATAAATAATAAAGAAAAATCTTGTAAAGATATTTTTATAATCGATAAAATTTCATGCAACAATAACATGGAAGCATTGATATCAATAACTGTTGAGTGTCACATAAGTATTAGAAAAGTTTATTAGATTTTAAAAGACGAAATAAGCCAGTAATATGTCAGTATTTAAACTGGAAATTGTAAATATTACTGAAAACACATTGGCCATAATTATGAATAAAGTCACTGACACTTCATAATTTTTGGAGACAACTAAACTCATCATGTTGCTGATTTTATATTCTCTAATTATATACCTGAAGAAGTTATCAGAATGGATAGGCTGAAATTAAGTGGCATAACAATATCAGCAACACAAATAACAAATTCAATTACCTGAACAAATCTTGAAATATTGCCAATATCATTGGTAACAGCTGTTGCTAGAGAATATTTAAAAAAAAAAATATCATATTTAATAAATGCTTAGTTGTTGTTGAAATAGTTACTATGTTGCATTTGTAAAGAGAAAATGTTACAATTCAATATGATATAATGTTGATATCATTATTCAAAATAGATAAGCAGTATTAAACAAAATAAGTTTACTCCCTTAAAAAAAGAGAGAGAAATGTCCTGGTTTAAGTGAATAAAGAAAAACCTACAATAAATGTGTTACTATTATCTAGTTAGTAACATATAACTGCAGTACTGCTTGAGATTACTATCCCACTAAAGTGAGAATCCATATCTTCACACCTATCTCTGCTCGCTTAAACTATCGGTATCAAAAAAAAAAATCATATTTTTGAAACAGTACATTTGTATAATTATAAATTATACAGTCGCCTTGTGATTTAGCTATTAAATGAAAGCATCTAAGAATGTATAAACTCCAAAACACTGCTACTCTTTATTTTGAGTTTACATTGCCACATACAGTAGGCAAATGAACTTAATCCCATAAACATCAAAAAAAAAAAAAAAATTCAAAAACCTAATCACATCTTAATGCTCTTATTGTAAATTTATCAGTGTCAATTTGATCAACATTTCCCAAATTGTCAGCTGATATTTCTTGGACACACTCAGAAGAAAAAATTTACAACACCTACTTTGACAAAGAAAATCATAAAACTAAATACTCAAATACAAGACTAGCAGAAGTACCCATCTATGGTGGGTAAGGAGGTTAAGACTTGCAGCAAAGCTTGTTAGAATGAAAAATTGTTAGAATTTCTTACATCAAGATTAAACAAATGAAAACATACAATTAAGATATGCCTATTTCATAATGTGGTCAATTAAAAATTTATTATTGTCATTGTTTGTTTTCAACAATACTGGTCACAGATGATTTTTTTTTTGTTTATAAAGTAGCCTAAAAGACAAAATACACATTCCATTTGTCCCCGCTAAGTTTGCAATCAAAAATATGATGATGTTAAGTCGAAAATATATTTTGGTACAAAATTCTTTTCAAGTCATGCAATATTTCTTATAGCAAATGGTTACAAACAGTAAATCCATATAGCAGGAAAGATGCAAACTTGCCTTTTCCTTATAAGGAACAAGTTTTACAACAACACCTTCTCTTGGATCCAATAAGTCTGCATACCAAATCTGAGGACTATACCTGAAAATGTTTTGACATGTATAGCAGGTAAAGTATTTTCGATCATATATACAGATTTGCAAAGAATATTATCAGAACTGGTAAAGAATGAAGTTTATACAAAGGAGTGCTGAAAAATCCTTGACCTGACCAAGAAACCCTAAAAGTATTTGTCATTTGGTCAGAATGGGGAAAAACACTCCCCCTTGTATTCTTATGAAGAAGTTCTAAACCATGATGAAATGACTATCACTACTGAATTCTTGAATAAAGTAAAATGGTTACTTAATACTTAATTAGGACATGATTAAAGAGAGATCATATATTTAGATTTCAAACAAACAGGTTTAATTTAAAGGCATTTTACAGAAGCTAGGTTTGTCCCTTATTTGTTTTTATTTTGTCAAATATTTTATTATAATTATTATATCTATTACTTCAAACATTAATTTTAATGGATACTCATATTTGAGTTAAACATCTATTTTTTGGAATTTTTTTTTTAACAGTAATTATTTTGTCTACTAGCCTGCACATTCAAGAAAACGTAGCCTCTGGCAGGATTTGAACTTGCATCCCCCTTTGGAGGAATCCCCAGCTGACCCAATATCCTTGGCTATGGAGCACCTCACAGAATCTTGCTTGGCTGTGAGGTGCTCTGTCACCAAGTGCTCATACTAGTCTGTTCAAATAGCAACTGATATTTTCAAAATTTGATTACAGTAGAAAGCAGAAAAATTGATAATTATTAATACTTTTTGCAAGAAATTCTTTAAAATGTGATTCTGCTGATATATTTTAACCACTCATGACAAACTGAATATTCAAAAATAGTATACTCAGAATAAAAAAAAACTAAATAAAAAGGTTTCCCAATTCTCCATTCACAGTTTTAATTTGATATAGATCTGTGACTAATATGATCCCATAAAACTAACAAATAAGAGAGTACAAGGTCAAACGCCAAATTGACTAAAAGTGAGAGTCATTAAAAACATTAAAAAGTCACAACCAATACAACTTGCCAACCATCTGACCGAAGTTAATCAAGAACAATTACTACAAACTGCTTTCTATACTATTAAAATTTTATGCCACTATACTGGCTTTTCTAGACAGAAACTACAATTAATTGATTGATTGATTGATTGATTAGTTTTCTATAGCTTATCAACCCTATACCGGATATTTAAAGCTATAAAATATTTTTAGATTGTAAAAATATTTTTTTTTAGAGGTAATAATGATTTAATGATGCAAGTTTTACTAATTAACCCACAGCTGGAGGGAGAAGAGATGGATTCGTGATACCTTTCTCAAAGATATATGGGCATAAGTGAATATAACGAGCCCAACAGAAATTGGAACTCTGCTTTCCAATTAACAATTCCAAGACATTATCTATTACAGCACCTGGTATACACAGTCACCTATCTAGTTATTGACCAGGCTTGATGTTGCATAACTTCGGTGATCATACAGGAACCAGTTTCAAAATGATGTGGCCGTAAGCCTCAGAAACTACAATGATTGAAAATTATTTCTACTTAAAATATTTCATGAGTAAAAGAAGTTTTAGACTGTCTCAATTTTGTTTATAGTTCTTATGCCTAACTCACATGCATGCATGTAAATGAAAAAACTTTTTTGAAAGAATACAAAAGAAAGAGAACAAACAACACAGTGTGAATATGTTTTTAGAAAGAAAAAAAACTAACAGATTTATACTCCTTCAACTGTGTATGAATAATTGACTGCATAAATAAATTATTTAACCGTAAACAAAATGCAATTATATATTAGAAATGAAGGCTGCCAAGCTAAAAAGCCTTTTCATAAAATTCTCATGATAAAGAAGCAATAATGTTAACAGATCAATGAAGGTACCTCAACAACTATTTTAGAATTAAAGTACAACCATAAAATTTTACAGAGCTCTTTATATGTTATAAGATGGTAGGCAAAAAAAGAATTCTCACTATTTGTACAGATATTCCCATTAAGTAATAGCAGTGGGAAATTTACCCTGCAATCCACAATTGGCTATCATTGACTCTGGGAGTTTCTTTCCAGTCAAAGAAAGAACAGTTCTAATAATTCAGATGTAAACCGAATGAGCAACTATGCACATGTCATACAATGAGCACAGATTTGACACACTAAGCAATATTTATCTTCAATGTACATAATACAATCAAGCTAATAATAGAAATGTATTTATTATAGCACAATTGAAAGACACAAATACTTCAGCAATTCAAAAAGGAAAAAAAAAATGACTGACCTGTTCTGTGTAAACTGATGCAATTTATTTACAATGGAAACTTTATACTGAATGTTTTCTTTTTATCACTTTGCCTTATTAACCCTTTCCTAATTCATATTATGGGTTTTTTTGCTTTGTTTTTTCTTGCTTCCAAATATATAATAGTTATTATCTTGACTTAGGAAAGATCTATCTTTTGAAATGGTGATTTTAGTCCACCATCATTAAAAGTTGTTTAATATTTCTTAGATTTTTTTTTTTTTTTTAACAATAAATACAAAATAAAATAAAAATTTTAAAAAAATAAATAAATAAATAAAAAATTGACCAACACTGACAATTATGTTATTCCACATCAGGAGTAAAAACCAAAAGTTTTACCACTGTTATTATACAATGAGTCGGTTAACAGTGTTTAAATTTTTTTTTAAATTTCAAATTCATCGACTATCCACCAATGCTTTGATGACTGACGTTGATAAAGAATCACACACAAATTGCAAAGCCAGGGTGCAAATTTAAGCCTACCTTAGAACTTATTCTTTGAACTCTTTGCATTATTATAGCTATAAGGCCTTCAGCAAATAAATGGTTGAAATAGCTTATTACTGAGAATAGTAGTTAATAAACATTGAGAAGGGTATGTTTTTTTTTATTGTTTTAAATTAAGCAAAGAAATTAAATAATTATAAAACAGTCATGAATTAACTTCAAAAGGCTGGTTCACACACCTCCCCAGTCTTCTGAACAGGTGTAAAGGTTTATCCCCTGTTTCCTGCTTAGGACTGGGTTTTCAGTTCCTTCTAAAATTTTCTCATTCTCTCCTCCCAAGTAGTCCCCTATGTCTTAGTGACATTTTCACCTTGCTTAGGAGGAATTGATTAAAAATAAAATAAGGGAGGGCTTGACATTACAATGTTGAGTACAATGACAGCATAATCTTTGTTTCTGCTATAAATATCCACGCCAATTGAGCATAGTATATTTGAAGACAAAGTTAAAATTTGCAGAGTGAGATAAAATTAAAAACTTGAAGAAATGAATAAAAAGAGAAATATCTTTATTATTTAATATTTAACTTTTGTTCTTAAACTTTTCTTTGGGTAGGAAAATATCATGCCGAAGCAGGCAGCACAGACACTGAGCTTGTTTCAGTATCTGGACCACCTGTTCAGGAATTATGTTTCCGACCCAAAAAGAAAGTTCTGCTGCTTTGATTCCTTGGAACAAACACATTTAGTAACATTCTACCTTGAGTGGCCCTTTCAGCTTTGTATTAGGCAAAAGATAGAAAAAAAAATTGAAAAAAGTAATAACTGAGGAATCAAAGAAAAAAAGAAAAAAAAAAGATATACAACAGAATTTTTACAGGTACACATTTATCACCTCTAAAATAAGCAAAAGGGAGATTATTCACTAAAAAAAAACAAAAACAAAAACAAATGAACAGGTTTTCTATTAGAGTTGATTTTTTTTAATGTGCTTGAGAAAGACAAAAAATTATGCTCAATACTAAATTAAAATTAAATACTCATACAAATATACATCCTGACCCTCCAAAAGAAAACTAAATTAACTGTATCTATTTAAAAAAAAAACAAAAAAAACAAAACAAAAGCACTCATTACTGTTCATACACCCGATACAAGGATTAAGGACCACTCAGAGTAGTGGGTTACTGAGTGAGACTGTTGCAAGGGAGGGAGTAAATAAGAAGTGCATATTATAAAGACGTATAGGATAGATATCAGTTGAGCCTAGACTTGAAGATTGTACTTGTCAGGGAAGCATTCTTGCAGAAATATATAAATTAATTACATCCAACTTACTATGAAGATAATGAAAAATGAGAAAAATGGCAGTCAATTTCTGAAACCTCCTGATGGGAAGACTGAATTACAGAAAAGTTTGTCTACAAAACTCCGGAGTCAAAGTGCTGAATATCAGCTTAGCGACAAATTCTATTTGTATTAAGCATATATATATATATATATAGATATATATATATATATAATTGTTATAAACATTATAATTAGTGGATACACATGTTTGAGTAGACATCTGCTTTTTTTTGCTTTTTTTAACAGAAAAATTTGGGTTTTTCGGAAGTTATTAATAAAGAAAATGTGCTCTTTGGCACGGTTTGAACCTGTGTTGTCCTTAAAGAGAGGAAACCACCATATACCTCAGCATACTTTTAGACCACTCAGCTACAAAGGACTTCCTGACAAATGCAAGGTTCAAAAAACAGCATTTTAGGCAAACTCAGTGGTCTTTGCATATCAGTATCAGTACATATATTCACATCCTTTTCTATTAGAAGTAGTTCTGATAAAGTAAAATTATCCACCAAACATTAATTTTGATTGATCACTAAGTTATGCTGACTTGGGGAAATCCTTAGTAATGTTGCTAGTGTAAGTCACTGTTAGTCTTATTCCCAAAAAGGCTGAGATATAAATGTTCTATATTAAAAAGAGCACTTATACGCTAATTGAAGAACTGTGTAAAATTGTCTGAACAATTGTTAAGTCTCCAAATGTGAAGATAAAAAGTGTAATTTTAACAACTAAGCAATAATAATAAGAAATGACTATTAGATACAATCAGACCTTTTTTTTTTCAATATCACAAAGCTTCTGAGTAGTGTATTAAATTTCTATTGAAAATAATAAATGTGAAAAAAGATGTATAAATAAAAAAAAATATAATGCACTATAAATCTTAATATAAGTTGAAATGAACAGAGCAGAGAGCCAAAAGGGCAAAGTTTTTATATTTTATTATTAATCAAGTAGATACAAAATTATGCCTGTAATACAGCAAAATGTCCTTAATAAAACAACATACAAACTGACATAAAATTTGTTTATTTAATGTTTTATTTATGGCCTTTTTTATAATGTAATATTTTTTAGAGCAGCCACTAAACTATGAGACCAATGGTTTACACTTAGGTTGATGGCCTATAACTGACAATTTTTGAGTTATTACTGTAATAAGGTCATTATAATATTTATTATTATTTCACAGCTAGAGTTGGTATATATGAAACACACTAAAAAATTACAATATCATTTGGTATGTAAAAATCATTCAAACAAAATAAGTAATATCTAATTGTGACAATAAGAAATTAATTCTCGAAAAATCTAGATGGTTCTGTAATGTTATCAGTCCTGATCTGGCATCTCAACTTCAGTCACTTTCCCACCACCATGGCTTCCCTCATTCTTTTTTATAAATATTTTCATGGCAATTGTTCTAATGTGCTGCCCTCCTTAGTATCTCAACTGAATGAATTTAAGCATACTACTAGATTGGCAAATAGTTCTCGTCATTTTACTAATGAAATAAATGTAAGCATAAGTTCTATTCCAGTAGTTTCTTTCTCACATGTGGAACTGTTTCAATTTCATGCTTTCCTACCACTTACAATCTTCAAAAAATTAAATGCAATATCAATTGCCATCTTCTGTCTTCTTGAAACCTGTCCTTTTATTGTCCTTTCTCCTCATTTTAAAGTCTTTCACTCTCAGTAATCAATTGTGTCTTAGTGACATTATTGCATTGCTTGGTGTGAAATGATAAAAAAGTAGGAAATAAAAAAAGATTATTCACTAACAGAAGACAAAAATGAAACCTGAAATTCATAAACTTCTAACAATCCAACTTAAAGCCCTTATAACATCAATTTTCCCAATTTTTACCTACTTAGATAATTTCCTAAAATTGCATCAAAATATTTTCAGCTATAATTTAAATTCCAATGAGAGAAAAGTAAGCAGATTACAACAGCCAAGTGAGTTGTGAACAGTTGACAATTACAACTGACCAACTTGACAGCCAAAACTTCTTTTATGTTTTATATTGAGACAACAGAGACTTATTGCTGGGTGAGAATTTCCTGAAACAAGACAATGTTTTCCACTCAGTTTCTCAATAATTCAAGAGTGATATTTATTTTGAGATCATTTCTCATTAGTCACCGTGAATAAATTATCTTAGTCATTTAATATACATTTGCAAATAGCAAGAAATCATACTACAAATGGTTGTGTTAAATGCAAATGGTTCAGTTTTCATTCAAAATTAATTTAGATATACGTATGTATATATGAAATATGTTTTAAATCCCTTTAAAAATGATAACCAGAAAACTATGTAAAGTTTACTTTAGTTTAAGATAATTTAATTAAACAACTCCTCCCACACAGTTTTTCTATTTCTGAGAGATAAATAACAACTGTGAAAACTGTATCAAAGTGGCTTGCCAATATGAACTAGTGTGTGTAATTTAAACCACTGACGGTCACAAATCAAACTGTTGAATGTGACACAACCAGTTACAATTCAACACCTGTCAACGAGTTTTTGCAAGCAAGCTTTCACCTCATGTAAGTTATAGAAACAATGGTAACAAAAAGGACACTTAGCATCAGGAAGAGACAGTTGAAATTTCTAGGGCACATAATGAGGAAAGGGGGCTTGGAAAATTTGATACTCACAGGTCAGATCAAAGGTAAGAGAAACAGAGGAAAACAACGCACAACCTACCTGGCGAGCTTGAGTGAATGGAGGGTTTGGGAGAAATGACAAAAAGACAAAAGTTATTAAGATCTACAAAGGACAAGAAATTGTGGAGAGCCATGATCGCCAATGCCCTGAAGGCACATAGAAGACTATTTTGATTTATCTGGTACAAGCCATATCTGTGTAGCATTCAATCAATAGCTTGTGAGGTGAACATGCTAACCAATGCACAATTACATGTGCTCTGGTAAATGGAAGAATATGTTTAATAAAAAAGGTAAATGCACATATATTTTATAGAAACATGTTAAGATAAATGTGCTACAAAGTGCAGCATTCTGTGGAATCTAACAAATATTTTTACCTCACTTCTATTGATTTGTACCAGTTATTACTAATTATAGCTTCAAAATTTTGTTTTAGTCATTGCTAAACTTGCTTCCTTTGTTATGTACATAAATTAAGTTTTATTTTAATTTTAATACATAGTAACAGTTACATTATATGAATACAAAATCCTGTTTTAGAATACTAATCTTAAGTTGGTATGTAGGTAGAATTATTTTATAATTTTGCTAGGATGTTACAGAATTGCTCTGTTGGCAAATACACTGACTGATTGTATTAGCATGGTCCATATGCTATTTTTGAAGAGAAAGAAATTCTCTTAAAGAGCACAAATTAAATAAATGAGTTAGACTTACAAGCTATTCTTGTCTTTTTGGATATTAAAAAAAAAAATTACACCATTTACAATATTTTACAAGTGTTGAGTGACCAAAAGAGTTAGTTTGGTAGTAAACATAAAAGATTGTTTTTCAGTGAACAATATATTCACTATTTTGTTTCACTATCTTCTGCCATCTTTCACTCTTCATATGTTCATCCTCCAATAACATTTTATCTTTCTCAGCCACAAACAGATTCAAGTGCTTTTTGCAGTCTTTCAAGATTTCACAATTTTTGCCTGCTCACCAAAAAAAAAAAAAAAAATACATGTGGTCCAGTGTTATCCAAAGGAATAGTATACCCTTTCTCTTAAGTAATTCTGGACATATTTTATTAATTTCTACCTTCAGTTTGCCTGATTGGAAGCAATACTTGCTTGAATCATTTCAGTCAGTCAGTTATGTGACGAGTGATACACACTAATGCGATCACGTATCTTTCAATACATGACTGACGAGGCAGATTTTTTCCCGCAGTAGGTTGCCATTTCTTTCTGCAGTAGACCAGTTACCATCCAAGGCTATAGAACCCATTTACCCATAGCTGAGAGGAGAAGAGGAGGATTCTGGAATTCAAACTTGGCTCTCCAATTCCTCAATCCGAGCCACTATCCATTACTCCACCGTAGCTCTTTGACAAGGCGTTCATATAGTAGAGGACTGCCTTCCAATCCTACTACATACAAAGCATTACTTTTTTGGATGAAGATTATAATTTGATATTAGACATGATTCATTTTGTTTGTCCTATGATTTCTTGCATTGAACATTGTTATAAAGTATCCACTTTTCATTGACTGTCACAATTTGTTTGAAAAACAGTACATTTTCATTACATTCGAGTAAAAAATCACAAACAGAATTGCAGTAGAACAGTTTTCTGTTTTTGCTTTGTAGAAAATAATGAATCCAAGGTTTAGAAAATAGCTTCAAATCCAAGTAGTGTTCTCCCAAATATTAGCACCAACCATCCTTCTCCAGACATTAAAACACATCTATCTTATATAATACCTGTAGCCAGATTGGACATGATTCGTTCATGATCAAACATCACCATTCTCATGCAAATTAGCACAATACCTGCCATGCAAATTTAACTGTGATGCCATCTATATTGAGAGACTCTTCTACAAGCAGCCAATTATTCAACAGAACACAACCTACACTAGACACCCTAATCAAGGTCTATTTTGTGTTGGTCTGGTTCGCTTCTAAATGCTTAACTTGTTTGAAACCATAAATCAAAGCAACTAACATAATCAAGCTGTTGCAAATGATTTTCATCACTTCAAGTACATTAGCTTTCTCCTGCTTCATATAGCAATGATTATTCTAATGTCTAGATTTGATCACCATCAACTTAAACTGCCTAACCATGGATCATCATTCAACAAGAAATCTCCAGCACAGAAATTTACAAATCACTCTTGACTCATTCAATTATTCACAGAACTTTTTCAATAAACTATACATATCATTTTAATACTCGAGTTGTATTTTTACCTTTCTTAAAATAGAAGTATAATACATCAAAAATACCAATTATTTGCTTCCATTTTTAATTCAATAAACAAGTGTCAATTTTGACAAAATTCTTTTTAAAAAGGCACCATAAACAATAAAATGAAAAGTGATATTTTTTAATTAAATGAAAACTAAACACTCCTAATGCCATCTGATGACAAAATCAACTAAAATTATTATGCATGCTTTGATCAATAAAAGCTTGTTGTTTATGATGCTTGAAGTAGGACATGGTAACAATGAACATACTGCAATGGAGAAGGTGAAACTTTAATTAAACTTAATTTTTTTAATATCTAAATTCTGCTGCAAAGAACGAGGGCTAGTGTAACAATTATCAATGCATAAGTGAATTTGGCAAGCCAAGTTCAGCTTCTAAAAGTCTAGCCTAGTTTCTCTTCACACTAATGTCCATAGGAAAGCATAAATATGTTTCTTCTTCCTCCCTGCTATGGTTTAATAAGAATAAAATGGGCTATCTAGACTTGGGTGGAAGCCAGTCTAGGAGAAGGATAACTTCAAATTCAGAATTGTTACAAATGTATTGTGAACAACTGCACTATAATGAGAACAATACAAAAAAAAAATAGAAGTTGTGAAGAGCCATGATTACCTATATCTTGAAGGGACATTTTTATTTCTTTTTTTTTTAGTATTTTAAATGTATCAAAGACGTTTTCTGATCTAAAATTTAAGACCCTGCATGAACAAAATTAATAACAAAGTATCCTCATTATCAAGATTCATTTATACAAGGGGGTGCTGAAAATTTATCTGCACAAGCCACTTCCAAAAATTTAACCAAACATCAGAATTTACTTTGGAATCCCTTCTTAATTGGATCAAAACTTTTCAGCTTCCCCTCATTTTTATCTATCTGTTATTTTAATTTTTCAGTACATTTCAAGATTTTGTAAAATTATTGCTATATTAACCATGTGCAAAGGTCTTCAGCATTTTTTATTAAAAAAAATAAATAAATAAATAAAACAGAAGTTCCCTACTGTGTATTCAAAGTAGTTAGTTTTCAAAAGATAGAGTGCTGTCAACTTTTGCACATATCAAATATATTGGTTTTTCTACATTAACCATACAACAAAAAGTTCAAATCAATTGGTTTCAATTATATATATATGGGAACTCTCCTATCATTTTTCAATGTATAAGGATCCAGCAACTCAATTCATAGAATGAAACAAACAACATACACACAATTTGATTATAGGGGTGAAGGCTTGTGCAGAACTGACCACAGTTTTTGGAAGAGCCAAATACAGAGAACTGGTGCACAGCATGCCACAAGATCCTCAAACAACCCTCCTCAGGTTCTGAATTCAGAGTTGTCCTTCTCCTAGATTGGTTGCTACCAATGGCTATAGGACCCAGTCTGCCCTGTTATTTACCCATAGTTAGAAGCAGGGAAAAGAGATATATTCATACCGTTCTTGTAGGTGAATGTAATGAACTCAAGTGGAAAATCGAACTCAGTTCTCAGATTTCTCAATCTGAGCCGCTACCCATTACTCCAATACATTTTATATATATATATATATATATATATATATATATATATATATATATAAATTTTATTTATTTTTAGTGGACACTCAGTTTATTTATTAATTTAAATTTATTTATTAAAAAGTATATTTATTTTCATTTAAGTATTAGGTTGGTGCAAAAATAATGTTGTTTTTTGACATGATCTTGAACGTCAAAAAACGACATTATTTTTGCACCAACCTAATAATAAAAATCTCTTTTAAAGGGGGACATTGATGTCAACACTCAGAGGTGACAAACTGTTTCATGCTAAACACAACTGTCAGGCCACCCTGACAATTGCGTTTAGCATGAAACAGTTTTTCGCCTCTGAGTGTTTACTTCAATGTTCACTTTTATATTTACATATTTCTCTGATATTGAGCACTTTATCCCACAAATATAGCACACCTTAAAACTTTATTTCTTCATATATGTGTGTGTGTGTGTGTATTTAGGCAGCAATCTTTCTTTCATACACATTTCATTGAATACAACAAAGTGCTTTGAATTAAGTTTTTTTTTATACAATTTCTCATGCGATCTAATAATTTTTTTTCTTTCCAGATAAATTATATAAAAACTGTCCGAATGTTCTTTTTTTTCCCCCGAGCACTTTCGGCTATACATTTAGCCATTTTCAAGGATTAAATATTTTAACTGTTAAATAAGAAATAATTTGTTGCAGGTATGTATTTATATAATGTTTTCATTTTTCAAAACATGGTGAAGATATTGTGTCCATGTTCATAGTTGATATTATCGAGTGTTCGTTTTTTGTTTTTATTAAAACGGCTTCCATTATTTTTAGCCTTTTTTTGCATGTAGATGATGCTATTTGTGTTGTCAACAAGCATGTTACGAATAGTGTCCGGTAGGTCGCCATGAATATTTAAATGAGATCTAATTGAGCTATGGTCAGAAAGGTGTAGATTGAGTCTTCATGTCTTATATCGGATGGTTTAATCAATACCCTTCAATTAATATCACTACCTAATGACATCATGCTCCTACGACTTTATTATCATGCAGTCAAAAACAAAAATGAAGGATAAGAGTAACAGTTTATTGTGTAGTGTGTGCAGTGTATTTTAACTATGGAAATAAACTTTCTGAGTGCAAAATTTTTCAAATAAATCAACTTTCAAAAAATATCTCAACACTTTAACACCAGTAACGCAGTGAACGAAGTTACCCAACATATATTCAGATTTCCCTGAGAAAAAAATGTAAATGAAATTTAATAATGGAATTGTTGAAAGAAGCTAAAAAAAAAAAAAAACTATGCCTTTCCTAGAACATTGCAAATAACCTATAAGAATGGGTATAAAAAAAATTCATACAATTTCTATGAAAAGAGCAACAGTGCTTCCAACAAAATTTTCATCAGATGATGACACTTGCATCAGGCATCACTAATGAGATTTGAGAGTTAACCATTGACAACCATATCATGACTACATTTCAAGAATGCATCAATACAAGGGATACAGTATAACAACTTTAGTATCAAACAAATAAAAGATATTTCGGAAAACATACAAAAATACAAACAAGATGGAATTAACTTATGCCACTTAAATGTATAAAAAAAAACATCTGAAAACATAACACTAACAACATGGATATATCATCATCATCTATGTTCTGTAGCCCTTCAGGACATGGGCAATCATGACTCACCACAACATATTGTCCTTTGTAGCTCTTAGTAAAGTTTGTCTTTTTGCTATCTCTCCTAATCCCTGTTCTGCCAATCATTTGTACAAGCTTGTTAGGTAAGTGATTTGCTGCTTTTCTCCAGCCCTCTTCTCTTCAATGTCCTGTGAATGTCAGATTCTCCAAGCCCTCTTTCCTCATTATGTGCCCTAGAAATTTCAATTGTGTCTTCCCAATTTTAAGTCCAAGTGTCTTTTTTGTTTCTATTTTCCTTAAAACTTTGTCGTTACTCACAACTTCAGTCAATGGTATTCTTGTTGCTCATCTGTAGAATTCCATTTCTGTTGCCTCAAGTCTCTTCTTTATCTGTGAGGAGATTGTCCAGCATTCACTATATCGAAGGACCAATATTACATAACAGTTCATTTCACTCTTTTCTTTGTTTCTAATGAAATTTTCCTGTTTCAGATCACTGATCTCTTGTCTCTGAAGATGATGGAACAACATTGAAATAATCTTTCCAGGACACAAGCCTAGGCAAAACATAGAAATCCTGGGATAAACAGTGAACAAAATCCCCATTTTCAACCTCACTGGTATAGTCCAAAGGAAAGAAGATCAATACATTTGAAATCAGCCTGGCTGCACAGATATTAAAACAACATCAAAGTTGGAATCCAGCTGCCTTAAGAGGGTTCAATTTCCTGAATTTGAAATGAGCTATCCATCTTTGAAATTGGTCCCCAACCAAAGTTGGAGAGCCCAGAACTGCTATTTACCTATAGCTGTGAAGTGAAGAAATAGATTCAAGTCTTTCTGAAGGACATTAGTGCAAACTGAATACTGACTCAGACAGACTGCAAATTTTTCCAAACTGTTAGCTGTTATGCCTCTTGCATCTCCTTACAAATAAAATCACTGTATATATAACTATTGTCAGCACTGTATAAGTGGTATTAATTCAAACAGAGATAAGCAAAATTTGCTGACATAATAATTGGTGATGAAAAAACTTCATTTAAGATGAAGGAGATATATATATATATATATATATATATATATATATATGAATTGGGATCAAATATGGATTAGAATCTGACAGAATGATACAATGAGGAACAAGTAGGAAATATCAAATAAAACAAAATGTTAAATTTATACTTATTTGTTTCTAATCTTATATTAGATATATATATATATATATATATATATATATATAAGATAGATTAGGTACCAAAAAAGTTCTTGGCCTAACTCAATTCCCAAATTAAGTATTTCAATAACCAAGCATCAGAATATTGATTTTTGGGAATTGGGTCAAGCCAAGAATTTTTCGGCACCCCATCATATATATAAATTTATATCACTGAATTAAGAGTTCCTTTTAGGAAAATATTGACTAGATACATCAACATAAGCTGGAAAAGTGTAATTATTTTTTGGAAGTACTGATGCAATGCATGATTTTTTTTATTATACTTACTAATAGGTTATTCACAAAGTTCTAGTGAAGACATACTATTTTTCTCTGTCTCTCAACAGTTGAGTTATTAAATCTTAGGTACATTTTTTTCAGGGAAATCTGAATATATTTTGGGTGATTTTGACATCTACTTCACTGGTTTTAATGTGTTTACATATTGTTTTTAAATCAAGTTATGTATTTTTCAATATATCAGATTCAGCATTAAAACCGGGTTTCAGTTGATTAATGCTAAATAACATTTTATTAATTCTAGAATAATGTCCCAAGCATATTATGAATAACCAACACAAAGAGTAAAAAACAAGTTTTGAAAACGATTAGTAGTCAGCCCTTGCAAAATTCATCAAAAAATGACATTAAAAATTTAAGTCTACAACTATAATATTTGATATAGGACATTAAAAAAGTACATATTTTTGAACAAGTATTACAAATTACTTAATAATTAAAATAATACTTAAATAATACAAATGAAATAACCAAATTACTTACTCTTAGAAACTATTCATGTTTTAGTGGCAAATAAGAAAACAGGTTTTTTTACAAAGTAGTAACAGAAAGCTCCTGGACTGTTCATGTTATGATTGTGCATGGAAACTCATGAACAATTAACATTAAGTGGCACCCAGCCCTGAGTCCGTCTAGAAATAGACTTCATGCAATTTACTTGTGTTCAATTATTGCACACAATTTTGTAAGATTGTATTGGAACAGCTCTGTGACCCTTATGATGACTGAAAAATTCAAGCTATATGCCTGCATCAAATTTTGTGGAAAACTAAGTAAATCTACTAAAGAAACTCACAAAACACTTTGTTGTATTCCGTAAAATGAAACTAGCTAAACAAGTGTTATTTCAAGACAATAAATGAGGCAGTATTGGATGGGTGTCAACAAGAGGACTTCCATGGTGATTTTTTAGATATGCAAAAAGTGTTGGGGTAACTGTGTACGTTCCCAAAGGGACTATTTCATAAAGTGAAGGTGCCCAAATTTAAGTTATATATGAAATACTAATGGTGTATTTATTTTTAAGGCTTTTGTCCAGAAACTTTCTCATACTATCCCATACAATATTTTACAAGTACACAATCAGAACTGTTCTAAGTCAAAACCATAATGGCTATCCATTGCTTGTGATGCTTAATTGATCAACTGTTTTTTACAGCTTATCAACCCTTTGCAAGTTATTTAAATCCAGAAAATAAATTGTAATACTTTTTTTGGAGGTAATAATTGTTTAATAATACAAGTCTTACTAATTAACCCATAGCTGGAGGCCAAAATGGATTCTTACCTTTCCCAAGAGCATTTGTACATAAGTGAATACAGCAAACCCAACTGGAATTGGAAGTCGGCTCTCTGATTAACAATTCCAAGCCATTATCTATTACACCATCCACACATCCAACCTTACAGCACCTGGTATTCCCAAGCAGTCACCCATCTAGGTACTGACCAGGTTTGACATTGCTTAACATTGGTGATTGTACAAGAACCAGTGTTTCCATGTGGTATGGCTGTAAGCCTTTGGGGGTTACTGTGATATGCTGCCAAAGAGACTATTTCTCAAAAGAGAAGGTGACTGAATTTAAATAATATATGAAATACTAATGGTTCATTTATTTTTAAGGCTTTGTCCAGAAACTTTCCCATGCTATCTCATACAAGATTTTACAAATACACAACCGAAACTGTTCTTACTCAACACCTTAATGGCTATCCATTGTTTGCAATGCTTAAGCTAAGCTTTTAAAATTAATTTTTAATCAATGTAAAAAATATTAATTGGCCATTGCTTTTAAATAAATTTGAGCCAGAGTTATTTCCTGAATGTATTTATTTCAGCATTGTTTTATGCAGACTTAAACATGTTTTTATAAGAGTGTGAGATTCTAATACACATAACTTATCCAGGTTATTGGCATAGAATAACTTTTGTTGTCAAAATAGCCAGATTTTAAACCAAACTGATAGGATTCTTTAACATGGCTACAACACATATGTAAAATTAAACTACTCCAACCAGCATAAACAAACAGTAAATATCTCTACCAGATGAATATAACCAATCCTTACATTACTGCACTGTTAGTAACAGTTATTTAAAAAAAAAAAAAAAAATAGTACTAAAAGTATTAGATGTTTATATCATGTTACTATAGCTGATTTTACAAGCATATAAATGAATAACAAAAAAAGGACTTGCCAAAATCCATCCCACTCACAGACAACTTTTGAAAATGAGTCATAACCCAGATGGACCCTGCTCTTCCACACATATAGTATATCAAGAAACAATATATTTAGGAACCGACAGATTGTCAAGCAAATAAATAATGGAATAAAAGAAAAGTTCAAGCAGAGAGAACTAGGCTTCAGGCACATACACTGACAAACCAGTTTATGTAACAGGTGGAAATAGTTATCACACTACCGGGTGAATGTTTATGCAGCACTAGCATATTATTTTAACAATTTCCATGTTACCATTTCATACTAGAACTAATCTGATAAAATTACAAGGAATAAAAGTGTGCCTTTCCAACTTTCTTTACCAGCTGATTAGATGACTTTTGAAAGAAATAAAATTTCATATCTGAATTTGTTTATGGCAGTAAATAAGCTATATAGATTATTATTTTAAAGTAACATATATGCACTCATAATAAAGAATAGTACAAATTTAATATTTTAACCACAAAATTCCTTACTAAGAATCCATATATGCAGTTAAAAAGAAAATCTTGTAGAATCCAAATCCAGGGTCTTCTCACTCCTGTTGGGGGAACTGCTCTATGAGTGACTATGTCTTTAGGGGTGTAGCCATACTCACCACACTTGACTAATTGTCGTCTGGTGGCATGATTTAACCGATCATTGGAGGTTTTGAATTCAGAGTTGTCCTCCGAGACCAGTTGTCACCTAAGGCTATAGAACCCAGTCTGTCCAGCTATTTACCCACAGCTGGGCGAGAAGAGATAGATTCATACCTTTCCCCAAGGGTATTTGCACATAAGCAAATGTAACAAAATCTACTGGAATTCAAATTCAATCAGTTATGTGCCATATGGAATACATGCTTAGGCAATTATGTATCTTTCGATACATGACTGATGAGGTAGATTTTTTGTCCACAGTAGTTTGCCATTTCTTTCTGTGGTAGACTAGTTGCCATCCAAGGCTATAGAACCAATCTGTCCTGCTATTTACCCATAGCTGGTGGGAGAAGAGGATACATACCTTTCCCAAGGGTATTAGCATGTAAGTGAATGTAATAGATTTGATTGGAATTCAAACTCGGCTCTCCGATTCCTCAATTTCTCAATCCAAGCCACTATGAATTGCTCTACTGTGCCTCCCCCTCACAGATGCTAAATAATTAAATATAATTATTTTGTACATGAAAAAGTGAAATGAGGCTATAACCTCTACATTTTTGATTGATCTGTTTATTTGTTGTTGTTTTATACAGCTTATCAACCTTTTGTGTTCTATTTACAGCCGAAACATATTTTGGATTGTAATACTTTTTTTTTTTTTTTACAAGTGAATATTACATTAACAATTTTTTGAGAATAACAAATGATTTTTACAGATACAAGATCTACTATTTAACTAACAGTGGGGAAGAGGAGATTGAGTCATACCTTTCCTAAGGGTATTTGCATATCAGTAGTGATTTTCTAAGCATAGCTTAGACGTGGCACAAGGCCGAAAGTATGGGGCACCCAGTGAGGATCGAACTCATTATTCAGTCATAATTGATCAAGCAAGACACAATTGCTAACCATTACACTATGTTGAAGTGCCCCTACACGCAAGTGAATGTAGCGACCCTGACTGGATTTCAAATGACATGTCCTGTGTGTTTTTTTTTTTTTTTTTTTTTTTAAAGAAAAAATTAATATTGTAAATAAAAAGTAGGCTGGGTATTTACTGATGTACCTATATAACTATTTTTCTGCTAGTCAAGGTTTTTAATAAACATCTCTTCAATAAAAAATAATTAAAAACACAACATTAATGAGGAATTACTATTTTCCTGCTGAGCAAGAGAAGTTTTAAGCTTCATATAGCCTTGTATCGTTGAGAATAATTCAGTCAGTCAAAAAAAAAAAAGAATCAATCCCCAAAATGTAAAAAATGAAGCTCACCACCTGTAACTCCTGAATGCCACCCTTCAATTTCAGAGAACTATGAGTAAAATTAATACTAACTGTGGCACATGGGAATCTGCTTGTTGAAGAGAACAGTTTTCTACTGTGTTAAAAAAAAAAAAAAGTGGTCAGGAACACCAATGACTAGTTGCTTTAGTTTTGAACAACTATGGAGATAACATCACTAGCCTTCTACAAGGTCTGAGAATCAATCACTAATTTTTTTTCTTCTTCTAATTAGCTATAGATACTTTGAAATCAAGATGATTTGTAAATCAAGCAAGATTTTGTAAATTATCTCCTCTGAGGGGAATTCTTCGTTTATCCATCAAATATTCAATTCACAACAAAATTTATAGCGTTTTATTACTGGAGAGGGTGAAATATAAATCTGATAGTGTGCCACATGAATATCTACCTCTCCCAAAGGAAAAGCACCTTCTGGATGCAGAAAAATCAATTTAAATTGGAAGACGCCTTCAACCTTCACTTTGGAAAAACGGTTCAGGGTTTATTGTGTGTATACAATAAAAACATTATTTTTAAAAATAGGACAGCAAATTTATAAAATTTAAGAAATTAAATTGACAAGAGTTTCATTTTCAATCTAACCTACTTAAAATATTTTTTTGTTTTGTGTTTTTTTTTTAAAAAAAAAAAAAAGAAAAAGAAAACAGAGAAAAATGAAGAAAGGAAGGGGATGATAATTTTTCCATTACTATATTTATGCTTTTTTGCTGTTTTTATCCAAGTGAGGGTAATCATTTGATGAAATAAGGTAGTTTAAAAAATTATAAAAAATAAATAAAATTATAAAAATGTTGTGGGTAACAAAGTAAAACTGCTATTTTTTTTTTTATATACTTATATACTTTATTAACTTAAGTAAAAATTTTACTTAAGTTAATAATACGTTCCAAGTAAAATACTGAAAAATAATAAAAAATGTTGCGAAGTTTATGAAATTAAAAAGCAAAGGATCGATTAAAAAAATGTGGGCGGGTTCGATTTTTAGAGAAAAGATTTTTTTTTCAGTCGATTTCTTTGTAAAAACTGTTGTATGCGGACACAGTGATATTAATTTGTGTACCATACCAATGAAGCCCTTTTAACCTGTTTTTTCCACCCCACTCCTGTTCAAAAAGAGAAAGAAAAACCATGATAATGTTGAAATTCAGATACTGACATGGAATTTTTATTTTTATTTTGTAAAAGAAAATTATTCTCAAACAAGAGTAAAGTTGAATTCTTCTCTTAGAGATGTGGTAGTAATAATAAATAAATAAACAAATAAAAAGTCTAAAACATCATATCCACATCATTAGGCACACATGCACGAAATATGGAATCATGACAATATGGAGTTAGTGCGAGTTTCCAATTGGAAACTTAAAACTACCAATAATTATTTGTACGATAGAATTTTTTAAAAAAACGGATGGAGTCCTGAAATCTGACCCCTACCTCTGTCCCTTAGACTATAAAGGCACGTAATTATTTCAGAGTGAAAAAAAAAAGATTAAAAATGAAATAAAATAACATATACAAAGCAAGAAAAGTGGCCTAGTTTCGTCTATCGTCTACATGTGGACTACTACAGCTGCTGCTGCTTCATCTGAAGCAGGAAAGCGAACATGGTGACTTCCTTCAGCTCATAATTCACTTGGAGGGAGTGAGGGAGATAAAAAAAAAAGTGGGGAAAAAGAAATAATATGTATATATAATAAGTAATAGAGCAAAATAGTGGGACGGCTTCAATATGTACACATACACGTTGGAGAGGATCATATGCATTAAGAAGAGAAGACAGACAGACATATGATCGCTTAAAAAGAGGGTTATTATAACCTTAACTCAATACGCGATTCTTTTTGTGTCTTTTTTTACTCTGCATGTTTCGTTCTCTTAAATTGCTATAACAGCGGAGAAAACGATTGCCTCGTCACCGACACAAAGTTTACAAAAAATATACAATCAAATAAAATAGCAATTTCTTGAAAGATTTTTTTTACATACGTAGTGTAATAATTAATTCTGTAGAAAAAAGGCATTGTAATTATTACAAAAGAAAAGCCTTTTCTATTTCATCATCGTATCTTTATTATATTATTTATTTTTGGCTCTGCGTACTAGAATATGAATGTAAAGATCATTTAAAATCGAAATATGTTGCAGCAGTGACTAAAAAAAAAAGTAAAAACGTGACTTAAATAATGTATTTTTTTTGTCTTCTGATTGAATGTGTTAATTACCCCCAAACATTGTGTAGACTTTCGTTTTACAAAATTAAAAGGAAATAAAAAAAAATAAGCTCAACAAATAAAAACGAAGTGTGTGTGTGTGTGTGTTATCAGAAAAGAGACAAGACTTTTCTTTTGGAGAGGATTGACGACTTCAATTCTCGCGAAAACAATTGTTCGGTGCTGCTACTACTACCACCACCACACACACATGCAACAACAACAACAAAGACTAAATTAAAATTGCCTTGTTCTTCAACTTAGAATTGTTTACAAACGAAGACATGATTTTCAAAAAGAGTAATAATAATTCAATTCAAAATATACTATTTTTTTTTCCGCTCGCCTGTTAAATTACAATGGCACACGCACGTGCTACTAGAGAGCATTTCCACTAAGAAAGTCGTAACTACTGCAAAGCTCAATATGCAAACGAAACCCGATTTCTTTGAACTGGCACCGATATCTGAAGTCGTTACATGTAGCCTGCTTTTGTTTCGTCAAAACTCAAAAGTCAGACATAAAGTTTAGATTATGTGTGTGTACGTACGTGTGTACCAAGAGAAGAAAAAAAAGCAATGACAAAAAATAAAAAAGAAGACAAGAAAAAGGGAATTGAATTACAATGTTGGTTAAAAAAAAAATGAAGTTCTAAACTGAAAATTTGTATAAGTTAGGTGTTGTAGAAAGTATTAGTAAAAAAAAAACACCTAAAAACGCTAAAACTAAAAGCAATATAGTATTTGGGTAAGTGTTTGCATTACACAACAACTGAAAAAACAATAAAACATCAAGAACACGTTTTTTTACACACACGGGGACAAGAGAGAGATAGGATAGCAGCAGAAAAGATAATGGCAGTATAGTTTATGATGCCTACAATTCAACACACACACACACACACCTCTCTTTCTTTCTCTCTCGCAAGCAACATTTGCTTGGCATGGTTGGGGTGACCTAAGGCAGCATTTTCTTTATCTTTATTTTCTTCCAAAAGAATGGGGAGGTGGGGTCTCAACGCGATCGCCCGTTTATCCTACTCCAAGTCAAAGTCAGACCACTGCCACTACCTTCTAGCATTTACCACTTCTGCTGTTAGTGACATTTTTTCAATAACTTTTCGTTGGAGGCGAAGGAAAGAGATTTTTTTTTTTTAAGAGTAAAAAAAAAGAAAAGTGTTGAATTAAACAAGCCTGCCGATACAGTGCGCACGCGCGCGTGTGCATGTGCATTAATAGGAAGTAGCAGTTGCAATTCAGGTCCACAATAGGTAAGGAAGTGTGTATGTGTGTGTTGATTTGAGCGCTACCATCGTCATGATGACAGACATATACGTAAGTCCTCATCATGTGCTCTGTTGCTAGAGTAGACATGCAGCAGCAGTACGGATGATGGTGGGGCATAAGAGGAGAAGAAGGTAGCATTGGCGAGAAGGGTAGCACTAACAACAATATGTTGGCGGAATTGAGTAATGAAAGAATTTTTCATACACACACACACACATGCTAAATTCTGAGAATGAATAATAATATAACAGTTTCAGGTCTAAGCTTTAGGGACAATAAAATAAAATTCAAAATGTCAGTAAAAATGAAGAGAGAAAATAAAAGAGTAATCAGATGAACTGAATGTCATTTAGAGTTGTGATAAAAGAGAGTCAAGTTGAGAAGTTAGACCAACAGGTGACCAAAAAAAAAATAAGTAAACTTTTGGTAATGGAATGAAAGTGGGAAGCAAAATGATTCATTCTAAAGACAAAGTTCATATCAGTGATGGGTGAAAAAGACTGAGGTAAAAAAGTCAATACATTAGGCAAAGGAAAGAGCAGCTATAAATGGTACCTACAACAAAACTAGTGATCACTGAAAGAACAGCTAGCTAAAGTCCCCACCAATGGACAATATTAGTTATACCACAGCTGCTTTAGATAAAGATCCAAATAAAATTTGAAAATGTGGGCTGAATTGAAATTTTATTTGTCTCCATAGTGAATGTACCATCATTGCAGAGATCTGACAAACACTGTGATGATGATAAATGTGTTACAGAGCATCAAGAAAGAGTTAATGCATTAGTATCAGCTGAGGTAGCAAACATGATGGTAAAGAATAAGGAATATGAAATAGAGGATGTTCACAACACTCTGTGACAATAAACAAGACCAATTTAAAATTAACTCAATGCCAATAGGTGACAAAGCAAAACATCTGATATACAATAAAATGAAAAAGAATTATAAACCATTACCATGTTAATAGAATTATAAACCATTACCATGTTAATAGTGTTAATGTCTTGAAGAAAATCTAACTTAAAAAAAAAAAAAATCTTTAAATGATGAGATGATGATATTATACAAATCTATTTAGAAATATCCTCATCTTAGTTGCTATGGTCACATTTCAGCCATCCACTAGCTTTCTTCTGATATTTGTCATATTCCTTTTCAGAATTTGAGACTGAATCATTTATTTAATCTCCAGGTTACAAAATATGACAAATATCTCAAGACCATAAGTTACAACCAAATTTTTCAACTATTATGACCAAGATGATTACACTAATCCCAAAAGACCAAAATATAATGACAATTCCTCCTCCTGGAAATTTAGAGGAAAAAATCAGAATTGTCTTTATTTTTTTTATTTTTTTTTTTTTAAAAAGAAGAAATTTTTATAATCCTGACCAAAAGAAAGATCATTTTAACCCCTTCCCCAGTGTAGACATGTATATACGTTTTTACCAAAAGTGTCTTTTGAAGACATGAACAAATAAACACATCCAAAACATAACATTCGAAAACCAGCTACAGACGTGTTTATACATCAATCTTTATTCTTTTTCTACCCTTCTGAGCTTGAAACTAGTCCAATTGTCAACTCATACGTCTCTGGCAAGGTGTTAGCCACCACTTGGGTATTTCAAGGTGGCTCAGTTTCTTCGTTACTATATTAAAAACATTTTGTCTGAAAATGAAACATTTATTTCCCCAAAATAATAGTTTATTAATGCTGTCATCTTGTTCTAAAAATTGAGATTCTCAATTAGAATTATTCAATAAATCAGTTTCAAAAATGTGGGGATCAGTTTATAAATACAATTTTTGTAATGATACATATGTTAATTTTAACTTATTCAGATTAATTCTATCACTGTTTTTAATCAGAACATTTCAGCCTGCGTTTACTCTCTATTGATCCTCAACCTGTCTCGGGTTTTGTGCTCTGATTGAACTTACAGAACATTTATGAATTATTCAAAACACTTAAAACCACCAAGTGACATCTAATGATTAAAAGAAAAACCAAACCAAAAATTGTTCAGTTACTATGACATATCAATACTTAACAAGATCTTATATATTTGCCCGCTATCATCTCAACAGAATTGAAGTCAACTATTTCATAGCAACCAAAATCCTGCAACAGGTACATAAAAATTATTATTGTTCATGCTCATTCTCAGACTGATATTTTGCAGGTATTTGTTTATGTATGCTGGCAAAAATCTGTAAGTTCACATAGCCTCATTTCATAATTCTATCTATTGCTAAAGATGCTGGAAAAATGGTTGGTTTATTGTACTGCTCCAGTAAGTATCTGACTCTCCCTGCTATACTCTTTACAAAAGCCCCCCCCCAAAAAATATTGCTTATATATAGGCTTGATAGAGTTTAAAAGTGTCTATGTGGCCTTGTCGGTGATAAATCATCTTCCACCCTACAACCCCTTTCCTACAGATGGGATGTTACAAGCATGGCAAGTGCTCCAATGAGCTACATTTCTTGCTTCCACCAGCCCTGACCTTTGCAGCTGGGACCCACTATGCCACATACACACAAATGAATCATCCTCATTCCCTTCATAATCCATTAATAAGTAAGTTCCAATCAGGGAATGTAATGTTTTAGCAACATGTTAACTAAGTCTGTCTTTTTTAATTATTTAGGACAAATATTATCAAAACTTGAACTTAAAACAAAAAAAAAACAAAAGATGAAACAAATAAACTTAATTTTAATTTAAACTGGTTAATTTTGATATTCATGCAACACTTTTTTAAAGTCTTGAAAATCAATATTTAAAATATTTATCAACTTAACTTAATCAATGAAGATCCCCTTTTCCACAGATGAAATGTCACGAGCCTCTCACTACTCTATCACTATTTTTATGGCATATTTTCTGATGAGCTGCATTCCTTGGTCCCACCAGCCCTGACTTTTACAACTGGGACTTGCTATACCACATACACAAAGATGAATCATTCTTATTCCATTCATATTCCATTAGTAATTCTTCCAAAGAACTACTGGTTTGTGGAACAGAATCCTGGCAGGATATTTTTCCGCTCACTACAATCTTGACCTATTCAAGTCTAGCATCAACCGTTATCTTTCCTGAAAAACCTCATGAATTACACTTCTTGCCTTTTTCTTACACTCATACATCACACAGTAACCCTCTATCTTGAGTGGTTCTTGGGCCTTTTACCATTAGTAAAAAAAAAAAAAAAAGTTATAAATTACTATAAATGAGGTTCTAGCAGTATTCCAATTTATTCGATTTATGTTAATTGGATTAACCCTGAAAGGAAAGGATATGATGGTTTTATGCTCCTGGTATCCATCTGCTCATGTAAATTGGAGCCACAGTCAATGGAGATAAAAATAAATTATCCCAAGTGCTTAGCCAAGAGTAAATGGCAACTTCAAGACTTGATCAGGAGATCACCAATGATTACTATTATTACATATTAATTTATGTAATAACTATTAAAAAAGAAGTAAATTGCAATTAAATACATATCTAATATCTGAAATTATAAACAAGGTAAATTTAAAAAAATTAGTTACCATTATGAGAAGAAAAGAAATGCATACAATTTGAGATTTTAAAAAATCAGTGACAATACACACAGATAATAATGGACTCTCCCATTGTTTTTGAGGCATGACTGTTCAACAGCTTATAGCAGGTGTGTCCGAACTTGCTTAATCTAAGAGCTACATATGATAAAGTTTCATATGTCTGAGAGCTGCAAGACATGAACAAAATTTGCATATATATTTTTGTTACAAACACATTTTGTCACGAAATTTTTATATAAATTTTAAGAAATGCATGTATGCAATAATATTTATTCATATATGCAGTTTTTTAAACTGTTAATTTGTATTTGCTTTGGTAAATACTAAAGAACAATCCCTCACTCAGATCTAGCAATAAAATTAAGATTTAAATTCTTAAATGGTTTTACTGACTATAAACATTAAACTTACATTTTAATCCAATGAGGTCTCAATTCATACCCAGTAAATAATTATAAAACTTGAATTTTTTTTCTTATTTACCTTTTATATTAACAGTTTATGAAAAATGGAGCTCAGCCAACATATTTCCATGAGCTGCATATCAACGGTCAAAGAGATGCATGTGGCAAGCAAGCTGTAGTCTGGCCAGGCTTTTATGACAGGTATATTTGTATATAAGTATCTGACATCTAGGCTTGCCATGATCTAGTTTATGACAAGTTTAGATGTTAAATACTTAGATCCAAATATACCCGTCAAAAATTGCTTTAACATAACGAGAAACAATCTCACCAAATCTAATGGTAATGGTAATATTAGCAGTTTCCTTATAAGGAAACATCTGGCATTCACTGACCAAATATCCAGTATTGCTTTCAGTTAAAATTTATAAAATCACTTGAACAATTTTTCAGGAAAATAGATTTCTCAAGTCCAGTAGCTGTTATCATTCTTTCCAGTATTGAGGAGCACTTCCTTCCTAATCATTTATTTGAAGTAGAGTGGAACGTCAACATATTGATTATGTCATTATTTTCTCTTTGAGTTGCAGGTGATATCCATTTTAGCTGCTGCTGTTGACAGTCCTTAAGTGATGTGGTTTCTGTTATCTAGTACAGTTCCTTGTTTGTGTTTCTGTAGCACCAGTCTACAGTGTTCGAAGATGGACGATCTTTGCCAATACTGACAGAAAAACTTAATTCTGATGTTTTGCCAGATTTGGGAAAATAGATCAGGCTGAGAAATTTTCAGTACTGCTTCATATATGAAGTCTCTCCTAACAAGAGACATTTTTTTTTTTAATCATGTTCACCCCAAGCAAGACAGTAAAGCCAGAGACACAGGGGGTTACTGGGTGTGGAAGAATTAGAAAGAGGACCATTGCTAAGGAGTAAGAACAGAGGAATAGTACTCAGGAGGACAGCAGAGAGCAGTTGACATTGCATTTAATTTTTTGCAGATTAAAGTTGGCTGGAAGTCTGGAAGGGAGTTTCACAAGTAAGAAGTCTGAGAAAAACTGTTAGCATAGAATTTACAGTTACATCTAGCCAGCTCATCTGTAAATTGCTAAGACCTTGTTGCCAGTCTATTGCTGTGCTTAAATTCAAACAGTCTAGGCACCATAGTGAAGAGTTCAAACAATTACCATGAAATTATTCATAGAAAAGGCAAAGAGAGGAAACCTTTGGTGGTGGGAAAGTGACTGAAGCTGAGACGCCAGAACAGGGCCAATAATATTGCTCATTCCTCTTTGGACTTTATCAAGGAGCTCCAGATAGATAGCAGAAGCACCAGACCATATATGGCAGCATTTTTCTCTGTATAACTCATTATCTCTGTATAAATATATATGGTACAAGCTAACCTGACCACGACAGTTGATATATTTGCATAATTGTGAAATTTTTAGTACTATTACACTATCCTTGTTTTGTCTTGGTAGTTCATAATGAGAACATAGCTGATAACTGGAATCAACCAAGTATAAAATTATTTATGTCAACACTTAATTGATACAGGAGAAAGCAATCTAGAGAAAAATATACATGCCAAACACCTACTTTTTTTACCCTTACATATTAATTAAACATTTTACAGTGGAAGTATTTGCATGATGACAAGATGAAAATTCAAAAAATACAATTTAATAACAAAGAAGATAGCCAAAAGCCCCCAAACATCACTATTGTAATTTGAAACAACTATAGAATAGAAATAATTATTTACTCATCAGTACATTGACCTGTAGAGAGAAGCTCTGCCAGGTTTACTTGCCCAATATAAACAACACATGTATGAATACCCTTCCAAATTTCAACCCAGATACTGGCACACAACAGAGATATGTGGAGGGAGCTGGTCAGGTGCTCAGCAACCTTCAACCACAGCCAGTCATGGGGATGATGAAGATGATGATAATGAATGACAGAAAAATTGCACAAGTGGCACCATTAACCATATATATAACACTGTGATGAATACATTCAAGAATGTTTCAACTGTTCACATTCATACAGTAGCAGAATTGTGTTAACTAAATGTCAAGATGGTAAAGTGAAAGGTAATTATGGTTTACTAATAAGACAAAATGTTATTCATACTTAAATGGCTATTAGCCCTATCTTTTGTTTTTAATATTTTACTCTGTAGTAAAGTATCCATTTATAGTTGTGTAGGAAATGTTCAATTCTTCCAAGACACCAAGAAAGAGTTAAGTCTAAGATTTTATTAAGTCCAGTTAAATTAGTACATTTTCTATATAGTAGGACCTTATTAAACATAGTAAATAGGTTCCATGTGGATGGTTTACTGATTGATTCATTTACTACAGCTTATCTACAGGTCTCAGGTTATTTCAAGCTAGATTATAAGAATTTCTTTTTTTTTAGATAATAATGGTTTAGTGATACAAGTCTTACTAATTAACTCATAGCTGAGACAGAAGAGGTAGTTTCATACCTAATCAGAATTTAATAAAGAAATTATAAAGTGGAGGATCAATTCCATATTACAATCAATATATAAACTTATATCTCACTTTGTGGCCACAAAAATTTCTATACATTTATATTCCAGATAATGTAAATAACAATAAAAGACATGCCTGTGTAGCTGATAAGTGATTGATTGATTGGTTAGTTTTCTACAGATTATCAACCCTTTGCAGGTTATTTAAAGCCAGAAAATATTTTTAGATTGTAAGGATTTTTTTTTTGCAATAATAATGGCTTAGTGATACAAGTCTTACTAATTAAGGAGAAGATATCAATTTATACCTTTCCCAAGGGTATTTGCACATAAGTGAATTTAACAAACCCCCACTGGTATTTGAACTCTGCTCTCCAATTAACAATTCCAAACCATTATCATTACCCACATATCCAAGCTTACAGCACCTGGAATTCCCAAGCAGTCCCCCATCTAGATACTGACCAGACTTGATATTGCTTAACTTCAGTGATCATATGGGAACTGAATTTTGAACCAAAATTTTCACTGTATAATAATACTCACTCTTTATGGTTAATATTCATCACTGAATTAAATGAATTGACAAGGAAGAAGATTATAATAAAAATAAATTCCCCATCTACAAAGTTCTTAAGTGAAATAGCCATTTTGATTGGCAGTTTATCCTTAACTGTCATAGAATTATAAGTTGCAATAAAAGAAACATAAATAAGATGAAAGATTAGTCAAAAATGAATAATAATGACAATGCAGCAACTAAGAAATTTCTGACTATTATATCTAATATGACTAGTATATATAAAGAAACAAGATGACAGCAGAGCAATGATCAAAGTAATAAGGTCTATAGATTTATGGCTTATTTGAATAATGTCTACCAGTAATGGCCAAACTTGGTAATATCACAGAAGACAAGCTCCCAAAGACAAGGAATCCAAATTTAAATCTCACCAGTGCTTTAGTGCTTATTTCTGGTCTATGCTGTTTCTGTAATGGTCATAGAATAGCGACAGAAATAAAAATTATAAAAAGCAAGTAAAAAAAAAATTAATAATAATATCCTTATTTTTTTAATTATGCAATGTTAATCATTATCTACCGTCTTCTTGTTTCCTCTTTTATTGTTCTCACTCTTTAATAATGTTTTCTTTTTCTTATTCTTTCACACTCAGTAACCCCCTTCTTTCTTAGTGGCTTTACTACCTTGCTGGGGATGAAATTATTTAAAAATTGTAATCATCTCTTTAAATAAAGAATATATTTAAATTTTTCTTAGAATAGCGGTTACCCAACCAAGTACCAATCAAGTTGAATGAAGCTTAACTTCAGTCATCTGACAAGAACTGGTACTTGATTGTAAGTATCTTCCTAAGTGGAGATATATTCACCTTTTTCAACAGTTTACCATGGAAATTAATCAAATTGCAAATAATTAACTTTTTCTATAATTAAAAAAAAAAAAAAAAAAGTTTCTATACCAAAACATTATAAATTATACCCGATGAAGATCTAGACAAAATGCAATTAAGTAATAAACTAATCAATCTTCTCTCATCTATAATTCTAAGACGAGTGTACTGTCTAAATGAACATGTTCCAACAATGTTTGTAAAGTCTTCATCTGATAATTTCTCTAAGTTCATCAAACCCTGTTGTTAACCAGTCAGGTCAGTCAAAGAACCAGCCTGTGTGAACTCTTTACACTGTCTTACATTGGCATTTACTCTCTTCCTTTGTCCAGTCTTGCAGGCCACTTGGTTCTAGATGACATCTAATTCAAATTTCTCTCTGGTTTGTCATTAATGACCTCTTCCCCTCCCTCTCTAGCACTCACGCAGCAATTCACTCTTATAATACAATTTCTATTCACTTCTCAACTGTCTTCAATTAACACTTTTCTCTCTTTCTCTCTCTTCCTGCCTGATCTCTTCAGATGACGTGGAATTAATGGTTACCTTAACAGCCCTTTGTAGATAAATAATAGACACCTTGCCTTTAACAAAAGATAAGCAATTGTTTAATGGAGGTCAAAACTTGGTGTTAAATCGCAAAGATCAGGTCCAAGTCAGAAGAATGGATAAACCTGCTTTTCTGCTTGTTGCTCCCAAATTTGATAATTTCTTGATCATTAAAAATTAAAAACAAATTTTTGCAAAAAAAAAAAAAAAAAAAAAATATTCATGACAGTCTGAAATGCTTTGTGAAATTCAAATTTATAATTGTATTCAATCACCATATTCAGTGAACTTTCTATTTAAAACTTCTGTTTCTTTTCCCAGTAGATAATACCACACACCCTGCTGTAATAAACTATTTCTCCACATTCAGTTTATAATCCAAGATCTTCACATACATATTTTTTTATGCTATCCATCCCAAGAGATAATGACATTTCCTTTCCAGGAACAGCATATTCGTAAATGGATTTCTTATTTTTAAATGACTAAGCATGTGCAGGTAGTTTAACAATTATTGGTGCGGAAAGGAGAATCAGTAATGGTGTTTAGATCAACTGAAGAAACATTCAGCATTCATTGGCTAAACAGTATTACTGTCAGTTGAGAGTTATAAAATCTTTCTCTGAAAACAGTTTTTCAGCAAATTAGACTGTTAAAGCTTTTTCTAATATTGATAGGAGTTTCCTTCCAAAGCTTTTGTTTTTGGTACTGTGGAAAATCAACAAAAAGATTATATCATTATTTTCTCTTCTAGTTATAGGTGCTAACCTTTTTACTTTTTTCTTTTTTTTTTTTTTTTTTGCTGAAAGTCAAGTGGTAAGTTTTTTGTTATTTGATAAAACTCTTTGTGATTATATAGTGCCAATCTATAGAGGATGATGAAGCATTGTCTTCTTGAAAGCCTAAAGGATTCATGCACTTGAAGCCATTTTGCATCAGCTGAGTCCAAATTCCAGTGTTGTCTGGTATATTCACTTTCACACTAATGACATTGAAAAAGGCATGAATCCATCTTTTCTCCCCCAACTATGGATTAAATAGCAGGATAGACTGGACTCTCTAGCTTTGGATGGCAGCCAATCTAAGAGAAGAACTACTCTGAATTCAATAGTTATAGAGAAAGCAACTAGAAACCACTCAACTATCTTTCCTTAGAAGTATGGTAATTCACAGATGATAAACTGCAGAAAGCCATGATCACTGATGTCCTGAACAGACATGGCCCTAAAAAAAAAAAAAAGGAAAAAGAAAGAAAGAAAATAGGGTATTGCACAAATCCAGATCCACCATTTTGAAATCCCTTCCAGAATTCTGTTACAAGTTTGGGTCCAAGACAACTGTTATAGGATCAGTTCTAATGAATTCCACACCAAGCTTGAATGCTAAGAGTCGGCTTTCATGCTTCACAGCACATGTATACACAGCTGGCTTAAATCCAATTCTAGACTTGCAGTCACATAAGGTTAGAGAGCACTGTTTTACTATTTAATTCATAGCTCAGGGGAGAAGAGGTAGATTCTGTGAAATGAACACAAAAGACAGCCAGAACTTGAACTCACCTTTCAGCATCATTAACCATTATGCTCCCTACACATCCAGTGAACATATTATAATTCTGTATATTACACCCAAATACTGACCCTGTATTGTTCGTAATATAAAAACAATTTTAAGCATGATGGTCTTTATAAATACTTCAATTGGATAAACAGTATCATCAATAATCTCAAATTTAACAATTACAAGACTGACTGCTTGACAGAAGGTATGTTTTGTATTAATAGTTTGAAAAAATTTTTATTTTTATTTTAGCAGAAGCAGAGTTAGCTATTGCTAAAGTCAAGTTATCAGTTTCCCACTCCTCCTTGGTCTTGGTGTGAAATCACAAAGATCAAGTTCTAGACAGCAGAATGGATGGACCTGCTTTTCTTTCTGCTTGTTGTGCCCAAATTTGTTCAAACAAGAGTCAAGGTTTATCTTTTGTTCTCAGTTTAGGATGGGTTTCTGCTTCCTTCTAAAGTCTTTTCCATCCTCTTTCAATCGCAGTAGCCCCTTGCATCTTGGTGGCATCAAAGCCTTGCTTGATGTGAATTGATAAAAAAAAAAAAAAAAAGTGCTGATTAAGCTGTGTGACACATGGAATCATATCAATTTTTTAGGACATTTGAATTATTTCAGCGACCATATCCTTCTCTCTTTGATTAGTTTTAACTTTTGCTGCATGATACCATGGAAATTTAATCCAGTGTTATCAAGAAGTTTTTACTTGTGAGTGACAAAATTAGAACCATCTTGAGATTTATGGTCTTACAATTTCTCCAAGTTCATCAAACTCTGTTGTTAACCAGTAAGGCCAATCAAAGGAGCTTGTGTAAAATTAAATTTTCAAAATATTATAGTACAAAACATGCCACTTTCTCTCATGCAATCAGTCTCGTAATTATCAAACTAGAGATTACCAAATAATAAAATTATCTAACAGATTATACTGCTTTTCAGCTGAAGCAAAAAAAAAAAAAATAAGGAGTTTACTCAACTGTGAATCATTTTGTGAAAAGATTAATTTCTTGTTATCAGATGCTACCTAAATGTTGACTTGAAAATACCTCAATAGTAACATTTCAACCAGTGATTTGTGCTTGCATACAGGAACTAAGCCCACTCTATCACCTGATGAAGAGTGAAGAATTATCATATGATCATAAAATAAACTTCTTACAAGATATAAAATGTTTAGACAGAGAAATACTTACGATCCAGGATGACAACAACATTTCAGACTTTAAGTTCATGCATTTTGTATTGTCTTTGGCTCTAACATTACATCACAAATATTTTAATTCTTATAATTTAATTTTTTTTTACAAAATAAAGAATTAGAATTCTATTTTCAAAAGAGAATTATTTTCTCATTGAGAAAAAACACTTGGGAGTGATTGACAAAATTTCACATAAAATATTTATTTGTCCAGTTTCTTCTTACACTGACAGGGAATTAGATAGTGGTTCAAGATAATTCATTTGGTAATGAGGGCAGCAAAAATAAAGATCACCGTAGAATGGTTGATGAGAAATCTAGTGAAAGATTCTTGGTGCTCTTACTCTACAATTGTCCCAGAGTAAATGAGAATATATTTTGCCAATATCATAAAATTATCCTGGTTCAAAATGATTACAAAACAGTAAATTATATATATATATATATATATATATATATTATTCGAAGAGATCATACTTGCTATGAGATATTTTTTTCTGTATTTGCTGAATTTTTCAAACAATCAGCATAAAACAAAGTTTTTTCAAATTAGTTCAATTTTCATAGATTTTACAAGAAATATTTTGACTCCCTATAATCAAAATATATAGAAAAGATTTAACAAAGTACAGGTTAGAGGAAACATAAGATAACATCTACAGTACAACAACAAAACCTCAAGAGATAAAGCTAATAATAAACTATCTAGAAGCAGGAGAGCCACAGACTCAAAACAGATAAAAGGCTCCCCACCAGTCTTATACTTGTAAAATCCATGAAATTTATGTACTATAAATCATTATGAGACCGCAACCCATTAGGGTCATAGGGGCACCACATGTACTGCAGCTGCAGTGGTAGTAGTGTTTCCTGATAGCAGGATCTCAGGAGTTTGTTCCACAAGTTAGCAGTTCCTGGAAAGAAGTTGCCTGAAAAGAACTTCCTTCTTATCAATGGAATACAAAGAGAATGAGGATGATACAACCCTGTGAGGCTGGCAGGGTAGGTTCGAGCTGCAAAAGCCCAAACTGGTGGAACTTACAAAGGTATTTAGAGAATACAGGCAATGCTCACATTATCATCGTTTTTGCTGCTGCTGTTTGTTTCAACATACAATCTCTCAAAGAGAGTAGTGTTATTTATTAGGTAATAATTCAAGTTTAAACATATTGCTTGAGTTTTTGCCATCATTGCATGCTCAGAGAAAGATAAAAGTTTGCATATGGTTCAGAAACACAAATAATGAAAAACAGCTGTCATATCAACACTCTTCAGGAAGAGTAATTTTTGCTTTATTATTATTATTATTATTATTACAACCTATTCAAATGCTTACAAAAAATATAAAGATCAATTAAATATAGGGATAATAGTAAAAACCACACAAATGCCAAAGATATCTATACAATGATTACATTTTATTGAGGCCAACAGGCATGTATAGTAGACTTCTTTTATATATCATGTTCTTTCAGGATGTATAGTAGACTTCTTTTATATATCATGTTCTTTCAGGACATGGGAAATCTGGACGATCTGCATTTCTTGATATTACTAAACTAATAGTTTTAGAACATATTGCTTAAAAATTACTGGACATTGAAATTTTGCAAAGTTCTTCCACAAAACAAGAAAAAATAATACAAATGACCAAATACTGTAAAAAATAAATAAGTTCATATGATTGTAAAATCTAATAACTAAGCAATTAAACAATTTTATAACCAATCAAATATATTTTTTCTAAATGCTACATCCCTTCAAGACTGTAGATGATTCATAGCTGTCTACAGATTCCTTTTCTTTATTATCTGTGAAATGCCATGACTTCTTGGCGGAAAAATAGTGGTATGGTTTCCTGTTGCCTTCTTAAAGTGATCATATCTCAAAGGAAAAAAAAGGAGAGAGACAACATCCAATAGATTTGAATTTGTCAAGCATTATCAAACTGTTCTTGATATATTTCACACATCATCATCATCATCATGAATTGTATGACCAAGGATAGTCATTGCACAACTGAGCACTTAACCAGCTCCCTCTCTATGTATTGGTAGGTAGTCATTCATGCATGACATGTCTTCAGAAAACAAAGAACAAATCATAATATTTTGTTATAAGTGAACACCACCTTTACACAGGAAAGTGACACCCACCTCATTTTAATAAGGGTAGAAGTACGAGATGCTGCAGAAAAATGCAGACAATTTGAACAGACTGATCAATCTGTTCATCTAGCAAGTAAACAAGTTTTTCTTATGCCTCACCAGACATTTCACACATCTCAAAATCACTCCACCAAATTTTGAAAAAAAAAAAAAAAAATCTCAATTATTTTTCTTTGAAGTTATTTTGCCTCTTAAGTTGCATTAAACCTTTTGATCACCCCTTGTTGGGTGTCACTGAGCGAGACTTTCTCATAAAATGACAAGTGGTACTATATCTCTAACCAGAGATGGATCAAGAAAGATGCTTAGATGATCATACTCATAGAATGACTTTGTGCTGTGATACACACCTATGGCTATGTGCCATTCAAGTTCCCCGAGCAGGCTACATGCTGCAGACAACTGTTAGACTTGTTACAGACTCAACGTCATTGGTGGTGACGTTGAGTCAATCAACCTTCAATGACCACCACATCTTATAACCAATCCGATATACTCTTTCTAAATGCCACATCCTTTCAAACTGTAAACAATTCATAGCTTTCCACAGATTCCTCTTCTTTATTACCTATGAAATGCCATGACTTCTTTGAGAAAAGTAGTGAAGTGATTTTCTGTTTCCTTCTCCATGCTTCTGAATTCAGAGTTTCCTTTCTCCTAGACTGGTTGCCACCAAAACTAGAGAACCCAGGCTACCATGCTATTTAACCCATAGAAATAAAAAAATGTGGAAATCAAAGCGGTTAGTGCACAGCGAATGCAATAAACACAGCTGGAATTTGAAGTCAGTTTGGCGATTCTACTTTCCATACCAATAACCATTATATTACCCACAGATCCTACAATATAATATATACCAACAACAATAATGATGTAAATAGAGAAACAAGTCATTCACAACTTCACATCCCATTTGCACACTCATTCACTGGGATTCTTATCTTTACCTTGGTTGTTGTTATCACAATGTTTCAACTTTAGTACTCTCTGGCTATCTTCAAGTGTTTGTCATGTTACTCACTGCTTTCCTCTACCTGTCTTTCTCACAATACATCCTGTAAGTATTAAGCTTTCCAAACTGTCTTTTCTCATAAAGTGTCCCAGAAATCTCAACTTCTCGTTCTGGTTTTAAATATGTATTTCTAGTTCTCATTTTCTTTAAAACTTCCTTGTTGCTCATGTTCTGTTCATGGTATTCTCAGTATCCATCTGTAGAACCACACCTCTCTCGCTTCAAGTCTCTTCTGTATCTGTAAGGAAATCATCCAGCATTCACTGACATTATATTATATATATATATATATATATATATATATATATATATATATATGGAATAAAGGTTCAGCACTTTCTTTGTTTATATAGCAAAATATTCCTATGTCTTAATACTTTGCTTAGTTTGTAGAAAGCCTCTTTCACTATACCAGTGTACCTTCAGTTTTGTGTCACACTTTCCATTGTACACTACTAAGATATATCTGTTTTAGAATAAAACTCATGACTTTGGCTGTCTCTCTTGCTAGTGACCATACATTCTGTCTTATAGTTAATAATTAGTTCTTGCTTTCTTTTTCTAGCTTCTCTAAGAATTTCTATAATTTTCTTTCTGAGAAAATTTTAAATTGACTAAACTGATATATATAGATATCAACAAAATAAAAATTTACTGATATTGTTTTAATCATAGTTTGCTGTGGAATATTAGCAAAATGAAACTGCTAGATATTTCTGCACATGTAACTTCTAAAATGATGCTACAGTTGCTTTTTAACAAGCAGTGTTGACAAAAAGTACCATAAATACAAAATCAGTGAAATTGGGGGGGGGGGGATATAAAAGAAGGCACTAAAAATTACGACCCACTTCCAAAAAATCTGATGCTTACTCATTAAAATACCAAATTTAGGATATGGACTAGGCCGAGAACTTTTCAGCAACCCTCATATAATTTCTAAAAAAGAGTATTGGGGGAAAACAAACACAAAAATTTAGACTGAATTGTGAGATAAATGAAACAATCATGTCTCCTATTCTCACTGATGGTTCTGCATAAATAACCTACATTGATTTTGTTATGAAACTTGATTCAACTGATCTAAATAGGTTTTGTAAATAATTAATGAAAACAAACTGGTACAAATAGTCCATTCTTTGAGAGATTGAACCCAAAATATTACTCAGGTTTTCTCCCACAGGTAAGCTTTCTTATTTCCTGTAAAGTCAGTTTCTGTTTTCATTATTCTGTAATCAGTTTTAATTAACTGCAAAACATGGTTTAGTTCTTTCTTAGTACTATAGGGTGTTCAAGCAACACCTCTTCTAAATGTTTTTCCTTAGTATTTAGCAAGTAGAGTGCTTCAACATAGTGTAATGGTTAACAAGCTTGTCTCACTAGACCAATTACAACTGAGTAGTGAGTTTGATCCTCACTGGGTACTCTTAAATCTCAACCTTGTGTCACAATTAAGCTATACTTTGTCAGGCACTTCAACATGGTGTAATGATTAACAAATTTATTTCAATATGTTTTCAATTATGACCGAGTAGTAAGTTTGATCCTCACTAGGTGCTCCACACATTCATCCTTGTGCAACATCTAAGCTACAATTAGTAAGATGCCTTAATATTTAGCAAGTAGAAAGTCAAATTTTCTTAATCAGTCAAATAGTTTTTTGAATACCTGTCGAGGAACTACAAGAAGTTTCTGATTTTAGCCATAATATTTGTGTCAGTTACAAGGAGTTTTTTTACATTATTCGAACTATTGTCCTCATCTTTGTCGCCATATTTATTACAATGCTTCGGCCGTTGTACGCTCCGACCTTCTTCAGGTGGTTGGAATGTCGAACTGAACCCTTTATTTCGCTCACTGGGGTAGACTATTCTAGTTCCACATGCCACGTTTAATGGATGTCAGTTATCAGTTATCTCCTGTTAATTTCCCTCTGAAAGTTCTCCACTGCCTTAACCAGGTATTGAACTCACACTCTTTGGGTCCTCACTGGATCTAACTAACACCTTTATCCACTGTGAAGGACACATGGCACAGTGGATAAAGGCATTAGAATCTAAACATATCATTAAAAAGTTAACTCAAAACTTAGAAGAAAAGAACATTTTAATTAAACATATATCAATAAAAGACTGCTGCCTAAAGAGACATTTAAACAATAACTGTATCAATCATACACACTAGAACACACATACACATAAAGTGAATCTTAATAAGATTTCTCTATATTTATCAAGTTTAACTTAGTATGATACAAAGCCAAATGAAAGGAAATGAAATGAGAAAGCCTGTCATTCCAATCCTCTAAAGGGTCTGTCTGCTTAAAAAAATAAATAAATAAAAATCAACATTTGCTTTATTTTTACCCAGGCTCAAACACCAACCCCAAATACCAATGAGAAATAAATATAAAACTATTTCAGCTGTGAGGTAGACCACAGCTTGACTTGGTTCTCTCCAAGGCAACACACAAAGACATGTGCATTAACACAAGACTAATTATATAGATACATCAATAAACAGATACCTGATGAGTGTTAGGAAACAGAATTATTAAAGATTAAAAACTAGTCAGCAGTAATCACAGGCAAAGAGAATTATAAAAGCACAGAAAAGGAAAAAAAATGTACATATGCAAATAACACAATATTTAGCTATAAACAATTATTTTTTTTTTATATCAACCTCTACCCCCTACCCACACCCCCGACCACTCAACTACATACATGGAGAGTATTGGGCTTTACTCTGCTATACAGATCCAAGATATATTGGCATGTTTTTTTTGGGGGGGGTCTAATATAATTTCAGAAGTTTCTTAAACCTGGACTGGCTGCCCTACCAATGCTATAAAGCACAATCTACTCTATTTTTACTTGTAGCTGGAGAGAAAAGAGATAGACTCATGCCTTTCCAAAGAGCATTAGGATAAAGCAATGGTAACAACCTTCAACAGAATTTGAACTCTGTCAATTTCATGTTCAGTACAGATAACCATTATGCCATCCAATCATAAAAAATAACAAATGCAACTATGGAACAGAATATTTTTTTTTATCATTTCACCCCATGCAAGACAATAAAGTCCCCAAGACAAAAGAAGTTACTAAATGTAAAAGAATATTAAAAAAAAATTTTAAAAAGCTCTATAAAGAACAATGAAAGAACAGGAAAAAGACAGAAGATAATGATTCATTTAAATTTTCAAAGATCAAAGTTGACTGGAAAGCAAGAATTTAGAAAAGAGTTCCACAAGCAAGAAACGCAAGAGAAGGAACTGTTAGCATAGAACTTATGGTTACATCTAGTCACTTCAACTGTAAAATGATGTGACTTAACTGTAAATCTAGAATGACAGTCACAGTACTGCTTGTAGGTTCAATCCTTATGAAATGCCCTCAGACTGGAGCTTTATGTGCAAGATTGATTTGTTCTTTATGGCTTATTAAACTTTTTAAGGTTATTTAAAGCCAAAACATATTTTTGGATTGTAAAAGTTCTTTGAAAATAATAATGATTTTCTGATACAAGCCCTACTGTTTAACCCATAGCTGATAGAAGGAGAGGTGGATTCATACCTTTCCCAAGGGTATTTGTGCATAAGTGAATATAACAAACCAACTGGAATTTGAACCCAACTCTCCAATTTCCAATTCCAAACAGTTATCCATTACACCAACAACACATCCAAACTTACAGCACCTGATATTCCTGTGTGCTTACCCACCTAGGTACTGACCAGGCTGAACATTGCTTAACTTTAGTGATCGGATGAGAACTAGTGTTTCTATGTTATATGGCTGTAAGCCTTTACATGCAAGACTCATATCTGCATTATATCATCCTTAAAGAAAATTTTAAAATGTAGAGATAACACAGTTGTCTGTAAAAAATTTTCCTTCAAACTGTATTCAAAGAGACATTTTGTGACATGTAAGCTTGAAATAAGGCATTTAAAAATCTAATATTTTGTCATGTTTTTATCTTTGATAAATAAAAATAAATAAATAAATAAAAGCTGTTTTCAAAAATTCAAAAATGCCAGTTTTAACATGTTGCATTATGTAAATTTTAAAATATTATTTTTTAATTGAATTTAAATTTTAAATTCATCAAAATCAATATAATGATTCTTCTGCCACAGGATAAATGTGCACAAGAGGTTTTTATAAAGATGTTCGTTTTTGTTAGAAATATGCTGGCCCCACATTTTACCTCCTACTCCCAGGCATTCTTTTTTTAATCCCAATATTTTACACAGATGAAAAAATACAAATAGTTTTTTTTTTTTTTAAGTTCCCAAGATCAATAGAGTGCTTCTTGAAGGCATGAATTTGTACATAAAAATTTTACTGCAATATAGCCATTGTGTTTGCAAGCATGTTGATCAGACAGATGATGGTAGAAGGAGGAAAAGGAGAGGGTGGAGAGGAATGTTGTCTATAGGCAACATCCTGCTCCTTGGATTCCTCAAAAGTAAAATAAAACCTCATACGAATATCCTTCTCCTCAAATTACCTATAATATAAAAAAAAATGTGTGATTACAATCTGGCAAAAGTACCCAAGTACTACAGAGATGGGCAGTTGTGTGGCATAGGTGAACATGCTAGTAGCACACAAGCAGAACTGCACCTAGAGGTGCAGTTATGCATGTCAGATGGCAACAGCAGAAATGTTAGAGAGTAAAAACAGACAAATTTTCTCCAAAGAATAAGTGGGTGGGGAGAAAAAGCCATGAACAGTCAAAGGGTAGGCTATGCATATTGAAAGAGAGGCAGTCAAGAAATGATGCTTTGAATGACTTCGGGACCCATGCTATATATATATATATATATATATATATATATATATATATATATATATACACATACATACATACACATACTCCTATCCCCACCACATTAAAACAATTTCTTTCTTTCAGTATTATGTAAGTCTTTGTGAGCCTAGTTTTTTTTAAAACAATTGGGAGAAAGATAAAAGAGCAAGGAAAAAAGTCAAAACTATTTTTTTCGACCAAATTAGAATCTTTCAAAAGACAATATGCAGATTAATATATTAAAGTCTATAAAACAGAAATGACTCTCCCTTGGCAGACTTATGCCTAGTTCCCAGAAATAGGTTTTCCAGGCAGCACCCCTTCTCATTGCACTGAAGGGATATATGCTCAGTGGAACTCCCTAATACTTATGACAATATATTAATCCAAATCAAACAATTTCTGCTTTTAGCTGTACACAAATTTGTGTAGATTCCCACAATTTAAAAAAGGCCTCATAATATATCCCATCCCAGTATGACAATTTGTAAATGATCTTCTATATGAAAATAGAAGTGAGATTAAAACAAATTTAAATCTACATTACCCTCCAAGCAAAATGATGCTACATTACCCATAGTCATTACAAACTAACCTTTTATATCAAACAGATTTTTTTCCTAATGAAAAGCATATGTGCACTGATGCTGATACTCACACATACTTTCTGTTTTGCATCTGTAATGTCCAATAAGAGTACCTCGAAAAAAAATTAACAATCCATCATAACTGATTTTTTTTTTTATATACAGACGTATGAAATCTAATTTGATAAGTGCAGAACATACAATTGTAGTATATAAATTATGAGCATGAAATTAGTTCTTAAAAGATTTCATCTACACAATAATGTTTGAGCATTTTTTAATAAGGTCTATTCAATCCCTATTTTAGAGAGATCCTAAATTATTACAATATCATTCTCTTGAACAATTTCAGTAAATTTAAATGTACAATTTTTAAAAAAATATAATTTTTCATCATCTATTACACAAGAACAAGCTAGAATTATTATTATTATGACATTATACTTTAAAAAAATTAATTTTTTCAACTATATTAAAATGTAACAAAATGAAGAGAAAAATTTATTTTTACTCCACTTGTTTTTCATTCAAGATTCAAAGCAGTCTGTCTGATAATTACATATTTATTACATGACAAATATGAGGAAATTAATGATTAAAACATATTTACAGTTAATTTTCATACACAGACTATTACATGTAGATGGCTGGGGAGGTGGGTACCAAAATCATAAACGTCATAAATACCATAGTACTTTCAAAGAAATTTCATGATACTACCACCTTATCTAGAAATTTAGTATTTTTTTTTATACACCTGTACTAAAATATTTTAGGACTATTTTATTGAAATTTTTTATGTCCAGGTCCAATACACATCTGGTGTATTTGTGGCAATCGTTTAAGCAATAAACTCATGTGGGAAGGGTGATACCAAGTAAGGTACTAAACCCATGGCCTTGGTGGGTGGTGTCAGTTTGGTTTTCTAACTTGACAGTACCATCATTTAACTAAAATGATGGCATCAAATGGGATGATATGGTATTTAGCTATGGTGCCATCTTTCCTTTCACCCAGTTATGAAAAGAAAAAGACAAAGAGAGAAAAAGTAGATTAGAGGCCACAAGATCAGGCCAGAATAGAAAATTTACAACAAAAATAACTTTCATTCTAAGAAATGATAAATGTAAAACCCCTGCTTTTAAACATATATCAGGTATTAATGTTAGCTAGTAAGGGAGAGGGTGCTGAAAAATTCTTAACTTTGGTTCACTTCCCATAATATAACCAAACATCAGAATCTACTAGGGAATCCCTTCTGGTTTCGTCAAAGAACTTTTCAGCACCCACTTATAATGGACAAACCTTGAACAGGAAGTTATAAATATCAGTTAATTTTAATGACAAAACCAATGCAGCAATTGCATTCAGTTATCAGTCCACACCCAACACTAAGGTAAGTATTAGAGAAAATATAGTAAATAATTTACGTGAAATATTTACTCTTTAGAATTATCATCCATAAGGAATTAAAAAAAAACAAAAAAAAACATTGGTCTTCTAACAAGCTGGCCCTAGTTCAATTCTAGCAATAATCATCAATATCTGACTATCTTAGAAATAACTGTCAAGATCATTGATGAGTTTTTTTTACAATATTAATCAATTTGTATATTAATGACATCCAATAGTATGATGTTTAAAGTTTTTACCAGTAATTTCCTAAGTATCTTTTTTTTTTTCTTTGACTTTTTTAACCAAATGATGACAAAAAAAAAAATACAAAAAAAAAAAAAAAAACTCAAAGTTTTCCCTTTATCCAGAGCTAGGTTGGTGAGGTGTTACCATTGTTTTGTATGAAAACAATTCCAAATATAGATAAATTATCCAACAAATAATTACATTGTGACTGGGTGTGACAGTTCACAAAGTTAAAACTTTAGTACTTTCATTAACTTTTTTTAGACATAGAAGTCAATCATCTTTAAAAAGCAAAGACTAGGAGTAATAGCAAAGGGACGGACATTTCTGAGGATAGGAAACTGTGGGGAGACACAGCACATAAAAGAAGGTATGAATATCATTCATCTTGATGTACTAAGTCTAATACAAACAAAAAATTTAACTAATGATTAAAAAAATGAGAAATCAAAAATTTACGAACTTCTCAAAGAAAACCGATAACAGCTGATGTAAAAAGAAAATAGTATACTAAAAATATTAAAGACAGAAATGATACCAATATAAATGAATATTTCTTCTATATAATAAATGTGAATGCTAATGTGTCACACTTTTTTACTTTACTCATATAGGCAATATATCACGCACTTTTAGAATCAGGCCAACTCCATGAATAAATGAAAAATATACCCGGCTGGATCCAGACCCACAATCCTGAAGTTTTGAATTCCCAAGTTTTCATTACTGTGATTGTTTTTGACAATTTTATTAACATGATTCCTTGAGACAAATTTTTTTTGTACAATAACAATTTGTATAATTTGGGAATAATTGAAATTAATTGCGAAATCCAGCAAAAGTCACCCATGAAATAAAAATAAATGTTTGTACAGGAAGTAAGGACCTATGTACATCATATTGTCTTTAAATTTAGTGGCAGCAAAAGAATTATCGAACCTTTACAAAGTAAGTTTAAATATTAATGCATTACTTAAATGCAGCAATCAATTTTGAGTTCTTCTGTAGCTTACTGTTGCCTTTCGCACATACTCCTCCCTACCTATTGTGCTGAAGGCCCAATCAAAAACCGATAGGATGGCTTTTAAGCTAGTCTATAATATTAACAAATAAAATAAAAGCCTCATAAAACTAACTGTTGTGTATTTTGATTTTATCATCATTCTTAAAATACTTTTCCCATAGCTTTTCAGTCACAACTGTTAGAAATTAGCCTGGTGTTACTTCTTCAGGTGTGGGCGATCATGACCCTCCACAATTTCCTATCTTTGTAGCTTAGTAAATTTTGTCTTTTTATTATCTTTCCTAAACTCTGTCCCTCTTGACTTCAATGTTCTTTCAGTTTCAAAGGCCTCTTTCTTCATTATGTGCCCTAGAAATTTCAACTGTCTCTTTTTTTATGTTAACTATAAATGTCCTTTTTGCTTCCATTTTCTCTAAAACTTCATCACTGCTCATATGTCCAGTCCATAATATTCTCAGCATCCTTCTGTAGAGTCACATTTCTATTGCGTCAAGTCTTTTCTTCATCTGTAAGGAGTCATCCCATACAAGGCCCAAGAACAACTCAAGGTAGAGGTTTACTGTGTGGTGGTGGTGTATGAGCATAAGAAAAGGTAAGAAATGAAGGTTATTCAGGAAAGATTATGGTTAACCCTAAACTGGAAGAGGTGAAGATTGCAGTAACTGAGAAAACATTCAGCTAGGAGTCTGTTTTCCTGCTTTGTGGAACAGACTCATATTCTTGGGAAGAATTACTAATGGAATACGAAGGGAATAAGAACGATTCCTCCTTGTGTATGTGGCATGGCAAGTTCCCGTTGCAAAGGTCAAGGCTCTGTTGGGACCAAGGAAGATAGCTTGTCAAAAAACATGCCATGGAAATAGAGATAAGTGTAGCAAAAGGTTTGTGACATTTCATCTGTGGAAAAGGGGACTTTCATTGATTAAGCTAAGTTGATTTTTGGTAAGGCTAGAGAAACATTTTAAACATTGATTTTCAAGACTAAAAAAGTGCTGCGTGAATATCAATATTAGCCAATTTTAAATAAAATTGAGTTTTTGGGTTCATTTTTAAGTTCAAATATTGATGTATCCAAAATAATTAAGAGACAGACTTAGCTAACATGCTTCTAAAACAATTTATTGTCTGTGTAGAAGAAAAATAAGACAGGCATTTAATAAATTTCTAGAGGATTGTTTAGCATACAAACTGAAGATATTTCCAAAACAGAATCAAAGTCTATATGGACATTTACTATGTCCATATAGACTTTGATAGCTATATCAATATGTAGAAAAGAAAAGTGTGAATATGTCAGAAAGTTAAGAAACACGTAGATTTTTGCAGAGAAATCCCCAAAATAAACAATTTGGACAATTTATGATGAAATTTGTAATATAAAAATAATAAAAATGTTTTTCATTTTTTTTTTAACAAAAATTTAATTTTTCATGATTAAATATCTATCAGAAATTAGATACATAAGTTATGTTTTTACTAATTGACTGAAATTATATTTACTGAATAAAAAAGTCAACATTCATTGATTTGTTTTTTAATTTATAAATAAAATATTGACAAAGATATTTCTAAGATCAACATTTGAGAAAAAGTTTAAAATCATTTACTACACAAAAAGACAAAAGATAGAATCATGTAACATCAGAGCAATGATAACTACAACCATTAAACAAAAGCATATCACCATTACTAAAAAGCAAAGTCAACATGTGATAATCTCTCTCTCTCAATGTACTGTATATCTTCAGGATATATGAAGTTATGGCTCTCCATAACTCTTTGTTACTCTCAACAATACTTCTCCTTTATAACTTTTTTCTTTGTGATACTTGTTTCTCCATCCATTTGCACAATATTGTCAAGTCAGTTACTCACTGCTTTCCTATGCTTCTCTTGCCTTACCTATGAGTATTAAATTATCCAAGCCTTCTTTCCTCATTACAAGAAATTCATCTCTTTTCAATTGACCACAACGATGCCATGTATAACAGTGGACTATTTTAAATTTTCAGCTTCCTCAAAAATATTAAGATGTAGCCAACGATTGGAATCTTGCCTACCACAGACACCAGAGGGTTCTTGAAAATGACTGATATGGTAAAAAGTACTTGAACAAAACAAACATGAATTTTGCACAATTTATCCAATTTCAATTCCCAATATACAACATCTTATTTGAAAATTGGAAAAATACTAAACATAAAAACACACAGAGCTTGTGTGTTGAATTTACTCAAACTTGTTCGGATAAATACTTGCTGTCTAAATATACCTTTATATATATATAAGTGAACATTGAAGTCAACACTCAGAGGCGACAGGCTCTTTCATGGACACAATCGTCAGGCAGCCTGACGATTGCGTCCAGCATGAAAGAGCTTGTCGCCTCTGAGTGTTGACTTCAATGTTCACTTTTATATTTATATACATTCTATGTCTGATATTGAGCACTTTATCCCATAAATATAGCACAACTATATATATATATATATATATATGCAAATACTTTCACTTCAATTGATCAGGTTATGTGAAGTGGCATACCAGAAAGTCATTTATTTTTATTTTATTATTAATTTAAAGCAGCAAGCATGAGATGAATCAAAACTTGACTTGGGAAGCTGTTGTTTCAGTGAAACTATTTAAAATTTGCTGAACTAGATTATTTTCTGAATTTTTGAGATTAAGTATTTTCATTATTCCACATATTTTTCAAACTAGTATCCACAGTAAAAATTTGTGATTTTGAACACCCTCGATGATTTTCAGCTCATTTATCACACCCTATTAATATTATCTGTAATTAAGTGTAAGATAAAAACAAAACTTTCACATTTCTAAATACAAAATTCAGTATCTGTCTATATTTCTGAGATGAGATAATGTAATTATTTACATTATCTTCATCTTTATTGCAATATTCACAATGTTTCAGCTGCTCTTCAGGTGATTGGAATTTCATCCACTAGGGGAGGGGGGGGGCAGGGAGTAGACACTTCTAGTTCCACATGCTGTGCCTCTTCCAGAAGTCTCAGTTATTCCCTTTAACTCAACTCTGCAATTTTTTATTCACCACTGCCGTAGCCAGGTAACTCGTAACTCTTTGGGTCAAGTCACTGAACTGAACCAACGCTTTTATCCACTTTGCCATGTATCCTTGGAGAGTTAGACATAAGTGAGACATCCAGAAGAAGCATGGCATGTGGAACTAGAACAACCTAACCTAGTGGACAAAAAAGGGTTCAAATCGAAATTCCAATGACCTGAAGAAGGCCAAAGCATACAATGTCCAAAACATTGTGAATATGGCAATAAAAATGAGAACAGCAGTCCAAACAATGTAATTAATGTAAACAAAATAGTTTTTGGAGTGCAGCTTTAGCATATCTCCTACCAATCAGTTCCCGCTTTGTGTATCCTACCACTACATTTGTATCCTACATTATTAAGGCATTGTCCTGACTTTTTTCTCAATATGTTAAAAAACCTTCAGAATGGTTTTACGTAAAGGATTTAAAGATCTTGTTTTATAATTTTTTAGTCAAATTTATTTTATAATATTTTTTTATTTAAAATTTTACAATACAACAATAAATGGCATCCCTTCCATTTTCCCTTTACTTTAGATAATATAGGATACAAATGTGATGGTAGGATACACTGATCGGTGTAAAAGCGAAATGGTTTTTAGTCTAGAAACTCTGGTCCACAGCAAAGAGCCTAAATTTTGAATTTAACCCATTTAGAATTCTTTTGGGAGGGATTTTCAATAGCAAAAATGGATTTGGTACTTGCAAAAATATAGGAACAATTGTTTAGATCATGATCTTCTTCTGATAAAGACAAGGAAATTTATGTCAAAATTGATATTTGGTACCCAACATATGGTGCCAAAACTGGGTAATGATCAATTTAATGTATGAAAGGAACTGAGTGTTTTAAATATCTTCCCAAAAACAATTTTCTTACATTCTACAGATTTAAATAATTTCATCTGGAAACTTATGCTAAAAAGGAGAACAAATATTTTGGTTTCGGCATTTTTGTTAGCATTATTCAAAATAGGGTGATTCAGAGACTGGATTTTGTGTTGCAGAGTCCTCAAAATCCACTTGATATAGGTCATTTTTGAAAAAGAGTATCAAGTTAAACCTGTCTGTAACTTATTCATTTTATCAAGATTGCAATGACTTTCCCAGCAATAAAAAAAAAAAGAAAAAAACGGCAACTATCCAGATCTGATCATCCCAAAATAAATGATTAAACATTTTCGAGTTTTAATTAAATACAAATAATCATAACTTGGCAAATACTTGTTAGGATAAAGTAAGACAAGTCTTGAAATTTTTATACTGTCTGCATTCGTAAGAGATATAGCACATATCACTTGGTAAATGTTACCAAAATGCCAAAATGTCAAACTGCAAGTCCACTGTTATTTGGTCTTCACAAGTTGTATATTACATCTGATAATGTTCATTTGTTGTCCTGTCAATAGTTTGGCAACACTGATTTTCTTGAGTGGATAAAATAAGTCATTTCCAAAAAGTCTCAAATATAACAAGCACCTTTAAAAGGCCAAAGCATATTTTAACCTAACTACTGTTAAATAAAAACAAAAAGAAAAGAAAAAAACAAAGATGACAATACACATCACTGTCAAGCTTCTTCAAATTCACTTGACTTCATGCCACCATGCTTCCCAGTTATCCATAGCAGTTGATAATTCATTGCATCCAGTATGACCAGATGGCAAACAATGCAAGGTTCGTATCTCTGTATTAATAAAAACTACAGAATAACAAATCTTTCAGTTTCAGTGGTAAACCTGACTAGGTTTGCCAATACTGTAGTCACATCAATAATTCGCTTTGGCAACTTGGTTTATCCTAGAAATTTTAACATTTCCAGCATTGTGCGTGATTCACTGCTGGTTGCAAATTGAAACTGACTTCTAAGTCAAATCAGTACAACCACTGTTCTGGATCCTATGTTTTCTAATTCTCATTTAGTCTGATCGCCACCCTCCAACATGCCTAACTTAGTCAGACCTGCCAAAAGTATTACTCCCACCAGAATAGCTCTTTGGGTCACTGGGTTACTAGTATTAAAAAATGCAGAATAATTGTTTAATGAGATTTTTCAAAGTAGCAACTGAATCTTGGATTTTCTTTCATGTTTTTTTTTTCTTTTTAAATTGGTTTAGGTCTAAAGCATATTTGGTGATAAGATAACCTCAGCTTAATTAAGTATTACTGTTATGCATAATAAATGGCATATTCTATTACATTTCAGTAGTGAGTTTGATCCTTACTGGGTGCTCCATACTTTCAGCCCTGTGCCACACCTAAGCTATGTTTAGAAAAATGGTATTTCAATGCGGTGTAATTGTTAGCAAGCTTATCTCACTAGATCAATTACAACTGAGTAGTGAGTTCAATCCCCACTGGTTGACTCATACTTTCAGCCTTGTGCCACATCTAAGCTACGCTCAGAAAATTGCCATAATAAATGGCACATTGGCTTTTTATTACTTACAATAGTCTAAAAGTTTACTTGCAGATTTCAAGAGCCATACTGTTAGGTTGAATCATAAATAACTTCAGTTTTTGTTTAATAAAAATTTGCTTTGTTCTTTTCGTTAAGAGCCTATGGTGTACAAATACCCAGCTTGCTGACTTTCCTTATCTTTTTTAAGTGTCAACATATGGTAGATTGTGATGCGCTTAACATTTGGCTAATTTCTGCATACTTTGCAATGGACTGCATTCCACTAATTACTTTAGAGCTTTGTCATCAAAGTGCAATGACCCGCCAACAACATTTCTCCAAAATGAAATCTCGCAAACACTTTTGTACTTGCTCGTCAGTTATAACTGTTTGACCATAAACACTACATATTTTTCGTAGATTTCTCTGTAGTGTTATTCTCTTGTTTGAACTCCTATAACATTGCGTGATATAATTGCATTTTCAATTCTTCCATTAATGGAAGAAAGAAATGCATTCGTTAATCCACTGAATATGCCATAGAAAAAAATAAGGTATGTTAGTATGTATGTTAGTGTACACCAATTTTGTCCTTAACTGCAATGCATGATTAGTAGCTACATTCATCATTGCAATCAGTTCCTAAAACAGGGATGTGTGTGTGGTGCAATGGATTGCATCTTTGAACAAGTAATTGGAGAGTGATTCTGATTCCAGTTGTGTTTGCTACATTCACTTACACACTTTAGGAAAGATATGAATCCATCTCTTCCCCCACATTTGTAGGTTAAAAAGTAGGACTTGTATCAAGAAAAATCGTTGTTATTCAAAAATAAAATAAAAATTCTTAATGCAATAACAGTAAAAAAAAAAAAATAAAAAAAAGAAAAAGCCACTAAGACACAAAAGGCGAAAAGAGAATGAGAAGACTTTAGAAGGAACTGGAAACCCAATCCTAAACAGGAAACAAAGGATGAATTTCTACTCTCACTCAAAAATTACTCCTGATCTAAAATGTTTCGGCTTTAAATAACCCAGAAAGAGTTGATAAGCCATAAAAAAAAAAAAAAAAAAAAAAATCAATTGCAGAAACAGAAATTACTTGTGACTGAACCTAATATTTTTATATGGTCTACATTATAATATATTCTAATAGCCTACAACAAAGATATTTTTTCACTAACTGATATATAATGAATAGATTAAAAAATGAGGACAGATATGCAAGAATTTGGTGCAAATTTGTGTACATAAATGTTTTGAAATTGTGTTTTGGACTTCAGTTTCACCTGTTATAGCTTCAACTCATATAATAGTTTTCACAAAGGTTCAGATCAAGCCTGAAATAAACCTCATTTCTGATTAACAGATTAAACAATTGGAAAGTCTCCAAATGCTTACAAGTGGATAGGCATTAATTTTTAAGTTGAGACCAAAAATACAAGTAATGATACCACTTGAAGAAATAAACCACCAACACACTAATTATGGCAGGTGTTATAACAATAAAAATAAAAAAATAACTAATGTGTATTGCACTGAGGTTTTTAAAGCTTCTTCTAGAAAACCTTTCATCAGTTCCTAGATCTTTAGATTCATGACATATGTAAGCATCCACGTCTTTTAGAAAATTTATCTAATTTGAATTATAGAGCAGGACAACCCTTGAAATAAAAGCAGCAATCTTGATTGTGAAAGCTTCCCATGACTGAGTGGACTGAAGTACACTAGGCTTAACAGTGGTTTCCCCTATAGAGTGGATGCAGGTTCAAACATTGTCAAAAGGCACATTTATTTTATTAAGACTCTCAAGAGCACAAATTGGTAGATGTAAACTTACACTGATTAAAAAACAGGATTTGTCTACTCAAAAAGATGAACCAATTCAATATAACATTTATAGTAATAAGAAATTATGCCATATTAAAAAAAAACCATCAACTGTTTAAAAATTATTTTGTTCACATTTTGGGTACAAAAATAAGTTTTTGTAGATGTAGACCTAAAAATTTCCCAAAAAGTGAAGTGTATTTCCTAAATAGGGTAATTGTGCTTTGCTTTTCTGTGATGGCTTCCTGTAGTTTAATGGTAATGTATGCTTAGTGTACAGCTGATTTCTCAGATCACAAAGGGAGTACACGTTCAATTCCTGTCAAGCAGTACATTTTCTTTACTAAGACTTTCAATTTTTAGGCCAGTAGAGATTGAGAAATTTTCAGTAAAGGAAAGTGAAGTAAAAGTAAGAATGTCACTCAATTAAAACCATCAGAATTTGTGATTTGAAAAAATCATAATATCCATAATTCAACTCTCACTGGCACATCATGGAAACTTTAACTATAATTTCCAAAATTTCAAAAAAAAAGAAAAAGAAATCAATTGCAATCATATTACCAATTTTATAAACATCTGATGCATTAGGAAAAATATGCAGGTCAAAAATTCTCTCATTCAGGATTGGTGAACCTCATACTTATCAAGGTAATAATTTGATTTCAAAACATTTAAAAAAAAATACAGAATACATCCAAGAAAATAATTTTTAAAAAATGTAAATGTAATGAAAATTTGTTCAAAACTGCTTCTTGAAGAACAGAGTCCATAGATATAAAAACAAAATATGCCACTATCTAAAGACAAGTACACTCAGTTTGCCAATAAAAACTGAACAAAAATGAAAACTTTTACATGGCAATCATAATAAGCTTGTTAAACAACATATATAGCTGCCAACAGGATTGCAAATGGCCAACAAAAGATAATCTCGTTTGCTAGTAAAGTATCTTTGCTTAAATTCGAATTGGTGTTACATTATTTGCATAACTCGCCATGCCAAAAAAGATTACTATTGAAGTACCTATAACAAAAATATTTACTTATTAAAATCTAAACAAGAGAAAATGTTTAAATAATAAAACACAGTGTCAAGAAACTTGAGAAAATGAATCTACAGATGTTAAAAAACAAACTTCAATTGCACTCACAATATTCAAGCACAATTATAAAATGCAAGCCTCCAACCAAGCCACTGCCTAGATTTCTAACTTCATCAATGATTTAAAACAAATAAATACAGTACAGTTAAACTTAAAAAGGTTAAGATAATAACCAAATAGAGATTTTCTGCTGACTGTTTAATAAAGGGTTGCATTATAATAATGGATATCGCTGACTGGTTAATGACCAGGGGGCAGAACTATGTGACAGAATGCAAGCACTGATTAAGTTTTTTTTTTTTTTTTTAAATAACATGGAAAGCACATTTAAAAAAAAAAAAAAAGATTTATATTATTACCAAGTTGATGAACTTGGCTTTTGTGAAGTAAGTTTAATATGGCTTACAGTTGATTCCAACTATTTAAAAAATAAATAAATAAAAGAGTGTGTGAGATCATATTGAGAAAAGTAGACTCCTGAATTTGGCTTTATGTATTGGCTGTCTGCAAAAATACAGTTGGATATCAGGTTACGAGAAAGAAACTGAGGTCTTAGTGTTCAACCAGAAAAGGATAAAACACTATAATATTCAATTTCAATTATTTTTGTCTTGCTCTTATTCTCTCTCTTCCTGTACATACAGGCTGATACAATAGTACACAACAACCTTGTTTATCCAGTCTTCATCAAGAACATTGTGGATTGTTATTAGAAATAACAATAGAACAATGGCAATTATTCCACAGTCATTTCCAGGTGAGGAGATTTTAATCTTTATCAGAAGTTTGTTTTCATAGAGCTACTTTTATGGGCACCTAAGTTCTAAGCACAACTCCAAACTTTATTACCTGTAAATGAACAGAGAATATGTCTTTTGCATTTTTTTTTTTTAATAATGTTCACTCTGTACAAGAAGGCAGAGGGTTACAGATTAAGAGCTGCAGTTTTTGGGGATATGTGGAGAAAATAACGGTTGATCCTAGACTTGAATAGACCAAGATTGTAATGATTGGGAAAACATCCTCTTGAGAGTCAGTTCCATAAATCAGCAGCTCATGAGAAGAAGCTGCTCGAGTGGAGCATACATCTCACTAATGGAATACAAAGAGAATGAGGGTGGTTTGCTACAGTGTGCATCATAGCATGGTGAGTATTAGCCGTAAAAATTAGAATTAGATGAACGAAGGAATGTAGATAATCTGAACACTTTCCATGGAAATAGTGATAGAGTAGTGAGAGGTTGGCAACATTTCATCTGTGGGAAAGGGATTGTAAGGTGGAAAATAATTTGTCACCCACAAGGATGCAGAGACTCTTTTGAACTATCAAGAATGAAAAGTGAAGACTGGGCAGCTCTTGCCCACATATGGCAGCAATGATTCATTTTTGGGCTGATCTGGCTCTTACAAAGACAGGAGTCAGGTAATACTGAAGTGTTACAGGAGCCAACTATTTTTCCAGCATCTTTAGTGAAGAATGCGTAAATTCACATCAAGTTTTCTCTAACTCTTTAATTCTAAGGATTGATTCATTCATTCATTTTCCACAGTTTATCAACCCTATGCAGGTTATTTAAAGCCAGAAAATATTTTTAGATTGTAAGAAAATAGGGGGTTAGCAATACAAGTCTTACTAATTAACCTATAGCTTGGGGAAGAAGAAGTGGAATCATGCCTTTCTCAAAGGTATTTGCACATAAGGGAATCTAATGAACCCAATGGGAAATGGAACCTTGCTCTCCATTAATATTTAAGCAATAAAATCATCTTTCTTGTCATTGGTACCAAATGAAAAGTGTACTAGATTTCATTTATTTCCATTAAAAACAAAAATAATCAATTAGTATCATCATATATATCTACCTTTCATACTTGCTAACAATCAACTTGACTACCAGTTGAAAGTTCATCATCTTATAACACAAAAATGAAATTTAATTTTAGAGTCAATGACAGTGCTGAAATAATTATCTTTACTATCCCTCCTACCACATGGAGAGAAAAAAAAACCTCAGAAATTTGGACATTAACACTATGACAATGAAAAAGGCAAAGAATGGTCATGAAAAATTTAGTTGAATGTTGAGATAAAGCCTCCAATCAATTTTAACAAGATAAGAACAAGTTTAATCTTTATCTCTATTATAAAAGACATGTTTTCAAAGTATGGTTTCATTTCCTTATATGATTCTTAATACAAAGCCTTATTTAATCCACAGAATAAGAAAATTTAAAAAACAATTGGAGAGGAGTTCAAATTATGATATCATAAAATTTATAAGATGCATTTTAAATTAAAAAATTGAGTAATAGATGCAATTAAGCTTAAACAGTAATGTCCTTTTGATATTTAATGGAGGTCATATGCAATCTTATCACTTTGTAAAAAATATTGGTAAAAAGTTAATATTAATAAAATTATTTTAGGAATAATAATAATAATAATAATACCAGGATCATGCTAGTTAGTTGAATATATTAGGGAACACGACTGTTGAAGTAATTTCTGTAGTAATGTGTGTACTTAAAATCATACCAAGAAGCTTGAAAGAGCATTTACAGAACATCAGAATTGGGACAAAGATTGTAGATCTCAAGGAAACTACCCTCCTTTATTCTACGAGGATTCTCTGAAAAGTTCTTCAGTTGTGAGGAATTTTGTTGACATCATGCTTCAAGAACAGAATTTCCACTGACTACATCAATGTGCAACACCAAGATGATGATAATAATAATAATAAGAGACTATCTTCTATATACAATATACCTTTATTTAAGACATTAATCGAATGAACAACAAACTGTTTATTCTATTAGATTCTTAAAAAAAATAAAAAAATAGTCATAAAACAGTTAAAAGAAAAAAAAAATTTTTACCTCATAAAAATTAAATTTTCCATTTTTAATCTCAGGTAACAATACAAAATGAAACTGCAACATCATTACTTGGTGCGATTGTGTCCAGATATTCTATAAAGAATTCACAAGAATTGTAAAATATATTAAATAAACAAAAACTGAAAGCATAATTCATATTGATAATCAATGTGTCATAATTCTGTACCATTCAGATGTGTTCACAAACTGAGTGCTTAAAATTATTATATAATAACTCAGATGTGTGGATGGCACAACAGTTATTGGTGTGGTAAATAGAATCAGTAGTCAGAGTTCAAATTCCAGCTGAGGCTCTTGTATTCACTTCACACAAATGCCCTTCAAAAAAGCATGGAGGCATATCTTTTCTCAACAGTTATTGGTAAAATAATCTGTATTTAAATACTGTCTCACCAAAGACCAGCATGGTTGAAATGAGAAAGAAATTGATATAAATTGAGGATGTGCAGGTGATGTAATGATTAGTGATTTGGAATGAGAAATCAGCGAACTGAGTTCAAATTTCAGTTGAGTTTGTTACATTGATTTTCATGCAAATACCCTAGCGGAAAGTATGAATCCCCCCCCCCCCCCGTCAGCTTTGGTTTTAAAAGCCATATAAACTGTGCTCTTCTGCCTTGGTTAGCACGGTCTAGGAAAAGGACAAATCTGATTGGTTGGACATTGGGCTAGCAACTCCATACTGCAAAAACCTACTTGTTACACAAACCACAGCAACACCTAGCGTATCGCAGTTGTGGCCTCCATACTCTTCAGTGGAGTCTATGTGTGAATGATAATTTTATAAATAAGAAAATAAATACTCTTCCCGGATTTACAACAAACTAAAAAAATCACATGGTTTTCATAAGATGGACACCAACCATATAGCAATGATTAGCAAGCTTATCTCACATGTCAAATTGAAGCCTTATTAGGTGCAACCTGAAAGTGCCCTTGTGACAGAAAATAAGTTAGTCTGATGCAAGCACTCTGCAAAGCAATCATGTACCAGACTAACCCAGAATTAAATAAAAATCAACCTTACAACGGTCATTTGTGAGAATAAAATTAACAGCAATGATTGGCAAAAATAATCTTACAAGAGTGTTGTTGTTGATAGAAATTGCCAACATATACTCCAATAATGTAGAATTATACGAGGCTTAACAAAACATTAAATATCTACATTGTTTTCAGCAGCTTCAAATGACAATCATGTAATTTATTACATAACTGGTTTATCCATGCTGTCAAAATAATGACAGCATACTTTTTACTAATTATTATTATTGTTGTACTTTGCTCTTACTGGGAAAAGTTTTATCAGTTACCAGCTTTATAAGTAACTGCCTAATCTCCTTTGCACTAGTATAACAAAAAGTTACAGACATTATAGATCAAAATAAATAACTGTCCTAATATATAACCTAAATAAATAAATGGCAAATTCTTTTTGTCTGTCCATCCATGTGACCGAGACGTCTCTAACTCAAACCACACTTGCTCAAAATAGACATACACCTTTTTGGAATCAGGATGATCCAAGGATTGAAAATCTGCTCTTCATTGGATACTTGAACATCCAGCATTGGGATTTTTGTCTGGATGAGGAGGAAACAGTTAAAAATTCAAATTTAAAAATAACTGAAAAAAATTATTGATTTGAAAAGTTTTTATTTATATTGAATTTAAAATTTTTTGTTTTAAATTCAGTTTTAAATATCTCCAAAACTTTGTGAATTGAGGAAATCAATTTTATTTCTTCAAAATTAAAGTGAGGGGATTTTGTGATGTGAGATTTTGAAATTCCAGAGAGTTTGTAATTTGAAGAACTCAATTTTTTGGCCTGAATTGGACTTATAGCCCAAATCAGAGTTAAGGTGAGGTTTTGAAGTTTCATGGAGTGAATTGAAGAATTCAAAGTTATTTCTTCAAAATTATCATTGATGTTTTCTAAGCTGGGTCAGAGGTCACTTTAGCACCCTGCAGCAGCTAGCTTAAAAGTCCACATGCAGTGCAGCTTTTAAGCTAGTAATTAATAAATTTCTTTCTCTCTGAATTTCTGTGATGAGGAGTTATCATTATTTACATTATTTGGACTATTGTTTTCATCTTTGTTGTTATCACAACATTTCAGCCATTGTGCCCTCCGGCCTTCGTTAGGGTTTTTTTTTTTTTTTTTAAGCGTATCACCCCAAGCAAGGCTGGAGGCCACTATCACGCAAGGGGTTATAGAAGGGTTGGAGGAAGAGCAGATAGCAGTGGTAAAGGAGAGGATGTGGAGAAAGAGAAAGACAGTGGGTCGATCAAGGCAAGGGGGTTACAGAAGATTTGGAGCAAGAGCAGATAGGAATGAAAGGTGAAAGGATGTGGAGAAGGGAAGTGAATAGATCAAGGCAACTGGAGATGTCGATTGACGCTACACTTAAACCATTGGAGATTGTATTTGTCAGGGAAACAGTAATAGGGAAGGGAGTTCCACAGGCGAGATGTGCGAGACACAAAACTATTGGAGTAGAAGAGACGTCTACATCTAACAGTTTCAACGGTGAAGGGGTGGGAACGGGATGCCAGCCGTGTAGGACGTTTAAATTCATGAGGTGTATATTGATCTGAGTAACCTATAGGGAATTCTTAACCGAGGATTTAATCTACAAGGGTAGAATGTTCTAATTCCATTGCCATGTCTAATTTACCAGAGAGAATTGTCCTATAGGACAATAGCCTAGAGGATTAAATTTTTGGTTTGTGAATTTTGTAACATAATGGTTGTGACTTCAATCCCTGGCCCCAGCAGTGTGTACTTCAGCTCAATGGAAACAAGCAGTCAATAATTGAGCAGTATTAAAAATAATAAAAATAAGAACTAGACAAGATTTCCTTAGACATGGGCAGTGGAGTGAGAACAGTCTCCATACATAGATTGAATTCCCTGCAGGTAACCCAGATCGATACAGACCTGATGAAGGCGAGAGGGCTCAACAACTGAAACATTGTGATGATAACAACAAAAATGAGGACAACAGTCCAAATATAAATATTGCAAATAATGATTTTCTTCTTTGCTCACGACAGATATTTGTTGTGAGAAAAGACTCCCTTCGTGTACCATATTGTATTTATTTGTTCCATTATAAAATAAAAGCTCTGAGATTTCAGTTGTGGGTCAATACAATACAGATACTAAGAATAACTGCTAAACTTGATCTATAAAGCTCAAGAAAATAAAAGCAGAATCACTTACATTTTAATTACCATAAGTATCACAACAATTTAATAAAATCTTCTGATTCTATTTGTATTTAAAAATAAACCACAGGTGCACTAGTTTAACGAAGTTCTAAATAATTATTGTGAGGTTTTTAGAAATTCAATGACCACACTTAACTTACATGAATATCTGCTTAGGATTTAATCAAATCAGCCAGTTGAACAAATTTTACAAATACATAATAATATCAATTGCACACAACTAAGCTTGAAATGTTACAATTCAAGGCAAAAACAGAATACAGAACATTTGATGCCTTGACTTAGAATCAAACTCACTTTCTTTATTATTTACTTTTCAATTTCACCTTCCCCCATTCCTACTAATACATATAGCTCATACTGGTCAAATGAATGATGACAACTGTACAATACTAATAACAATTCTTCACAAGATAAATTCTAATTATCAGTTGGCCTGGACAGATAAGCTTTTTATGCAATAAGTCGCAGATTAGTGGAAACAGAGCAGATATGTATGCACCATATTAAACAGGGTTATCTAAATACTAGAGAGCTTCTTCAGGATAACAATGTCAATATGCTTTGTAGAAAATTAAAACAAGTGGAACTGGAAGTAGTTGCCAATATAGGCATTTTTTTTTTTTGTTCATTGTATTGCCATTGAATATGAACATCAATGAGAGTAAAAACAAAAATGCAACGTGCAATTCATTAAACTTTCAAAGTATAAACTTTCAAATAAACTCCAGTGGTTAATAGAAGAGAAGTATGGTTCATTAGTTTTACAATAATTGATACAATGTTTATGAAACATTATATATTGGCAACTAAACAAGGTAGACAAATCTTTCATTTTAAAGGTGGTAGATTTTTAATTTTGATCCAATACAACAAACTATAGCTGATAGCATGAGATTATTTTATTTTTTAAGTTTACATGTGTTACTATTTAAGTTAATTTAACATTTTTTTAATATTTTTTCCCTATTATTAATGAGGGAGTTTGAATGGACTCACTTAACTGTTGGAACATTGAGCGTTAACAAAATAAAAAGAAAACATAGCTAAAAAAATGGAAAAAATTAAATTGCATTTTAAATTAATCTCAAAGAAATTATTAAATCTTTTGAATAAGATCTTATTTTCAGATACAGTTTATTTAGACTTTTTACCGATTCCTGACTTTTGAGCCAAAACTTTTGGCAAACGTTTTATAACTTTAACAATAACAGTAACACTAACAGTGATTTCCTTTTCAAACTTACGTACCTGCCAAAGAAATTCAAAACAAAACTAATTCCAAATATAAATACAACGCCTTCTATAAATTGGGGCAGCATAACTTTTCTTCTTTTTTTTTCTTTTTATTTTTTTTACACACCTTAAGTTAGCTAACGATAAATAATTAATTAAAAATTGAATTCTAAAATTCCCTTTTTTTAATAAATAAAAAAAATATATATATATATAAAACTAGATAGATACAAAAATAAGAAATGGCAAGCTAGTGTTGCTCTGGGTATTAAATTCAACCAGATGTTTGATGGTCAACAATGTTGGTGGGAACAGGGAATGACAATGCCTATTAAAATTTGTAATACCTTCCTCAGTATCCTTACACCCCCAAGTACCACTGTGTTCTAAGGAGGACAGACTCAATTCTTCCATTTTTCAACTCATCCATCAGGACTGTGCACGGTTTCAACATTCATGTGTACCGATTATTATGGGCATGACTGTTAATGAGGTAGGCTTTCCCTGATCATAGTAGGTAAGCGAAAATGAATAGTTTTTTTGTTTAAAAAAAACAAAACAGCCTAGTTTCATAAGAATATTGATGTATCTTCTTCCAAATAGACATCCATTCAACTGGGCATGTGTTGAATTTTTTTTACAAACGAACACGAGTGGAAAGCAGAAAATACCTAGACATATTCCTGGTGTGTGGTGTAAAAAAGAGAAACAGTAGTCGTTGCAGTGATGATTTTTATTGACTTAATCACAAAAAGAAACCTGGTATGATGTTTGTTTTTTTTTTAATTTTATTCTCAGATTTATAACCACCTATAAAACCGGAATCAAATGTGTGTTTGTATTTATTATTTGCCTAAACAGAGGACAGAAGGAAATTGATCACACGTGTAAATTGTAATAAGATGTGTGTGTGTGTGTGTGTGTGTGTGTGTGTGTGTGTGTGATTGGATGGATGAGGTGAAATAGGGAGATCGAGTGGGTGGCAGATGCTGAGAAATAAACGGGGACTTATTTAAAGAGAAACAGGGGTTGAAACAGCAATAAAATTAAAATATTTTCTCAAAGTGAAATAATTTTAATAAAATATTATGAAATAATAATTGTAATGTCAAGTAATAATAAAATTTTTATTACTTGACAATTATTTCATAATTTGACACTTTTTCTCACTAAAACTTAATTTGTGATCGCCTGTTATGAAATGTCTTTTTTTTCATTCACTTAAAAAATGTAACACTAAAAATACAAGAAAACCAAGTATTTAAAAAAGACAAAAAGAAAAACTACAATAAAACCAGCTTATAACTCAAATATGAATACAAAATTATACACTACACAGATGTAGAGAGATTGTCAAAGGTTAAAAAATTAAACTGAAACGTCTCCTTGTGATAATGAAGTTTAATTTAATTTTTAATTAACACTAACAGTGTAAAAAATTTTACACCAAGTATGTATTGTACGCTATTGCATGTATTGTAACCCATGTACAAAATATAGACATTTAAAATAAATACAAAGAAATGTGTTGGTAATGTAAGTAAATATGTGTACATGATTGTATATTTTTAAAAAAAAAAAGTATATCCACAGCCTGAAAATACATCAACAGAAAAAGCTTATAATGTGACCCATAATACATACTACGGAAGCCCGCCCAAAACTTAAATTCTGACGAATTGTGTAACACATTGTATGCTAAGTAATAGTAGTTGTAGTAAAAATAAAATAAAATTAAAAATAAAATAAAGATTGACCACAATCTGATTCTGTTGGATAACAAATACTAAAATAAATCTTAAGTCTTTATTAAAAATGAAACCAAAATAAAGCAAACAAAAATAAATAACGTTGTGTTTTTTTTCCCCTGGATTTGTATCGTTAAAATAAAAATAATCAGAAAGTCTACCCTACAGGTAACTTCTCTTGCATTACAAATATTTGCTAATAAAATCGCAATTAAACAATTAGTCTAGAAAAAAAATCGAGTTATATATTCACCAAGTGTTTTATTTATTTTTCTTTGCTACTGCATAAAGATGATCTTTAAAGCATGGAATGTTATGATGGTGGCGATGAGGATTGACTTAGTATACCTAATAATAGCTATCGTGATGCGATTGAGCTTCCGTATTGTGTAAAATGTGTCACGTAATGTGTTAATGTTGTGCTCTAAATTACTTAGATTGTTGGGAAAGGTTTGTTACGTGTGTGCTGTGTACGAAGGAAAACCATGTTCATGGTTCATGTGGGTATATAAAAAATGATTATTATGTCAGTGAAAGGAGATACTTTTTTGTAGTAGTAAGTAAATAAAAATGAGAATTTTTAAAGGGTGTGTAGGTGAATGGTATTTTTTAGGAGAGGGTTTTTGTTTTCTTCTGGGATTTTTTTTTTTTGGAGGTGGGTTTGTTTTGTTTCGCTTTTATTTTTTTTTTTTTTAATGTGTGCTTACCTTCGACAGTGTCGGCCAGAGATGGTTCCGCAGCGGCGGCCGACGATGACGAAGAAGATGAGGAGACAGGCACAAGTCCGTTCATGGAATCCAGCTTCTCTGAATGCTGAATCATGTTGAGGATGGCGGAACAAGCCACCAACAACAACACAACTCCTTCTTCTTTTTCTTTGCTGCCCGCCTGACTTCCAGCCTCACAATGATCACAACGTTATTTTAAAATAATAATAATAATGATGATGATAGTAACACAAACAAATGCTACACACACACACACCGAGAGAGAAAGGGGGAAATCCAAAAAAAAAAGTCTAACCAAACGTCCTCCTCCAGTATCTTCGGTTTGACTCGGGTAGGAGGGGGGATTTGTTTTTATCTTTTTTACACCAAATGACAACTTCTCCTTTCGACTTTCTTTTTAATATTTATATTTTATCCGTTATTTCTGATACATGGCGGCCGAGGCAGTTAAAAGAAGAAAGATGCTGTAAATATTTTTTTGTTTTTCTTGGCTTATTTTTTTTTTAAACTTTGGTTACACGGGGGGATCCCAAAAACAATATTGTAATATTCTCCCTGTTTCTGGGTACTAGTTTCCCCGTGTTTCTTCTTATCGTGATTCTCTGATGCCTAATGATATTTTTTCTTTCTTTTTAGTCGCTAATCTCCTTCTTCTTCTTCCTCTTTTTGTTGTTGTCGGCATTGGGCGCGTAGAATGCAACCTGTTCTCCACTAGGAGAGTGCCGCCGACACTGCGCATGCGCAACCGCCATAACTAGGTCACAGCTACACGAAATGGACAAAATCGGAAACGGGATTCGTTTGGCTGCTGTTTAAAACCAGCTAAAAATGTCTATCCGGCGCAGGTCTTCATCTAATAAATATAATCAAAGAAGAGAATTTATTTTGTGGCTGATGTGCTTATCTTATCTACCACTTCTTCATCATTTTAAAGACTTATATCCGATCCCTCCATCCGAACCCTCTTACGTATGTGTCAATAAAAATGTGTGTCTTTTTCTAAAATTATCCGTATGTGTGTGTGTGTGTGTGCGCGCTTTTTATTTTTTGGGTGGTGATGGAGGGTAGGGTAAGAATGTAACATGGGCGAGGAAATAAACTTATTTAAGTCCCTGAATTTCTTTTATTTTTTATTTATTTCGTTACAATTACTGAAGTGAAAAACATTTAAAAATATTAACAATAATTTTCCACACTGATTTATTGTCTTATTTGTTTAATGCTAAAATTTTCTCGTTTTCTAAATTAATTCGATATGGTTTTTTTTCACCATCATCATACAGTACTCAACTGTTTCAGTATTTATTAACTTGAAAATACGATCCAAATTTTAAAAAATAATTTTCTGTCGAGAACTGTTCTTAATCTTACCATTCTGTTTTCGCTGATATTATTAACTCTTCTTGCATGTGCAGTGCGAAAAATGTAGTAGGTAGTTGGAACGTAGTAAAAGGGCGATATGACCCCTTAAAGTGATGAAGTGCCCTTGTGATGCTGTTGATGTATTGTGAAAAAAAGGAAATATTTACTACTTTTGTTAAAAGCGCCTGCAAATGAAAGAAACTGATTGGCAATAATAAACGATTTATTTATTTTTCATGGCAATTGTTTGTAAACTTCTTAACGTGAAAACGTTGGTTAGCTTTTCCTTGATCGTGTGTGTGTACACGTGTAGAATGTTACCACAGCTCTCTAGTATAAGAGCAAACAAACTATTACAGAAATGTTATATTTCTTTCTCTCTCTTCTTCTTCTTCTTTCCCCCCTCTCACCTTATCTCTCACTCTTTCTTTTACTTTGCGCACTCACTTAAACACATGTGTGTGTGTGCGTATAATGAAATATGTCTGACGACTGCGAGAGAATGTGGATTCTAATAGTCAATAGAAGCGATTAGTACGATTTTGTAAACTAATTTACAAATGTATGCCTGTATGGGATAAACTGGAGATACAGACCTACGGACCTAACACGTGTGTTAGTGTAAAGGAAGGGCAAGGATCCCCCACACACACACTCACCTCAAGTTATACCGAGCTAGCGTCAGTGAGACACGCAACCACTGATCCTCACGTGTGAGGGCACTTGCTTACTCTCCCGTTACTCTCCCAGCTAACTCTGACCGCTGACTGGGAAAAAGAAGGGAAAAAAAACAAACTTTTATTCCCTCTAGTTAGTTGATATCTTTTTTTTTTCTTTTTTTTTTATCGTTTTTCACAATTAAAATAAATATAAAAAAAAAAACGAATTTAAGCAAGTTGCACTTTTATTATAATCAGTATAAGGCGGAAAATAATTTACCACACTTTAAAAATTGTAAATGTATTGTTCGGTGAGGTTTCTAGGTGGTGGGGGGGGGCGAAAAGAGGGGGGTAAAACATTATTTTTGGTATGAATCTTCTTGGTATATTATAAACAAGTAACAACCTCAGCAGTTAGTTGAAAATATTGATAATTTTCACATCCATCATTATCCCCCATTTTTTTCATCAAGTAACAAAAGTTATTATTTTTTTAGTGTTAGTTTTCGTTGCTATTTATTTCCGCTTGACTTCCTCGTATTTATTTTAATTTTTCTCATCAATGACGATTATTATCACCACGTGTGAGAGACACACCATTTTTTTTACTCGTACTTAAAAAGTCGTGATAGCAGTGAGTAGATTGTTTTAGTGTTTTTCCTTTTTATTCTTTTGCTTATAAAAAAATGTTCTTATTTAATTCGAGTTATATAAAGTAACAAAATCATATACTGGTGTCTTATTTTTTAAATAATAAAAATATTTTTTTTTTTTCAAAACTTATTGTAATCTAGTTTTCTTGTTGCTTAGTTTTAATTAGTTAATATATTATTATAAAGTAACTAAAAAGTCTAAGAAAAGAAAACCATAGGGAAAAAAAAGTAACTAAACAAAAGTAAAAAACTATTCTCACCACCCGTCCCAACACTGACACATAACGCCCCCCAAAAACGTTAAACCACATTTTATTCAATTCACATTATTAATTTTATCATTTCTCTCTTTCATACACACATACACAACAACAACATTTAACTGGACACGTATACTTGCTCGATAATGTTTACACTCGAAATGTTTCAAGTACATACAAAAAAGGTGTTTAGTTTATGTAAACAAAAATAAATTGTTTATTGCCCTTTCTAAGGTTTCGAGTTAGAAGACAGGATGAATTTTGTTCGACTTGCTCCACCCCCACTTTATTTTTAATTTAATTTTTATTTATTTTCTCAACTTATCACTTATTTCCCTATGTATTTATTTGCAATGTGTATTGTTTATATTTTTAATAGTTTCATATTTCGAAGCCATATTTATTAAGAAAAAAATTACGAAAGTATTACCTATTTCGTACTTGATTAGTTAGTTTCTGTTTACGGGAAGAAAAAAAATAACAAAACAAAAAAACACAGCGCAAGGAATACGTAACAGACACTTCCTCCAAAGAACGTTTCCGCTTCTTCTTTTCTATAGAACAACTTTACAGGTTGACATTCATGATTAAACAAACACCTCAATGCTTCATTCCCAGGAGAGGTGAATTTAGTGCTTGCTATTTAAATGAATGAATCCTTAAACGAAATGCCATATTTTCCATTACTAGCCAAAACGATCTTGGTGATTTTTTACTGTACAGATTACAGAATTCACTTGAGAGAGAGAGAGGGTTCGTTAATCAGACAAGCCATTGGTAGCACGTTTGTAAGCTCATATGTTGGATATCTCTATATTTAGTATGAAGTTGTATGTTATTCCATAAATTACGTTTAAAAACATGTGCTATCGTACATACATATCAAATATGCCGTCAGTGAAACTCACAAGCTACAAGTTTTTACACGCAAACCTAGCATTTTATTTGTGGGTCTTAAAACAGGTTCTTCTTTTATGTGCGATGTCTCTTCAAAGTGTATATCATGACTCTCCACAATTTCCTGCTTTTTTTTGTTATTCTAAGAAACTTTTAGTTTTAAGTTTTAAATTATTTGACACACCACCTTCTCCTTGTTGTACTATCCATTCACACAAACTCGTTAAATTGGTTACTCTCTTGTTTACCCACTTCTGTTACCTTCAATATGCCCCGAGAGTGTTAAATTCTCCAGGCCGTCTTCTCTCCTTATGAGCTTACAGCCACATCACATTGAAACACCGGTTCCCGTACGATCACCGAAATTAAGCAGCGTCAAGCTTGGTCAGTACTTAGATGGACGACCTCTTGAGAATACCAGATGTTGTCAGATGGGGGGGGGGGTAAGTGGTGTATTGGATAATGGCTCAGAATTGTTAATCGGAGAGCCAATTCCAGTTGGATTCGTTACATTCGCTTATACGCAAATACTAATTCGGAAAGGTATGAATCCAGGTCTTCTCTCCTCTGAGTTAATTAGTAAGAGTTGTATCACTAAAAATCATTATTATCTCAAAAAAAGATTCTTACAATCTAAAAATATTCGCTGGCTTTAAATAACCTGCAAATGGCTGATAAACCGTTGAAAACGAAATCAATCAACCGATCTCTCATTATGTGTCCCAGAATTTTCAACTGTCTTTCTGATTGTAAATGTAAGTTTCACTTATTTTCCTTAAAGCTTGCTCGTTGCTCACATAACCTACGCAGGATATTTTCAGCATTTGTTAGTAGAACCACATCTCTGTCTGTTCAAATTTTTTCTTCATTTTTGATTGTCCAGAATACAGTGCTCTATATGAGATGGAATATTACGATACTCTTTTCTTTAATTTCAACGAAATTTTCCCTGCCGACTTTAATTTCATTTGGAAGCCAGAGTTAAAATATATCTGTTAGTCAAGTGTTATTATATATTTGAGTTGGTTTGGGGCTCTCAGATCATTGCACTTTAAATTGAATCCAGAGTTAAAATACTTCAGCTAATGTTAAGTGGTTTACTCTATTGGCGACGGTATCTGATACCGGTAGAATCATTTCTTCTAGATTAAAAGCCAGTGTTGAAATGTTTACATATTTAAGTCGGTGTTAGCGTTCTACTGTGTTAGGGTCAATTTGGGATTCAGGATACCTGGATTGGAAGCCAGAATGGAAATATTTCTGTTAGTATTCTATTATATTGGCGTCAGCTTTGAGAGTATATTGTAAGAATGCAAAGGGCGATTAACTCCCTTTGGGTAAGATGAATTCACGAGTGACGTCAATTCACAGACTGCCGGTGAGTGACGTCAGTTCACAGAGTGTCGAACGCCAGTTGCTATTTAGCACGCCTAAAAGCAAGGCATATCTGCCCGCGCCAATTGCTATGTAAACAGCAGAGAAGCAAGGTATGACTACCCACGGCAGTTAAGAGAGCAGGGAGAAACACATGGTATCACCAGGTACATAGCTTTGGGAAATATTACAAGTAAGACTCACTCTCTTTTGCTCCTTTTATATTGTTTGTCGTATGCATATGTTATAATTTCTCTGTGTGGGACAAATTAATGACAAATATGTATATATCGGTATAAACGATCACTTTGCGTGCAATGCATGTTTGTTATTCTTTTCTTTCAGCCATTTCGTTCCGCCCTTGTATTAAGGTATTACTACATCACGGATATAATAATGAGTAAATGCGAACGGGATATATTCTTTCTTGCCTAGCACTCCCATTAATGTTATTAGTACAGTTATCGCACACCACTGAATATAAACGCCTGTAAATTTTACTTCCAAATAATAATTGTCAAGCATGAACATTTATTTACTAGCTTTCCTCCATAGAATTGCTTTTTTCTTTTCTTTTCTTTTTTAATCACACATCTGGAGATGAAGAAATGGCGGAATGATTGTATACTTGCACTCCGATTAACTATCAGTATTTCCGTAGCTCAAGTGGTTAAAGCGACGCCCTAGAAAGACAGGTTCTCGTTGCGTGGGATGCGAGCTACGAATTACCGGGAGCTACGCTGTTATTCTCTAGTAATCGAAGACCTTATCGACCCGAAATACTGTTATATTAAGTAAGCATGACATCGAGTAAAGCTGATGTTGCTAGTAGTAGTAGTAGCCGGATACTCTTTTTTTCGAGCACACTCATCTTCTAGGGCGGCTTGCCAATCCCTATTGCAGACGCTCGCTCAGGCACTTTTGTGCATGTTCAGCACCCACAGAGCCAACCTCTAGTTTATACTGCAACTTTGCCGAACGGACCTTAGTTACAATTTTTAGGAGAGCGCATAATCTGGCGCGATCAACAGTTTTTGAACAAGGCTAGTACGCTCAAACTCTCGGTCACGATGACTTGTGACTCCGTGCTAGTGTAACCATCGACGGCTTCCGAACGGTTATGTTTACCCAGTTTCACTTACAAGGATGGTTGTCAACTCATAGTATGGTTTTCAGACACTTCCCAACCGTGCCGCATGCTGTGATCGCCTCCACAGACCAATAACATCAAGAAGTCAACTCCCTGACATGATGAGACTTGAACCCGGGTTTTATGGTCGAAAATCGAACATTTTAATCATTCAGCTATTACAGCTACTACTACTGCTACCACTGCTACTACAAATAATAATAATAATAATAATAATAATAACGTCTACGTCGATTTATCTAAAAATTTCCTCTAAAATGCCTGCATGTACACTTGAGTTCCAAACAGCCGGGACAATTTGAATAAAGTTTGTGGAGGTCTGCAATTTTTTTATGTTTTTAAATTTTTTTTTATAATAAAACGCTTTATCCAAGAATGCTCACAGCCTAAATTAAGGGGTGGAATAATGATGTTTCGAGGGTGGGAAGGAATCTTCCTCCCAAGAGAATAATCCTCCCGGCCTGTTTATTTGAAACTCAAAGATTATAAATGTTAATGCAGCGGATGATGCGAATAGATAACGAAATATTAATAAAATCGACCGTAATTCTTTTTTTAATTTTTTTTTATTAAATATTGATTTCAAAAATGCATGTTCTTCGGAGTTATCATCATCATCATCCTATTATCGCATTCAGCTTGGAGAGATACTTTCAGACCATTGGGTCATTGCAATTCTGCCTCACGCCCTCTTTTCAATTATATCCATTTTGTAATAAAGTTCCTTCGCGTTATCAATGCCATAATCTGCCTGTTCATCTGAATTGTTTGTTAGCGTCTCATCGTAACCGCTTCTCAATTATGGCTCTGTCGAGAATCGTGTTCCAATGACGCATCAGTTTGTATCCCTTAAGCTAGGAACTCATAAATGTGCAATCTTATCCATCTCCAGGAAAATTACATAATCTTTCCCGCTTCTAACATTCAGCTTATTTGAAATCTTGTAAAATCCCTGATGTTACAATACATCAATGTGTCTCTCTACGTGTTTACGCGCCCATCTCGGTATGTTCACATCTAGTAGGTGTAGTTTATTTTGGAACATGGCCACGACAGCGAGATTCTCACTGACCCCTGACAACAACCTCACTACACTACAGTAGCAATAGGGCGAAAGCACTATATAAGATTAAGTTTAGCTCACTGTTGTATGACACAAGGCCTAATGTAGGAATAAGAACAATTGTATACAAAAGTATTCTCGTTGTGCGAGCCGTGTTCGAATTCCGGCCGTGTTCGCTACGCTCACTTTAGCACAAATATAGTTGGGAAAAGGTTATGAATCCATCTCTTCTCCCGCCCACACACATCGCCGGCTGTGAGTCAAACAGCAAGGCAGACTGGATTCGACAACATTGGTTGGCAACTAGTCTAGGAAAAGGGCAACTCTGAATTCAAAACCGGTTGATGTGCTCAAGGTTAGAGAAAAGTTCTTCAGCCCTGATTGGCAATCTGTCTAGAGATGGTGATTCGATAAAATCTCTCGTCCCCCAGAAGTCTGGACCATTCACGGAGGCGCATCGGTCCGTTAAAACGCGCAACGACTGAAATTCTTAAGTCACGTGAGTTACGAAATCTGCCACAAGCGGTGACAGCGTCTCCTTTTTGTATTCGAATAGAGATTACATTCCTTATGTCTAACCCGACTAATCATTGTCTTTTATTTTAATCTAATTTGATAATATTTATCTACCTTTGAGTTTAAAATAGCCGATCGGGGACGATTTTTCTTCCTTTTTTTTCTTTTTGTTTCAATCTACCTGTAACATCCTTATTCCAACTTCCCCTTTTTCATGAAATGCCAGCAATCTAGAACAAATCTTTTCATTATTGAAAATTATTTTAATATATATATATATATATATATATATATATATATATATATATATTTAGATATTTAAAAATTCCATCCCTTCTTTTATCTGAAATTCAAATGTGCTCAATTACCGTGAGTGAAAACAGTTTAATACGTAATAGTGGTAATAAATAAAAGACAATATTATTATTTTATCACTATAATCATTGATCATTTTTTTATAATGAATATTACACAAATATTCGATCTCTCCGCTATTAGCTTAACTAAAGCCCCTTTAGCAAAGATCAGTGCTGAGAAACTATAGCATTCGATAAAACTTCTGTATCTCACGACTGGTATTTTCGACCATTATTCTATGCAGGATAATTCCAAATCGTTCAGATTCGATGGATGTAATTTATGAACGATAATTTTCAACTCATACCTCAAATATTCGATTGGATTTTGGTCATGCGACTGAGAAAACAATTCAATTACTCGAATCTTCTTGAAACATTCTGAGATTTTTTTTTTCTTTTTCTTTTTTAAGTATGTTACAAGTTGTTCTCTTCCTTGTAATGTAAATTGTCTTACAACTCGAAGTTTGATAGCAGAGGTAGAGGTCATATGTTTTGAAAGAATAGATTGATATTTTTGCGAGTCCATCTTCGCCTCGAATTTGGTGTAGCATTTTTTTCCAGTGTAAACAAGTGACTGACTTAACTGCAAAGATTTTAGGTTGATATTTAGTTTTTTTATTGGATTCAATTGATTTAATAAGAGTACTGGGAAAGAGAGTTTTCAGTTCCCCATTACAGGTATTAGTATATCTGTGATACACTAACACCTGAGCACAACGGAAGGAAGAGTAAAATGACTGAAAGAAAGGAATGACAGACATGAATTGTTCTCATATACTGCTGTAATACAAGATATTATATACAAATATGTCACTGTAATGTAATATACCTGTCACTATCCCACACAGAGAAATTGTAACACATATGAATGCAACAAGCAGTATAAACAGTAGAGGATTTTACTTGTAATATTTCCCGAAAGGAAAGCGAGCAGGCCAGTGGTCTACTCTATGTTCTTTGGCAGGATCACGTGGTTTCCATGTGATCCTGCCAAAGAACATAGAGTCATGGGCTTATGTCGGCTATCTTCCGAACAGTCATCAAAGCAACTGGGATTCGCTACCCCACGAACTGACCTCACTTCAGATGACCCCCGTGAATTGGTCTTGCCCAAAGAGGGATAATCGCATCCCCTGCATTCGTACAGAAAGCTGGATATGAACATGGGTATTTGAGACAGAAATTATTGTCTCAATTTCTCTCTTTTGGAATTTGATTTCATGACATATATCTAGTGATAAAAGATTTGCTAATTAACTCACAGCTGGAGGGAGAAGAGGTAAATTTATCCCTTTCCCAAGGGTATTGGCGCGTAAGTGAATATAACGAACTCAACGGGAATTGGAACTCGACTCTCCGATTAACAATCCCGAGCCATTATCTATGACACCACCCGCACATACAAGCTTACAACGCCTGGTATACCCAAGCAGTCAAACATCTAGGTATTGACCAGGTTCGACGTTGTTTAACTTCGGTGATCGTACGGGAACCGGTTATTCGACGTGATAAGGCCGTGAGCCTACTCAATTTGGATTTGTAAGATAAATTTGATAACAAATCAAAGGCAATATTATTATTTTATTTCCGTAATCATCGTTCATTTCTTATAATGACTTTTTGAACAAATATCCGACTCTCTCAATTACTGCTTAATTTGGCTTGTTTGTTTGTTTAACTGCATATCAAAGCGAAATTTAATTTTCTTGGGAGTATGAGTAATTTTCTTTACAAAAGTGTATTGCTGGTATTTTTACAATAAAAATGTATTTTTATACTTTCATAGTGTTTTGACCCAAGTGTGGAGGTTCACTATTTACCCATAACCAGGACCCTAACAGGAGCGGCTTTGGCACGCATACACACAAACCACACGCCACGCGGAGACGCGAGACTTAAAATAACAATGAAACTGGCATAACACACAAACAAACAAAAAAAACCAGAAGCTCTTATATTTAAATATGTATGTATGAAACCAGGAAAATAGTTCAAAACATTAAAAAAAATCTTCACAAAGAACCTTCATTGGAGGACATCAGCTGTGGTCTGACCTGGAAAGAGATGGGCTTTGCCAGGTCTATTTGCCCAAGAAATTCTACGCATGAATGAATACCTGTCCGGATTTCAACCTAGATATGTGCTGAGCTGCGACTCTATGAACACACTAGGCTATGGGATTGATGATGGTGGTAATGACGAGTATTTATCATGATGGTGGTAATGACGAGTATTTATCATGATGGTGGTAATGACGAGTATTTATCATGATCTATGCTTTCAGTTATTCCCGAGTGAGGTTCATTTTTTTTTCTATTTTAGTCGATAGCGATTGGAAATAGACGAAACGAGACCAAACTCTGGTCATAACCACGAAGCTTACTTGCGTATTGATGTCATTGCTAATGTTGTGACCAAGTAAATGGTTAAGTAATAACCAAAACCAGGTTTTCAGATAGATCGTATATTAAACAGCAAGTACACCAGAAGAGTATTACACGACTAGTGAGAGTGTATCGAAGGAACTAGCTCTCAATCTATTCACTGTTCCCCGAAGCCTTCTGTCCTACTAATCTTATAGTAGGCGGAAGAGTCTAACACAGACTCTTTAGAGGGAGGACACCACAACAGGTAAAATACAGTTAACCCCTATGGCCTCCTTTTTTTCGAATTGGTTCTGCTTTTAGAGAAATCGTCGTGATGTTGTGTGTGTCTGATTACAAATTACAGCAACTGTTTTAAAATTCTGACCTTGAATCTTTATTGTCATTTAATGACATATGTTTCTCTGTCACTGTGAAACCATTAATGGATTCAAAGGTATTAAGGGTAACTCGTGACAATATGAGCGACACGACCATTATTTTCTTTACATTATTTACATTGTTCGGACTGTTGTCCTCATCTTCGTCAATATTCACGATGTTTCGGCCGTTATAGGCTCCTGCCTTCTTCGGGTGATTGGAATTTAGAACTGAACCCTTTATGGCAATAAAGATGAAGACAACAGTCCGAATAATGTAAATAATTACAATACCGACCTAATCTCAGAAATACAGACAGACGATCATTTTCTTTAAATGATTTAAAGAGATCATAGCAACGTTTAAGAGAGTATGCATTTCTATAGCTTCTTTTTTTTAATGTAAAAAAGAAATTATGCATGACGTCATTCAGCCATATCTTAAAAACAAACCAGAAGTCTGCAAGAATTGAATTTGCTACAAACTCTAAATATATATCAGTCTATTCATGTCTATCACAGCGTGCTTAGATCTAGGTCATCGTGACCTCCCAGATGACAGAAGTGAAATCCTTGGTTCAAGTCTTATTAAAAACGATATTATGTTTTTTTGCTTAAATAATACTATACGCTTGTTAATATATTTACCTAGTAAGGTATTTATGGCATGTTTAACGTTTCCGACACTACCTTTAAGACTGATTCTACAATATCAACGCTGCAACGTACGACTACAGTTGTTCAGCTCTTGCTACGATGTGCGTAACGTTTTCTCCGATGAAAGAAAATGTTTTCTATGCTTTAGAAAATAAATTATGTAGGTCTCAATACACTTCTTCTTCAAAAATATACTGACTTACATTACCTTACTATAAACGGATTCATTCATGATTCTACTGCAGTTATTGCTACGTATTTCGCACCGCTAAGAGAAATTGAATAGGTAAGCAGACAGGATTCTGGATGCTGATTTTCAAAGCATGCATGCTTTTCCACTTGAAAGATTGATATAATCTTTCCATCTACTACTATTTGGCTTTACGTAAAGCTAAAGCTTTAATAAATAAGCTCCCCCCACCAAAAAAAAAAATGCAGAATGCCAAACTTTCGATAAAGCTGGAATATTTACTGTTGTAACCTAGAGAAGGTTACTGAATCGAATAATCAAACGAAGCTTGGTAATATACGATAATACTTAAGACAAGAACAACACACATAAGATTCGCCAACGGCGTGTAGAAATAGTAAAGTGAGTCAAGTGAATTCCACAATGAATCTCCAACTGAAGGATATCTACCAACCGCCCCACGCTGTCAGATGTGGCACAAAGCCGAATTTAATGTGGGTATCCGAGCTCGTAGGCTCGGACAAAAATTCCTCGTAGACCCCGTAAAAAAAGGAGTCGAGTAGCTGTTTCCCGAGACGAGACTCTGCCCTTCGACATAACCTCATCTGGGGATCCCCTCTGCTCGGAGGCAGAGAGTTTGACCAGCACAGTCAGTGGCAAATCTCTGACTGCAGGATATCTACCAACCGCTCCACGCGGTCAGATGTGACACAAGGCCAAATCTAATGTGGGGTATCCGAGCCCGTAGGCTCGACAAAAATTTCCCAGTAAAACCTGTATACAACGGGGTCGGGTAGCTTTTTTTCCGAAACGAGACTCTGCCCTTCGACATAGCCTCGTCCGGGGATCCTCTCTGCCCGGAGGCAGAGAGTTTGACCAGCACAGCTGGAGACGAATCTGAATAGCTAAGACCTACGGGCTTAATTCGCTCGAAATTATTTATAATCATTTATCTGATGAAGCGGTTGTATATAGTTGATATTTTAGACCTTCATGATTGGGGTGGGCGCCATGCATATGATGCATATGACAATCGTTCTGTTGAGAATATTTAGGAACAAACTTTAACTGTAAGCTACGAAATTGTAGAGAAAAAAATCTACACTGTTTAACGTACTTGTTGAGTAATATTGAAACATACTGAAATTAATAAAGACCATAAAAGACAGAATTTACTTAACAGAGCATAAATGTGCACCCATCCAACAAGGTGGCCATTCTTCACTACCCGTTTATTATTAAGTACAATCAAAAGATACCCCTAAGAGTAAAGGACATATAACCCAACACGTTGGGTCACTCGAGACAAATGGACGAAACTCCACATCTCGATTCAATATATAACATCCCTCCAATCTTACTTGGGACTACGAACATAATCGTTCAACTTGATTGGTGGTCTTCGTATGCCACCCGGTGTACGAATTGAAGGTGTTGTGGGCCTCTCAGTTTCCACAGTAGCTGTTGCGGCATCTTCCATATGTGGATTCTCTCCTGGGGCTGACTCGGATATTCCCAGCAATTACTAGGGTTGTTTTGATTAAGCCCTGCAGGTTCTATCAATGTCCATGTCTAAATTTAGCCACTGCACATAACTTCGAGCAAGGGCCTTCATGCGCACAATCCCTATGGTGGAGCTGCCCAGCAACACCCTCAATCTTAATTTAGGCGGGATGACAACCCTGCTTTCCCATAATAATGCAGCTCTACATCTCGATTCAATATATATCAGTACTGACTTTTTAGAATTTGAAACAGTTAAATTTAGCCTGAATGTGACACGTCTTCGACTGTTTATTCGGTTTGTATCAACTAAAAAAATGAATGTATACAATTTACATTATGCTTTGAAGCACAAAATTTACAGTGTTTTCAGCAACGTCTTGGGTATGGCGATAAACTACATCCAGCAGCAAGGCCCCAAAACTGGGGTCAAAACGTTATGAAAGTATGAAAATACATTTTTATAGTAAAAAATACCAGCAATACATTTTTAGAAAAAATATTACCAGCAATGCATTTTTGAAATAAAAATTACCAGAAATACATTTTTTAAAAAGAAATTACTAATGCTCACAAGAAAATTATATTTCGACATTAAATGACTCATAAGGATTTGATATGCCGCTAAACAAACAAACAGTATTTTGAGCACAGTGGCATTTTGACACAAAACTACAACGGTGCATTGGACGGCAATGAAAAAGACATCATTTTTTTTAGAAAAGACAAGAGGACTATATGGACGACGACGCCGACATCGAAAATGACAAGGGCACCTTCTTCGGGACATAGGTGATCATGGCTCCCCATAACTTCCTATTTCGCGTGGCTCTTAGTAGTTTTCTCCCTTGCTAAGAATCCCGCTTCCCTTTCTGTAATCCATTTACACAAGCTGTTTAGCTAAGTGGCTCGCTGTCTTTCCCTAGATGTGTTTCCCTCAAGTAGCTATGTGGGTTAAGTTTTCCAATTCCTCTTTCTTTATTATGTGTTCAATAAATTTCAGCCATCTCTTCCTGATTCTGAGTATAAGTGTTCTTTCTGTTGTCATTTTCTTTAAGACTTCCTTTTTTTCCTTACTCGCTCCGTTCATGGAATTCTCAGTATCCTTCTGTAGTACCACATTTCTGTTGCTTCAAGTTTTCTCTCCATCTGTGGGGATATTGTCCAACATTCACTTCCATAGAAGAGGATGGATATCACATAGCAATCCATCCTTCTTTTCTTTGTTTCTAACGAAATATTTCCGTTTCTCAGCACATTGCTTATCTTTTGGAATGTTTCCTTCGCTAGTCATCTACTATGCTGAAAACATAGATGAAACTTTCATGACGTCGAACTTTGACCCGGACAACTGTAGTTGGCCGATTTGTTTTTACGGCTTATCAACCTTTTGTAAGTTATTTAAAGCCGAAACATATTTTCGGATTGTAAGAATCATTTTTTTTTCTTCAAGGCAATTTTGTATTAACAGCTTGGTTTTAGATAATAATAATTTTCAGATAAAATTCCTGCTATTTAAATCATATCTAGGTGAGGAGAAGAAGTGGATTCATACCTTTCTGAAGTGTTTTTGCGCGTAAGTGAATGTAAAGAAACCGACTGGATTTCGAACTCTACTCTCCAATTTCTCATCCCGAGTCGTTACCCATTACACCATCCGCACATCTAGGTTTACACCACCTGGTATTCACTCATTTAGGTGCTGACCAGGCTCAACGTTGCTTAACTTCAGTGATCGGACGAGAAACTGTGTTTCAACGTGATATGTACGTAAGCCAGACAACTGCAAAGCAAACTAAAATGTGCATAATATCTATGTGGATATTCTTTGTCTGGTGCAATATTTGGTTAGTGATTCAAACATCTTCTATGTGTCATGTACCCTCAGGATGTGGGCGATCATCGCTCTCCACAACTTCCTATCCTTCGTTGCTCTAAGTTAGTATTGTATCCCACTCCAAGTTCTGCTATCCATTTACACAAGCTTGTTGGGTAGGTTACTCACCGTTTCCCTTCGTCCCTCTTGCCTTCAATATGTCATGTGAGTGTTAAATTCTCCAAGCCGTCTTTTCTCATTATGTGCCCTAGAAATTTCAACCGTCTTTTTCTGACTCGTATAAGTATAAGAGTCCTTTTCGTTTTCATTTTCCTTAAAACTCCCTCATTACTCTCATGTTAAGTCGATAGTATTCTCAGCATCCTTCTGTAGAACCGCATTTCTATTGTCTCACATCACTTCTTTATCTGTGATGAAACTATTCAGCATCCACTGTCATATATGAGGACTGATATTACATAACATTCCAGCACTCTTAATGTGTTTGTTGGCTCAAGTCTCCGTTTTATCTCCGGGTAAAATGTTCAGTATTCACTACAATGTAGGAAGATTGATGTTACATAAAAATTTAGCACTCTTTTCTTTGTTTCTAACGAATTTTTTTTGTTTCTTAATACTTTGCTTAGCTTTTGGAAGCCATCGTTCTCTATTCAAATTAGTTAATTTCAACAAGAGATATGACTTATTTTAGGTCATACTGTCACGAATATGGCGATCCACGTGGTCAGAAAAAAGTTAATACTTACTTCTCGTGTATAATGCGCACCCC
>OZ038506.1:44204007-44236507 GCA_964036315.1 Acanthosepion esculentum | reverse complement strand
GACTCATTGTTGAATCTCGACTAATGCATGGAATAATAATGCAACACAAAATGTACTTAGAACAAGAATGTATTATAACAAGAAAGTGTACACAATATTTACATCTAGTATTTCTGTATATTTCTGGGAAGACCGTTCCTGGAGAATGTGTTGACTAAGTCGCAGTCGGGCAGAGTCTCTAGCTGGATCTCTGTATTCCCCTCCTCGTCTTCCGGTACCAACCATTATTTATATAGTCGGTAGTCACCTATGCAGATTAGGTGGATCCTACCACAACAGAAACGTTCAAGGAAACCAGTTGGATCTGCCTAAAACAATGTCAGATTTTCCCATGATGTGCTCAGCCTGTTGCGCTTTTGATCAGGTGTCAGAAGTCAAGAGAAGTCGCCACGGGTTATTTGGAAAGAAACATTGCCGTTATTTATAAGAAGATTTGAAATTAATGCATGCAAGATTTCACAGCTCTACCACTATCCATTCATAGTCAGCCTCTGAACTTTTCAGCCCACACTCGTATTAGACTCACTTCGTCCTATAATAGCTGTTCTATTTAATGTATGAAAATTGTCCTGAAATAATTGTTACATTTAAAAAAAAAAAAAAAAAATTAAATGAAAATGAAATAATTAATTCAAAGTTTGAAATTATTAATTTCTAGAAACATTTAATTAAATTTACATTTAATTATTTTTGGAATATGAAATACCATCAGGATTATATTTAATGCTGTTTGATAGCCGATTTTAAGCGTTGCAGCACAGTATTTTGAATATCATTTATCATGTCGGGCTTTGTCTTCTTCTACATGCCGTGTCCCTTCAAGACGTGGACGATAATGGCTCATCAGAATGCCCTGTCCTTTGTAGCTCTTAGTAAAGTTTGTTTTTTTGTGCTCTCTCTCCTAAGTCCTGCGAGTGTAAAATTTTCGAAGACTTCTTTCCTTACTGTGTGCCTTAAAACATTCATCTGTATTACCGAGGTAATGTAAAAGCGTCCTTTTGTTTCCAATTTCGTCGTTGCTCAATGTTCTCAGTATCTTTCTGTAGAATCACATTTCTATTGCCTCAGATCTCTTCATCTGTGAGGAAATTCTCCAGCATTCCCTGCCATATAGAACTGATATTACGTAACAGTTCAGTAACCGTCTTTGTTTCTAACGAAACATTGTTGTTTTTAATACTTTGCTTAGCTTTTGAAAGGCATCTTTCACTATCCCAATGCGCCTTCGAATTTCGGTGTCGCGTTTTCCGTTTTTTTTTTTAATCGATTTCACCTTAAGCAACGCAATAAAGCCACTAAGATACAAGGGGTTACTGGCTGTGAAAGAATTAGGAACAGAAACATTACTAATGATCGGGAAGAGAAAAGATTAATTGGGAGAGCAGGAGATAGCGATTGACATTGCATTTAAATTTGTGCAGATTAAAGTTGGCTGGAAAGCATGGAACTAGATGGGAGTTCCACAAGGGAGAAGTGCGAGAAAAAAACTGTTAGCATAGAACTTACGGTTAAAACTAACCAGCTCAACTAGTACTGCGTTTAAATAAAAACAGACTAAGTACCATAGTGAAGAGCTAATCCGAACAATTACCATTAAAGTATTTATAGAAAAGACAAAGGGAAGCAACCTTACGGTAGAGGGAAAGTGACTGAAGCCCAGATGCCAGATCAGGACAGATAATATTGCTGATTCTTCTTTGTAATTGTTTCCTTTTGGTATCTCCAATTTGTAATTCGTGTATTAGGCTGTTCCTTTTGATGATAACCATACATTATATCTTCTTACAATTGTTTAGTCTTTTCTCAGTAGTCTTACTCACTTTTCTTTACTACCTTCAGTAGGAGTTCTTGTAGTTTCCTTTATGTGTCTGCTATCAACACTGTGTCATCAGTATATCTAATGTTATTAAGACTGTGGCTGCCAATAATAAATTCTAGTAGGACTTCTAATTCTCTCAGGATTGCTACACTGCAAACGTTGAATAAGTCTGGTAAGAAGACGTATCCTTGCCTTACGCCCCTTTCTATTTTTTGTGTACTTATTGAATTAATTTTCTGTCAGTATGCTCTTAGTATATGTTCTGGATAATTTTAATATCCTTCCCAAATGTTCAGAATTATATAAGAAAAGGCAATACAAATGAAAAAGTAATTACATTTTGCCTTACATGTTCTTAAACTGCCATCCATGATTGATATGCTAAAATGCCCATTCTTCAAATCTATAAATCAACCATTTGCCCTTGCAGGGAGTACTGCTGCCATATATGGTCTGGAGACCCCGCTGTTCGTCTCAAGGTTCTCGACAAAACCCAGAGACTGATATGCAATGTGATTGGTCCTGATCTGGCATCTCGTCTACAGTCACTTTCTTACAGACATGCCGTCGCTTCCCTCTGTCTTTTCTACAAATACTTTCACGGTAACTGATCTGACGAACTACTTTCGCTGGTTCCCAAACTGCATGAATTTAAGCGTGCTACTAGGTTGGCATCTCCGTCCCACCCTTTCACTGTCGAAACTGTTAAGTGTAGCAGTCTCTTCTACTCCAATAGCTTCATGTCTCGCAATTAGCGCCTTGCTACCATAACAGCTATAATCTTCAATTATTCAAATGCAATGTCAATCGACATCTTCGGATGCCTTGATCTAATTCCCTGTCCTTCTCTTCATCCTTTCCTCTATCATGTCTCTTTACTCTTGCTCCCACTCTCTGTAACCCCTTGCGTGCTAATAGTACACCCGACTTGCTTGGGGTGAAATGCTTAAAAAAAAAAGAAAAAAAAGAATAATTGTAACAGGTGAAATTTTGAAAATTTCAGTTTACGCCCACATTTCAAATGTTCGCTTTAAGATGCCTCACATTTTTAAACAAAATTGCTCCTATTTGGTGTGGGATTACCTTATTGTGTCTGCCTAGAAACTTCTAACGCCCGCTAGTATAAAGGAAAAGGTCACAAAACCTCCATCTCTTCTTTCACGCTTCACACACAAAATGCTCTAGTTACAAGCTGTCTCTCTTCTCTTCTCCGAGGGACCTCTTAGTCTTCAATGAACTATATACTGCATACAACGCAATACTATCGCTACACTGTTTCCTGTTCAAAGTAAACCCATGTGACCACAATAATATCGACATTAAAACCTATCATATCCATATATGTATATCTTTCCCCGGCAAAATTATCTCTCTTCGGCAAACGAGTAACGCCGTAACAAACTGGTGACTCCCACAATAAACTAGTAATCTACCGCTAAATACATTCCTCCTAACTTCGCTATCAGGCCTGGACTCGTCTGTAATTTGTGAGAGTCTCGCGTGTGGTGCGAAGTTAACCTATTTCATCAGTTGGCGCCAATCTTCTGAAGCGATTGCACCTATACCTCCAGAACTCTGAACGATGCCAGGAACGAACATATCATCACACAAGTAAGACCTTTAATACGTCTCTCTTTTCTAGGTCTTTTAACAGGAATCTATTTTAGTACCGGAACAAACTATTGTCACATGCAAGTTCTGTAAACATGTATATAATTTTTTTTTCTGTCAGATAAGTTAAATATGCTTATCTGTTTGCACCCACGTTAAAAATTGTCAATGATCAATGGTTAAAAATGGCTTTAAGCGAGTGAAGTTTGATGGTCTTGGAAAAGACCATCCTTCTTCGAACATTGTCGATTGGCGCTACAGAATCACAAAAAAACTGTACCAGATGATAGAAGCTCAATCACTTTTTAACTAACAACAGCAGCAAAAATTTTAAATGGATAGCACATGTAACTTGAAGAGAAAATAATTATATCATCAAGATGCTAACATTCCACACAACTTCAAATAAAAGGTTAGGAAGGAAACCCCTATCGATACTGGGAAGAGCGATAACAGATATTGGACTTGAAAAACCTATTCCTCTGAAAAATTGTTTTAATAGAATGATTTTATAAATTTCAACCGAAAGCAATACTGACTGCTCAGCCAATGAATGCTTTTTTTACTGATTGATTCATTTTCTACGGCTTATCAACCTTTTGCAGGTTATTTAAAGCAAGAAAATATTTTTTTAGATTATAAGAATTTTTTGAGATAATAATGGTTTAGTAATACAAGTCTTGCAAAATAAACCACAGCTGGAGGGTTAAGAGGTGGGTTCATACTTTTCCAAAGGTTATTTGAGCGTAAGTGAATATAACGAACCCAACAAAAATTGGAACTTGGCACTTCGATTAACAATTCCGAGCCATTATTCATTTCACCACTCGCACATCCAAACTTACCTCGTATTCCCAAGAGATTACCTATATAGGTAATGACTAGACTCGTCAATGAATGCCAAATATCTCCTTGCTAGTATTACCATTACTATCACTATTACCATGAACAAAATGATATTGCGTTTTATGGCAATGCTATACAGGGATGGTAAGGCAGGATTTATTTTCCACCAACCATTCTAATACATTCTTCATCTTAGCACTGAAGAATGCAACTCATTAGCATGTTAATTCTCGTTTAATCGGAAACTAAGTTAATTCATTTGCACGTTATCATCCAGCTGCTAGGAATGACCGATTTGCTTGCAATACAGTTAGTTTCACATAAGCTCCAGTTTTGAAACACATAGGCTAAAAACAAACTCATTTTCTAAGGCTTTCGATATCAGTACCTTTCGAAAGAACAAAGAACCGGTAATTGTTATAATCAAATTCAAATCTGTTTTACGGATTAATTTTATTTATTCTTTGTTTAATATTTTACAGAATTTGTTGTTATTTTCACCTCCGCGTCTCAATCAGTGTAATTAATCACTGTTCGATCTCCGAAGTCCATTCCTGATAGAAACGATTATCGTTTCGAACCCGCGAATCAAGGATAAGAAAAATAAATAAATAAATAAATAAAAAGGAACGTTATAATTGCTACTCGTCCTCCTTTGCATATGATGGACATTTGCAGATAAAATTTCAGAGTTAATAAAGAATCCGTACACCAATCAGATTGTCATGTTCTGTTGCAATTAACCAATCAGATTACAACTTTTATACAATATTAACTATTCATAATGCGAAGACGTTACATTATAGAAAAATGTAGCCCTTGCCAGAGAAACAATACTCGCAATGTATTTATTTATTATTATTACGGTTGCCACTGCTGGCCGTAGAAGCTGCGGAGCAGATTTGGAAACATTTTCTGTGGGGTTCCAGATTCGTGATTCGTAGAAGCTGTTTCACTTTAAATTTGTCTTCATATTTTTTTTCAGAGAAATACATTCTTTCATTTCACTATAATTAACATATTAAATTCAAAATATAATCAGGGCTCGATTTAGGTCTTAAGAGGGCCTTGGGCTAATAGAATCTGCGGGCCCCCTTTATTACGTGTGTTCTCCACCAAATTTATATATATATATATATATATATATATATATATATATATATATATATATATGGAGAGAGAGAGAGAGAGAGAGAGAGATGATGATGCTTTTTTATGTAAAACAGGAAATACTGCAGCTAAATGTTTTTATGATTTTTTAAACTTCTTATTTCATTAGCAACTTTATATTTTTTAACCAAACTTTACAGAAATGTATTTAGAATTAACTGCCTGTAATTCCACTGAAATTCTAGTTTCATTGACTTTAAAAGACTCACTCCAACTAGAAGGGCCCAAATGCTCTAAATTCTTTCAAATTGGTTCAAAGGAGCCATATTAAATCTGGAAATAAACAAATCTCTGTTCTTATATCTATATTTTTTTAAAGTTTTATCAGGGGCCAAGATTAGAGGAGCCCCAAGGGCCCATTAATCTTGGGGCCTCTGGGCTGCAGCCCATACTAGCCCATATGTAAATCCGACTCTTCATACAATACTTCTTTTATATGCTACGTCCTTTCAAGATGGAGGCAATCATGGTTATCCACATCTTCCTGTTTTTTGCTGTTCTAAATAATTTAAACCTTTTACCATTTCTACTTTTCCTTGTTCTGTTATTCATTCATAAAAACTTCTTAAGTAGCTTACACGCTGTTTTCACCCCGCTACCCTTACCTCCAGTATACTCTGTGAGCATCAAATTCTCTAGACTTTCTTCATTATGTGTCCCAGAAAGTTCCAGAAATTTTGTTATAAGTGTATGCCGGTCGAGTGTTTAGGTCGAAAATACGTGTCTCCTGGAATGTTTATCTCACAACAAAAATGGAAAAAAAGAAACAACTAAAACCAATATATATATACAAACAAACGATAGTGTATTATTAACACGTCAAAAAGTTACATTGTTGCGAGCGACCAAAAGCAATGATATTATATGTATGTGAAAGAAGCGCGCATTGAAACTAGTAAATTGTTTGAAGTTGTGTAGAAGTATGTTCTAAAGAATAGTAATGGAAAATAAAGAGAAAGGAGCTGGCACGCGTGCGCGATTTTCTCCACGTTTGACCTACATCATACCGTCCCTAGGTGAAATAGGAAAAAGAGAATGATACAAAATATTACAATGTATTTTTCGGTTCAGAAAGCGTCCTCTAGTGGCGGTTTTTTGTTAGGGAAGTAAGTGGGGTAACTCCATAACTTCAACTGTTTCATTCTGATTATAAATATAAGTTTCATTGTTGTTCCTATTTTCCCGAAGACTTGTCGTTGCTCAAATGCTTTGTTCATGGCATTCTGAGAATTCATGGCTAGAATAACATCACTGTATCTTCAAGTCTTTTCTTCCTCTGTTCGGAAACTGTCCAGCATTTACTGAAATTCAGAAAATTTAAATAGTCTCTGTTCTCTGTGAAAGCTACAATGCGGTGTTGGCTGGGAATGAACTAACGATCACGTGGTAAACTGTTCAAATTTAACTACTTAATTTAATACCATGTCTCTTCAAAATGTAGGTGATCATGGCTCTCCACAGCGTCTTTTTAGTTATTATCTGTGAATTGCCATATCTTATTGCGAAAGGTACTGGATTGGTTCCTTGTTCCTTTCTCTGCGGTTTGGAATTCATGGATTTTCCTTCTTTTAGACTGATTGCAAACCAAAGACAGAAAACTCAGTTTACTCTGCTCTTTAACCATGACTATAAGAAGAAACTAATTCATGCCTTTTCAAGGGCATCTGTTTCAGAGTGAACACAACAGACTAACCTGGGACTTAAAAAGCAACAGAAATAAAGTGAAAGAAATATTAGTAAAAAAAAAAAAAGAATCTTAATCTATAATATATTTTTTATTTGTAATGTATTTTTTACTTTTTTTAATAATTTCACACCAAGCAAGGTGATGACGCCACTAAGATGCAAGGGGTTACTGATAGTGAAAGAAAATTAAAAGACATTAATCAAGAGAAAGGAAAATAAAAGAACAGGATTCAAGAAATCGGAAGATGACAATTGATGTTGCATTTAAATTTTTGACAGGGAAGCAAGAAACTGGAAGAGAGTTCCACAGGCGAGAAGTGTGAGAAAATAAATTATCGCTTGCACGGTCCTTGTCTTTATCATGACTATAACAGACGCTACCAAGGTTTTTATGAACCCAGTGTATAAAAAGACTAATAACTGAAAAAAAAAATTTTAAGTCTCAAATGTGGAGACCTAATAATATAAACGGCTTCAAAAATGTATCCCTTTTTTTTTTACGGCAATGGGAAATTCGTTAGTAACTGATAAATTTGTATATTATAATACATTTTTTAATGCTACATCCCTCTGATTGCCAACCAAAGTGAGAGAGCTCAGTTTACCCTGCCCTTTAGCCCACGACTGGAAGAAGAAGAGACTGGTTCATGTCTTTTTAAGGGCATTTGTGCAAAAGTGAGCACAACAGGTTAATCCAGGACATGAATTTGGCGCACCGATTACACAAGTATATTGAAAAGCAACAGAAATAAAAGAAATACCAAGAAAAAATATTTGATCCGACTTAAAAAATTCAAGTGATATTGAAACTTATTTTACAAGAATATATAAACTGAGAATATAGTAGAGTATCAGGCATTTGGGAGAAAATCAGGAATAAAAGCTTTGTAAGCCAGATTTGAATAATTAAATGGTTGATCTTCATAGCTGACCTTGAAAGACAAACTCTGAAGGACAAGAAATGTAAGTTTGAATCTTGCCAAAGACTTATGTCTTTATGATCCACATAACTGACTATATCTCTACAAGATCTGGGTGATCGTGACTCTCCACTGCTTCCTTTTCTTTATTATCTGTGAATTTCCATGTCTTTTGGGGTAATATACTGGACTGGCGCTTTGTTCCTTTCTCCACAGTTTAGAATTCATACTTTTCCTTCTTTTAAATTGGTTGCCAAGGCTAAAGAGTCCAGTTTACCCTGTCTACTGGGGGATGGATTTATTAATGTATTCTCCTAGCTACTGACCAGGTTCGACGTTGCTTAACCGGTGATCGTACGAGCACCTGTGTTCCAACGTGATATGACCGTAAGCCGTCAATAGCAAAGAGAATTAAAAAAAAATAATAGCATCTCGTATGGAATGTTGTGTATGCAGTGAACGAATGAAACAGGTTTCAATGAAATGTGCTGATGTCTATAAATGGAGATGACTGCCCACAGACTATCCATCCATCAACACATAAAGAATCGAAAACAGTCGGCTGCATTTGAAAAAAAAGATTTTTTAAGAAAGAAACATCCTGATTTTCCATTAATGGAGATACATTACTGAGTAAATATTCAGAAAAAAATTCACGAACGTATTTGATAATTTGATCACAAATATAAACGAAATGTACAAATTTTTAAATCTATTATTTTTGCGAACGCGCGTCTGTCCCCTATTCTAGAAACTGTAAGATTACCCCGTCTTATCTGCCAATGGTCCTCACTTAACTCGGCTAGATAGCGTGGTAATCAGCAGTATAAAAGGAAAGGGCTCTCCCACACTCTTTCTCTTTTTAACCCAAACATCAGGGTTCAAAACCGACTACTTAATTTCACCAAACCAAGTGGCGCGCTGAATCTCACCACCACCAATACACTCAATAACACTAATCCCATAATTTTTTTTTTTAGTTGTCTATTTGTATAAACACAAGTATATTTTATTCCATATTCTTGAATTGTTGTTCTTATATGTATGTTTGATTTTCATTGGTCAATCATGTATCAAATTATACTAACGTTGGTTTAAAATATCGAATGTACATGGTACATGATTCACTAATGAAAATCAAAAAACACAAAAGTAAAAATACTTGAATTTCTTTTTTTTTCTCTCTCCATATCTCAGTCTCTGGTGAAGCTTTAATAAAAGTGAAACATGTTAAATTGATAAATGTTTCCTATTTGTTCTTTATATTATCATTCTGCCGGATTCTGATCTCTCTCTCTGTCTCTCTCTCTCTCTCCATATATATATATATATATATATATATATATATATATATATATATATATATGTAGTGGTGGCATTCTAAATTTCCAGGAACCGGTTCTATAAAGGCGGGTAATCTTTAGGAACCTATTCTGTTTATTTTCTTTCCAATCTGAGAATGGAAACAATTCACTTTATAGTATCAGAAAGAATTAAGCTATTTTGATAATTTAATAAAAAAACATTTATTTATTAAGATATTTCCAGATTGAAATTCTGTTCTCAACATATTTCTGTTCAGAAGTATGATGCTTTCGACTCTAGTATCATCAGCTATGCTATGGTTTCTTAGCCACATTCGAACTGAATCGCTGCAATCCCAAAGATCCAATGGAAGACCTATCAAATTTATAACTAGAAGATTTGCCACACTTTTAACTTCAAAACGGTGGGGGGGGGGCGTATGTCTATTAGAGATTCACTAGGCGCGCGCACGAGCGTGACGTAAGTAACATTTTACCTAGACCATCGGCTATTAATATATAAGATTATTTTCGAATTATCCAACAACCGGTTCGCTAAGCTTTTATAATTTTAAGAACCGGTAGGATGCCACTACTATATATATATATATATATATATAACCCACGTCTGTGTTGGAGCCATTTATTTTGAAAGTTTTCAATCTCTTCCCAACACAAGTCGTAACCGTCTCCACTGAGACAACTTTGCAGAACCGCCTCAAATCCTTGTGTTTTTTTTTTTTTTTTTTTTTTTTTGTAATTCGACCGCCGAATGTCGGGTTCTTAGAAGTTCCTCCCGCTGAGGTAAGAATTCTTGAGATGAAACTAACTCTTATCACATCGTTACATTTTACTTCCCAATTATTCAATTATTTTAATTTTTATCCGCCTCTATGTAACAACTATACTGTACCCAATAAACATTTTGTCTTATTATATCCCAGTATGCTTAGTTTGGCTGTTGTACTCACAACGTTTCGGCCATTGTGATTCCCGACTTTCTTCAAGTGTCAGTCGTCGTATTCTTATTTTTTACCGAACCCTTTATTCTGTTTCGATTCTCAATCTGTTTTCTGGCCATATTTAATATCATTCACCAGTCTTATCACCTGTATCGCTTATCGTTTTCTGAACCAGAGTGTGTGACTTTTCAACATTCACATGGATTGAACTCACAGGGAACTGCACATGTTTTAACCAATGCTTTAATCCACCGAGGCAGTCCAGTGATCTAATCTTTTAAACCTTATGTCTGTACTCAGCAAGTGGAACTGGATGAGAGTCCTGACTCAGGTAGAGGAATTTATGAGTATTCTGTTTCTATTATTCAGAGACTCCGAGATGATTCTCATCTCTATATTGGGTCTACTGAAGAGGTTGCCAGTGTCTAACGCATACGCTGATTCTTTCAGTCGTATTATCCTCCATTGCTGTTCTCTATTATCTGGACATTATTCCGACTTTTTCTACTATATATATATATGATCAGCCATGCTTGATTTATTGTCTTTTCTTGGATAATCCTCCATTTCTGTTTTTATTCCACAGGAGCTGATAAACTTTTCTCCTTCTATACATATATATATATGATCAGCCATGATTGATTTTATATCTCTTCCTGGGTTACAACATTTGTGTTGGTCTACCCCCTTACTTTTAAAGGATGATTAGTTTTTCCTCTTATGTTTCTTGTCATAATTTGCCATTTCATCATTTTCTAGAGCATTTGCTACGAAAAAAAATCCTACTTTATCTTAAATTAATTAAAAATTATCGTGTAATTTTATCTATTTCTCGAACTTTTGTTTTTACTTTTCGTATGATCTTGTTAGTTTGAATATAGTATTCATTATTTCTTATTATTTTTTTTTGTTTGGTAAACTTTGCAATATTATTTGATATACGTTTTATCATTGATAAAAATGTTCATTAATTTTATTTCTACTTAATCGATCAGTATTGAAATCATATCGATCTCTTGGCTCATAAATGCTTCGTTACCCCATTGATGACTTAGTGACGTGAAAGATAATAATAATAAACTGTCAAAGTACAATGACCTTGAAGTGGAAATCTCAGACATGTGGCACACGAAGACATCAATAAATCCAATTGTGGCTGGGGCACTGAGTTTGACTGGAAAATGTACTGATAGGTTAAGTGAAGGGATCCATGGTAGCCCACGTCATTTTTTTTTAAGCTTATCACCCCAAGCAAGGCTGGAAACCACTAGCATGCAAGGGGTTACAGAAGGTTTGGAGGAAGAGCAGATAGGAGTGGTAAAGGAGAGGATGTGGAGAAAGATAGTGGATCGATCAAGGCAAGGGGGTTACAGAAGATTTGGAGCGAGAGCAGATAGGAATTAAAGGGAAAAGGATGTGGAGAAGAGAAGTGGATAGATCAAGGCAACTGGAGATGTCGATTGACGTTACACTTAAATAATTGGAGCTTGTATTTGTCAGGGAAACAGGAATAAGGAAGGGAGTTCCACAGGCGAGATGTGCGAGACATGAAGCTATTGGAGTAGAAGAGACGTCTACATCTAACAGTTTCAATGGTGAAGGGGTGGGAACGGGATGCCAGCCGCGTAGGACGTTTAAATTCATGAGAAAGTTTGGAATACCAATGGGATCGCCTTTCAGTGGAGTGATGGCATATATCTGCTTAGAATTTCTCGACTCCGGTCCTTTCCAAAATATTTTACCCAAACAATCAATATACTCCCGTTATATTGATGATGCTCTATTTATATATCCTCGTGATACTGATTTACTTGACCTAGTAGATCAACTAAATAAGGTCGAACACACAATAGAATTTACATACGAAATTGAAGAAAACAATTCCTTACCCTTCCTAGATGTAAAGCTACACCGCGTTAACAACAGTTTAAAACTCGGTGACCACCGGAAATCTACCACCAAAAACGACCTAAGAAATGTCTATTCTCATCATAACAACAAAATAAAATCTGGCATAATCATCGGATCCTACTTAAGAGCATTAAGAATATGCAGCCCAGATTATTTACACGAAAGGGAGAAATACATGGAAAACACTTTCAAACTTCTCCAGTACCGTAATTATTTTATATTCAGTGCGAAACAAAAGGCCCATAAAATATTCCAAAACAAAAAAGGAAACTCCTGAAAAAACCCAATGAAACAAAAAATATAATATCCTACCAACTAAATCTATCACCACTACAATCGAAAAGAATTTATCTAAACTCAACATAAAATTTGTTACTACTACATTCCAAACAATAAAAGACTTAGTCAATACTAAACAAAACAATAAGCTAAAACCTGAAGGAGGAGTTTACTCTATCGACTGTAATAATTGTCACAAAAATAGATAGGAGAAACCTCATAGAATCTAAATAAAATATTACATGAATACAAAAGGGACATTTTACAAAATAATACGTCAAATGCGTTGGTTGCCCATCATAACGAGACTGATCACAATTTTAACATACAAAATGCTACTCTGATCAAAGGAGAAAAATAATTCACGATGATGTAAATGTCTAGAGAGTGCTTTGATCGCAAAGTCATCTACAGTAAATTTGCGCACTGGCGCTTACAACATTTCACCATTCCTTCTAATATCACAGTGTGGGATACCTTCTAACAAAAGTGATGGAAAGAAAAAGAAAAAGACTAAATGAATTCAGCTAGATATTTTTAAAAAATCTAAAATTCCCAGCACCTTTCGTTCGTGTGCATGTGTAGTCGTGCCAACATAGCAAGTTTAGTCCGATGAAGTCCCGAAGGACGAAACGCGTCACAAGTAAGCATTTCCCACTTTGTCATACAATTTCCCCAATACTGTTCTTCATATACCGGGTGTAACAGCAAAATTGTCCATTTGTTAGATTAAGCTTTGAACCGTTGTATCATAGAAATGATTAAAGATATCTTACAAGAATTCTCCGAGATTTTTATAACATTATTTCACTCTACTTTGAGCAATAAAGAATGTATAATTACTTGCCAAGCTTAACATAAGAATCGTGATGGAATCGATCATAAACGAAAATGACATGTTCATCATTAATTAATCATAGATAAGGATCGGAAGCTCATGAAGAATTAAAATAAAGTTCAAATGGAGGCTTAAATACCGGTATTTATTTCTAATTAATAAGAACAATTCTGGCACAAGTCCAACTGTTAGGCATCAAGAGTTGCTCCGCCATGGGCACTGACACTCTCAACCTTTTCCTGAATGCACCACACGCTTTTTAAATGAATTCTTCATCAATGTTCACCACCCAGGTCTTATTAATGGATATTTTAGGGTTTGCAGGTTACTGTGGGGCATTTCAGAAGACTAAAGCGTTCAAATCAGACGATGAAGGAGGTCAAGTTTCCTTATTCCCAAACCTGTTCGCGAACTCATACCTGAGAAATATTGAGCCACTGTGCTCGTGTGACAAGGAGCACCATCCTGCTAGAATGTAAATTTGAAGACCTTATTGATCTTGTTGTGGTGTCGATTGTATCTGGCCTCAGGACATTCAGAAAGAAAAATTCAAAATTTGAACATAGCGAACTCTTGTCAGTCTCGCATCCCTCTCAAACATGATCAATGGCATCTTCTTGCCATCAGAGGCCACAAAAGCAAAAACCATTATCTTGGCAGAGTATTGCACTTGAAAGTAACATTCTTGTCTCTCTCGTGAGAATCTGAAGCCAGAATACAGCTAATGCATCTGTTTGTGTACGCATCCTGTGTAAAATTCTTCTCATCTTTGTAGATTATTCCAGGGTCATTTTCTAACTTATTGTCCTGGAGTAACAAAGTGCCTCACAGGTTTCACATACGATTTCATTTTCAAGACTTTTTTCACTGATCTTTGAACTGTCATAATTGAAACTCCTCTCTTACATGCCAAACATCTTATGAACTGAGTTAGATCTTTTCTAATTGGTCCCTTTAGCTCTAAGTTGAAATGATGATCTCTCTTGCTGGTGTGACCTCCTGGTTCAGTTTTCCTCTCTACTGTTCCCTCTTTTTTAAACTTATTCACCGTTCTCTTGATGGCTCTTGAATAGACTTTGAAGATGGAAGCCAGAGTATGAATGCTGGTACCGTTACTAAAGGCCTGAATGATATTTTTCCTTTCATCATTGCTCAGCTGGGAAGACATAGTAGGGCTAACACAAAACAATTTTAACACGTTCTCTTTCTAGATGAATAACTCAAAACATTTTTCATTTATTCTTACGATAAATGGTGTCAGCATGGTTGAACGTCTTATGTGAAAACCTGGAAAAAGAAACTCACTTAGTGGTTTTAGAGATATTAAACATTTTGTGGGATGGACAATTATGCTGTCACACGATTTGGACAATTTACAAAGGTCTGAAGTAACGATATATATATATATATATATATATATATATATATATATATATATATATATATATATATATGAGATAAGGATATATACATGAGAAGGATATATATATATATATATATATATATATGAGATAACGATATATATATATATATATATATATATGAGATAATGATATATATATATATGAGATAACTATATATATATATATATATATATATATGAGATAACGATATATATATATATATATATGAGATAACGATATATATATATATATATATATATATATATGAGATAACGATATATATATATATATATATATATATATGAGATAACGATATATATATATATATATATATATGAGATAACGATATATATATATATATATATATGAGATAACGATATATATATATATATATATATATGAGATAACGATATATATATGAGATAACGATATATATATATATATGAGATAACGATATATATATATATATATATATGAGATAACGATATATATATATATATATATATATATATATATGAGATAACGATATATATATATATATATATATATGAGATAACGATATATATATATATATATATATATATATATATATAAACATTTCCTATATTTATAGGAGGATATATAACTTTTGCGATATTTATAGGAGGAGTGATTAACATTGGAAATCAGTGTTTCAAAGGGCTTATTTTGCAACGTTTTGTTCACATATGTGTGTGTGTGTGTGTGTGTGTGTGTGTGTGTGTGTGTGTGTGTGTGTGTGTGTGTGAATGATAAAATATAGACTCTCATGGACTCTCCCAGCAATAAATATGAGCAGGTACTGCTTTTGGATAGGGAAGTTTCCAGCAGTCAGCTCTGAGAGCCGGACCGAACATTTTAGCTGTAACTCTCTCGTTTCTATATGTTTGTATTATTGTTCCTGTAAATATATTTGTTTAACTTAATTCCTCTCTTTGTGTCTTTATTTCTGGCCCTAACAAGGACAACACTATATTTATGGATTAAAGTGCTCAGTATCAGGGATATATATATGTACATATGTGTGCGTGTCCACAGGTTACACAGTTATTACACTGATCCTAAACAAAGGTGCTGGAAAACCTCATCTTTTACGGGTACTATACTAGTAAAAACACCAATTATTTACCTCAATCAAGGTGAACCTATCTAAAGAAATTTACACTTCGTCCGATGGGTTGGGTTAAAGACACAAAGTTCATGCCAGTGCTCCAGAGTAGGAATATGAGTCGTCATCATCATCATCATCATCATCAATACTTCGTGTTGGATCCTTGGATAATGAATCGGAAACAGAGCAAGTTCAATTCCTTGTAAAAGCACTCAACAAGTCTAGACATAATTCCCTCGACGTAGATCACTATTTAACATGCTCGTTTCCCAAGACCATTACGACTGTAATAGATTCAAGCATCATTGAGTACCCTATAATTGTATCCTTGTGTCTGACATAGCTAAGTTTATTAAACACCAGCTAATAAAGGATTTGAACAGTGTACGTCTTTAAATAAAATAAAGGGCTAAATTTGAATGTTCCTTGGAGGTTATATAAAAGGTTTGTTATCAGATAAAGAAAAATCATCTAAAAAGTTAGACTCACAAAAAATAAAATAAAATGAATAAAAAGACAAGGATATTTGCATAATGGAATCGCCAAATCATAAGTTTGGTCCTAGTTTATAAATCTAAGAATCTAAAGGTGTTTCTATAAATACAGGTCATATTCGCCCCTTTCCAATTTAAACTTTTTAAATTTCTTGCCCACTTTGTCATCTAGTGTTTTTTTTTTCAACATTATACTTTTGCAATATATTGTTTGAATGTGTAAATTGTAACAAAATCCTGGAAAATCGACATTACGCTATATTGTATGACCCAGGTTTTTTCAAATCTCAAAAATCATGTAATCCTAAAATACCAATTATTTATTTTTGAACAGTTAATGTCTGACCACCCTTAGAGTTTTCCTAGCTATATATATATATATATATATATATATATATATATATATATATATATATATATATATATACTGTATGTACTAATAAGGTATATTTAGGCAGTAAGTATTCAACCAAAGAAGTTTGATTAAAAACAACCGACAAGTATGTTTAATGTTTAATATTTTATTGTATTTTCCCAATTTTCGAATAAGATGTTGAGTACTGGGAATCAAAATTGTGGATGAACTTTACGAAGTTTATGTGTGTGTTGTTTTATTAAAGTATTTTCGACCGTCATATATATATATATATATATATATATATATATATATATATATTGTGTGTGTGTGTGTGTGTGTGTGTGTGTGTGTGTGTGTGTGTGTGTGTGTGTGTGTGTGTGTGTGTGTGTGTGTGTGTGTGTATTTGGGCAGCAATCCCACTTTTATCAAGTTTTGTTGAAAACGATTGACAAGGTGTGGTGGTTGAGTTTTTTTTATATAATTTCTCATGTGTTCGTATATTTTTTCCTTTTCAGGACATAAATTACATAAAAATTGTCCGAATGTTTTTCAAGCGCTTTCGGCTCTACTTTTAGCTATTATAAAGGATTAATTTTATTTTGCTTTTAACTGAATATACGGATGATTTTATGTATGTATCTAGAGTTATAGGAATATTTTATTTTCAAAACACAATCAGCGTTCATAGTTGATATTATTGAGTGTTGGCCTTTTCTTTTTTATTAATAATGCTTCCATTCTTTTTAGCTTTTTTTGTATATCTGGATGATGTTATTATATTTGTATTATCAACGAGTATGTTACGGATAGTTTGGTAGGTCTCCGCGTGTATTTAAATGAGACCTAATTGAACTATGATCAATCAGATGTAACGTGTGTCTTCTTGTTAAACATGTTATAGTATATCCAATATAATTATTTACAAATTTGTATTGATCAGGAACACAGATCCTTAAGGGACATGTAAATTCGTAAATAATATTGGTTCTCTGTAATGTATATCTTGCAGATGAATTATTATTTTTTGACGATGAGGTTAGCGGTTTTAAATTTTTTGTAATAAATAATTTAATTTTCTTGTCTTTGTCGACTGGAGTTGTGTATTTCTTTATGATGTTTCTAAGTGAAGATTCGTCTTACCAACGAATCTACTATGCACTTGAATTTTCGTAGAAAATATTCACGTTATTGTTTATTTCTGTGTGTTTTGTGTTGCTATTGGTTACCTTAGAAAGAAAAAGTCTAATATAGTAATCGATAAGATGGGTTGGAAAACCTTTATTAACAAGCGTTTGTTTTACGTTATTAAGTTCTTTAAAGAAAAGCGGACGAGAAGATGAATTCTCGTGCGCTCGCATAAGGAAAATTTTAATAAGACCTATTTTATATCAAAGAGGACACTAACAAGTAAAATTAAGATGGCAAGAGTTTTTACTTATAGTTTTTTTTATATAACGACATAGTGAATGTATTATTACTAGACTCCACAAGAACATCCAAGAATAGTAGTTTATTTTGTTGTCGAAGTTCATAAGTTGAGGACAGAATTTTCTTCGAATGCAGTTTTGAGATCAATTCCATTTTGTTCTCGGCTAAAATAAAAATATACGTGTAATAGAGAAGCACGGACCGAGAGGATTTCCCATACTTACTCCATTTTTGTTTGAGTGTAAATTTTGCCGTTATGGTCATAGATGGGGAGTTTAGTAGTATGTATGTATGTATGTTGCGGCATTCACCCTGGATCGGTTAAGCCGGCTCCTTCCAAGGAATTCACCGCGTCCGGAACGAAGGCCGACCAAGCACGGCGATCCGTCGCCAATGCTGAAACGAGCGACAGCTATTCCCGATTCCAACGGCGGTGAATTCTTGAAACGGAGTTTAGTAGTGCATGCATGTAATCATTTTTTTGAAAATATTGTGTTTGATGGATAGAGGTGGAAGTGAATATATTTAGTTAAAAGGAAAATAAAATTCATCCTTGATAATGGCCAACAAAAGTAAAGCCGAAAGTGCATGGAAAACATTCGGACAATTTTTCTATAATTTATGTCCTGAAAAGAAAAATTATACGAACACATGAAAAATTATATAAAAAACTCAGCCACCACACTTTGTCAGTCGTTTTCAACAAAAATTTACCAAAAACTTTATATATATATATATATATATATATATATATATATAAATTCCATTTTTTTTTTTTTGCTTATTTATCCATTAACTGTCTGTTTACCGTAGTGCGATTTTCAAAATAGTTGTTTGTTTTCTTCCGGCGATCTCGAGCTGTGCTTCTTTTAAAAGAATTTAAGATAGCGCACTATTCAGTTCATCAGAAAATAAGAAAATTATATATATATATATATATATATATATATATATATATATATATATATATATATATATCACCGCCGTTGGAATCGGGAATGGCTGTCGCTCGTTTCAGCATTGGCGACGGATCGCCGTGCTTGGTCGGCCTTCGTTCCGGACGCGGTGAATTCCTTGGAAGGAGCCGGCTTAACCGATCCAGGGTGAATGCCGCAACATACATACATACATACATACTACTAAACTCTATTTCAACATACATACATACATACATACTACTAAACTACTATTTCAAAATAGTTGTTTGTTTTCTTCCGGCGATCTCGAGCTGTACTTCTTTTAAAAGAATTTAAGATAGCGCACTATTCAGTACATCAGAAAATAAGAAAATGATATATATATATATATATATATATATATATATATATATATATATATATATATATATAGTCGTCAGAGATCAAGATAGAAATGATATCTTCATCTCTGACGAAGCTTTAATGAAGTGAAACACGTTAGATTAAAATCTGTTTCCTACTTGTTCTTTATCCTATCCATCTAGAATACATTTTTCATGAACCTGAGCTGCCTGTATACCGACCGCTGTATAAAAGTGCATATACCCGGGCGGCCAATATACCACCCAGAGTCATAGACGGCAGGAGCTTGTCGCAGTTAGCGCCTCTTCATTTCCTTAACCCTTCACCAGGGGTCTCTCTCTCCCGGGAGTATAAATACTGGCTGACCTTTCGCCTCTTTCTCTCTTTTCTCTGCGCAACTCAGGCCGCGGGTCGCAACCTCGCCGATTGAGGCGAGGTATATAAAACTTTCTCTTAAAATTTCCAATATGTGAACTCTTATACACAACCAGCGTTTCCCATATTCTGGGAACACGCTAAAACAAAATTCACCCGTACGGACATTCAACTCAACACACACACAATAACTTTCCATACAGACACTGTAACATTTTATTCATGTCTTAAATGTATTTGTAATTCGTGTATTGATCTATCAGTTATTAATATATATTTGTTCGCATACATGTATATCGGTCTTGTTTGTTTCTTTGGACTCCATTATAGTCCAACATTCTTATGTAGCTGGACCGGCCAGCGGAAGCCTTAACCTAGAGATAACTCCTCTTCTCACATTCACACACCGCATGGTCCACTACAAGCTCAGGGTGAAAGATCCATACGCATCGGCGGGAGAAGGGGAGTGGAGAAAGGTTTGAAAGGGTTAAAAAAATTATTGTTTTTCTCAAGTGGGAAAAGTGTATTTTTTCTAGACTTAGTGAGTGTAGACATTGTCCAAATGTTTGCATATTTCGAGCGAAACCGATAGAAAGAGATAGAACATGTACAGAAAACATGTATCCCAATTTGGTCTTCTTTCTTTGGATAAAATTCTTCCTCTTCCAGCCCTGCCGGGACGTGAGGATAAAATTTAATATAATGTGTTCAAGTACCTCTTGACAATACCTATCCTTTGGGAGAGGGCAAATATCATTCATTACCTGGCACCTGAGGTGATATCAAAAGGAGTAATGACGATGGGACCTAAGCAGTTTTTGTTCCAAGTTGATGTACGAGTGTTTGTCCCCACTTTAAACACGACCTTGTGCCACTTGAGAGGGCATGGAGATAAATAACTCAAACTTTTGGTTTTATGCAACGTCTAAGATACGCTTAGAAAATCATTTTGGGCCCCTCGACGTGGTGTAATGGTAAGCAAGCTTGTCACGTTAGAACCATTACAAGTGAGTAGTGAGTTCAATCCTCATTGGGTGCCCCATACTTTTGGCCTTGTACCACATTTAAGCTGCGCTTAGAAATTCATTTCTGTCTAGCTGCAACAATTCCGACTGAGTAGTGAGTTTGATCCTCACTAGGTGTCTCATACTTTCGGCCTTGTGCCACATCAAAACTACGCTTAGAATATTGCCATAACAGAAGAAAAGGTATGAGACGTGGGTGCATGGAATACGTCGTATGCGTGCCCAATGCTTTCAAATGGTACCCGGGAAATTCCTATGGTCTCAGAAAATGTTTGCATTGAAGACGAGACTGCTGTACGCAGTTTTTGTGAGACTGACATCTCGTGACAAAAATGGAGAAGGGAAGAGAGCCCTCCCCCGCAAAAATACTTTACTCGAAGCACTCTCAGAGTCATTGCATCACAGTGTGAGAGCATTAAATTCGGCATAAAGCTCATCTCCAAACCCAGCCAAACACACGCACACACAAAGAAAAAAAACGATGATGGCAGCTTATATATTTACTAATTTTTATTATATAAACTATTTAGAATTTGCAGCATTTATGGGCAAAGAGTTCTCAATATCAGGGACAGAACATTTCTAGTGAGGGCCGATGCGTACTACCCATGAACTGCCCGGCCGGGGTAGGGAGCCTAACTGGGAGCCCTGGGCAGTGCATTGTGACCCTCGCTATCTTACCAAGTACTTTTTCTACCTACATTTATATACGTTACTGTTGTAATGGAATGTCCCACATCCCCTATCGCCTATGTAGACTGACTATATCAGTAACTATATATAGTGAGCACAGGATATACCTGGAGGAGCTTGCTTCTGGAATTACTAGCCTGCTATCTGATTCACTTTCTTTCATTAGTGTATTCTGTTTTACAATAAACCTGTCTTTCTTTCATCTACGTGTGTGTTACTGTTCCTTTACTTGAGTACCACCTTTTTCTGTTTGTAACCTCTTTAAGAATATAACAGTTACAAATTAAACTAAGCAGAACTGGCTATTAAAGGATGAAACAATTCTCGTATTTTGACATAATTCTGTTTTTATTGTCCAAATCCGTTAACTTGTTTTGCTCAGGCCAACTCTCGAAAAAAACACGATATAAAATTCACTATTTTTTATCCATAATGTTGAATGAGCTAAAATTATTAAAACTTTTTAACAATAAAAATTTCAAGTTGATGTTAAAAATTGCCGCAAAACATTGTTGATTGCGCCATACTTTTGGCCATTGTTGATTTCATGAAAAGATCTATATGACATGTATTTGTATTTATTTTCAATTTTTCTAGTTGAATTGTTCACTTATATTGCATATGATCCATTATTGCACATAATTAGGTTACAATCAAATTTGTATTTTATATTAATACAACCGTATGAAAATTAAGATGTAGTAGAGTCGGGGCCCAAGAGACCCTTGCACCGACCCTATTTCTAAATATAAACAGTGTGCACATAGAAATCGACACTACGTTGTGACTGGAAGTTTTACGACTTAAGCAGTCATTAAATTTGTTGTACTTTGTAGGATTTTAGTAAAGTTTGTCTTTTCACTATCTCTTCTAATCCCTGCCAACTATTTACACAAACTCGTTTTGTAGGTTATACGCTGATTTTCACTGTCCCTCTTCCCCTTCAGTATGTCCTGTCAGTGTCAAATTTTCTAAGCCCTCTTTCCTCATTATGTGCCCTAGAAATTTTAACTATTTTTGAAGCAAAATATAAGTGTCCATTTTGTTCCCATTTTCTCTAACAGTTCATTGTTGTTCCCATGTTCAGTCCAAGTTACTCTCAGCATCCTTTTGTAGAACCACATTTCTGTTCAGTATTTACATTAGTCGGACTATTGTCCTCATCTTTGTCGCCATATTTGTCACAACGTTTCGGCCGTTGTACGCTCCGGCCTTCTTCAGGTGGTTGTAATTTCGAACTGAACCCTTTATTTCGATCACTGGGGTAGACTGTTCTAGTTCCACGTGCCATGTTTGATGGATGTCAGTTATCAGTTATTTCCTGCTAATTTTCCCTCTGAAAGTTCTCCACTACCTTAAGCAGGTATTGAACTCACACTCTTTGGGTTTGTCACTGGATCTAACCAACGCCTTTATCCACTGTCCTCAAGGACATATGGCACAGTGGATAAAGGCGTTGGTTAAATGTACTAATGTAAATACTGTACATAATACCTCATCTCAGAAATATAGACAGACACATTACTGTTGCTTCAATTCTCTTCTTCATCTGTGAGTAGATTGTACAGCATTAACTGCCATATAAGAGGACCGATATTACAAAGTAGTTCAGTACTTTTCTTTGTTTATAACAACATTTTCCTGATTCTTAATACTTTGCTTAGCTTCTGAAATACCTCTTTCGCTATTCCAGTGCATCTTTGGATTTCACATTTTACGTCATCTCTTAACACATTCCCAAGACATTTAAATTTTTGCACTTTAATTTGGGTATCTCCAATTTGTAATTTGCATGTTGGGCTGTTTCTTTTGCGGACATCTATACAAAATATCTTCTTACAATTGATGTTTAGTTCTTTCTTCTCACTTTCCTTTACAACCTCCTGTAGGAGTTCTTGTTTCCTTTCTATGACTGCCATCAACACCGTGTAATCTGCATGTCTAATATTGTTAAGATTATGGCGGCTAATAATAAATCCTGGAAGAACTAATTTTTTCAGGATTGCTTCAAAATAAAGATTGAGTAAGTCCAGTGAGATGACACATCTTACGCTTCTTTCTATTTTTGCATATTTTCTGAATTCCTTTTCTATCATTTACATTATTTACATTGTTCGAACTGTTGACCTCATCTTTATTGTCACGTTCACGACGTTTCGGCCGTTGTACGATCCAGCCTTCTTCAGGTGATTGGAATTTTGAACTGAACCCAGTGAATAAAAGCATTGATTGGTAGATTGTTCTAGTTCCACGTACCATGCCTCTTCCGGTTGTGTCAGTTATCTCCCTTTAAATCAACTTTGCAAGTTTTTGTTCGCCACTGATGTAGCCAGGTATTGAACTCACAACTCTTTGGATCAAGTCACTGGATCCAACCAACGCTTTTATCCACCGAGTTCAGTTCGAAATTCCAATCACCTGAAGAAGGCCGGAGCGTACGACGGCCGAAACATCATGAACATGACAATCATGAGGACAACGGTCCAAACAATGTAAATAATGACAATACCTCATCTCAGAAATATAGACATATCCTTTTTTATCTGTATGCAGACGGTTTTCTCTCAGTATAAGTTCTGGGTTATTCTAATATCCTTCTCAAATAAATAAAGCTTACCTAGCATTTCTAGCAGTTCTTTGTGACGTACCTTGTCAAACGCTTTTGCATAATCTATAAAACATAGATATACAACAGCTTTTGTATTGCTCTTATATCAATCTGAGTATAAATATCGCATTCCTAGTTCCGGTGTCTTTAACAAAACCGCACTGTTCTTGTACTTCGGCTCTAAATCTATAACATTCATCAGAATTCGTATAATTGTTAGTCTTTTAAAATAAATTAATTCAACACGTACATAGGTTAACAGAATAACAATAACTTGGGTGAAAACTCTGTGAAAGTATAAAAAGTTCTATAGTAAAAATACCAGCATATTTACATAGTAAACATTTACCAGCAATGCAGTTTTGTAAAAGAAATTACTAATGCACCCTAGAAAATTAAATTTCGGCATTAAATGACCCATAAAGATGGATATGCCGTTAAAAAAAAAACAACAAACAAGATTGGTAAGAAAGAATATGTTGTTTTACTATAAGGAAAATCATAGTATGTTTGTGTCAGTGATTGTTAAAATGTAGGACAGATGAAAACCAACCTTCCTCATCCTTTTTCTTTCTCATATTTAATTAACAAGAATAAATATTACAGTCAGTGCTAGTTGAGTTATAATTTTCTTCACTCCTTGGCTACTGGGTAGGGATCAAAATGTAGTATCTGTTCTCCTCACCTCTAATGGCAATATTAGCCCTTTCCTTATAAGAAAGCATTTATCATTCATTGACCAAACAACTAGGACTACTGTTGGTTGAAATTTATAAAATCTCTTTTCAAAACAATTTTTCAAGAAAATAGATTTCTCAAGCAAATGACCGTGATTGTTCTTTCTAATACTGACAAACGTTTCCTTCCTAACTTTTTGTTTAAGGTAGTGTGGTGGGTCAACATCTTGGTTTATGCCATTTTTTTCCCTTCAAGTTACATGTCCTGTCCATTTTAGTTGTTGCTGCTGTTGGAAGTCTTCAAGTGCTGCATTTCTGTTATTTGTTTTGGAAATCATCCGACCCAGTCTTCTGGCTATAATCGTTTTTATTTTTTTATCAAAGTTAGTCTTTCTTCTTGACCATAAGTGCAGCATGTACTCAACACCAGCTTACCTACTTATATGCCTCTGACCCTGATATTCGCTGTTATGCAAACCTAGCTGTCACTCATGCTACGTGTTACTGGTAATCAAAGTATGTCACTCTTCAGCCGCCTTTCTTTCCTTTTCCTTTGTGCTTTTTTTCTTTCTTTTTCTGATTGACTCTTGGTTGGTATTCATCAGAAAATGTGCATTAGCATTTGTTAACAACTAAAACATTAATCTATCTGTTCTTTTTATTTTATTTTAAATAAAGAGCTGAGTTTGTAGCATAGTGGTTGGTGTACTCCATTAGTAACACAATATGTACAAGATCGATCCTTTATCAGTGAGGAAATTTTAAAAAAACAGGTTACTTTATTTTTTTAAATTTTTTTTTAGAGTGAGGTTCACCTTGTACAAGGCCTGGGAGCCATTCGAGGTAGAGTGTTATAGAGTGGAGTAATAACAGCCAACCCTAGACTTGAACAGGTTAAGCTTGTAGTGATCAGAAAAACATCCTCTTCAGAGTCGGTTCCACAAAGCAGCGGTTTATGAGAAGAAGCTGCACGAGTGGAACTTACTTCTCACCAGTGGGTTACAGAGGCAATGATGGTGGTTTGCTCCAATGTAAGTGGCATGGCGTGTCCTAGCCATGAAGGTTAGAACTGGTGGAACTAAGGAACGTAGTTCATCTGAGCACTTTCCCTGGAAGCAGTAATATAGTAATGAATGGCTTGTGACATTTCATGTGTGAGAGAGTGGTTGTATGGTCTAAAATATCTGTGCATATTATTTATCTTTTAGACTTTTTGTAGAAATTCACATATATGAAACTGTTGTAGCATACCTATGGATGATATCCATTCACATAAATACAGTAGTAAATACTGTATGTTGGTCTGCAGTTGGAGATTAATTGTGGAATTCACTTGACTCACTTCTAGCAGTTGACTACTACTATGTGCTGCTGGCAAATCTTATATGTGTTGTTCTTGTCTTAAGTATTATTTTTCATTACCAATTTCATTATTCTATTCAGTAACTTTCCCTAGGTTACAACAGAAACAATGAAAGCAAATAGTATTTTTTTTTATTTATTAAACTTTACTTAATCCTGTGTAAGTCCACAAGACATTTAAAATTGGTACATAGACTTTACGTACAGTACTAGATTGGTGGCAATGTCTCATCATTTTACATCTGAAATGTCTAGATGTAACTTTTAGTTTTTAGTTTTATGGTTAGTTAATAGTTTCTTCTCTCAAACTTATCACTTGTGAAACTCTCTTCTAGCTTCTTGCTTTCCTGTTAAATTTGATCTATAATAATTTAAATGCAATGCCAATCATTATCTTCTGTCTTCCTAATTCCTATTATTTTATTGTTGTCTTTCCTTAATAATGTTTTTCTATTTCTCATATTCTTTCACACTCAGTAACCCCTTGTGTCTTAGTGCCTTTATGAACTTGCTTGGGATGAAAAAAAACTTGCAGTCTATGCTGTTCTAAAGTAGTCCTCCATTGAAGTATTGGACAAGTTTGACTGCTATTTCTTTTAAATACCATATCCTTCAGGATGTACACAATTATGGCTTCCCACAGATTCTTTTTTTATTATCTAGGAATTGCCATTTCTAATTCTAAGAAGAATCAAAAGAATGATGGAAGGCAATAATGGAAATATTATTTAATGAAAAGATAAGGGATACACATTCTTATTTCATATCATATTTGAAAAATCCGGGGAGAAAGCTCTTAATTTTTCTACCAAAAAAAAAATAAAATAAAATAAAATGTTGCATCTTATTTAATTTTGAGGTGATATTTTAGATAAAGCCTTCTTACCTTCATTATTTTACAAGTACAGATCTTATCAAAGATGACAAGAGTATTTTTGATACAGACCAGCAATTTTTCTTATTTTCAGAATATCCACCTGCTCTTCTGAGCATAAAAATCTGACTGCAGTACCTCAGCCTAAAATCTATATTGTATTTCTAAATTTTGTGAAAATTTCTCAGACATTCAGGCCGGTAAATGTTATTTAATACTGTTTATTTTAAACAGAGCATTTACTTAAATACTTGTATCTATAAAAAAGAATGTTAAACATAAAAATGTCTTTAAATAATTGTCGGACTTTGTCCATTTCATAATGTGTGACGTCATTTGTTTCCATTTGATACACCATGAGCAGTTATGAATGTACGTGAGAGATTCATGGAAGATTGAAGTTTATAAGCAACAAAATTATATATATATATATGTTGATTACCAGTGTTATTCTGTTTTATTCATCCTGTGTATGATGATAAACTACATCCGGCAGCAAAGGCTCTAATCAGAAGGTTTTGAGGAACATGGAACAACCTCTTAGTTGCTGTTGTTACCAAATCCACCCTGACCTGGGGTGGTAGCACTTAGGGTCCCAGCTATGGGCAAATAGTTAACTCCCAAACTGGGGTCAAAACACTATGAATGTATAAATATTTATTGTAAAAATTTCCAGCAACAGAATAGTAAAAAAAAAAAATTACCAAAGATCCCAAGAAAATGAAATTTCAAAATTAAATGACCCATAAGGAGTTGATATGCCGTTAAACAAACCAAGCAAGTCTATTCTGTTTTATTGATACATTTTATCAAAATGTAGCTTTCAAGACCTTCTACCTCAAACACATGGCCAACAGACTATCTTTCTGCAGCTTTTTTTATGTGTCATGTCCTTTTAGGATGTAGGCAATCATGGCTCTCCACTCCCTCCTCTTACCCATTGCAGCTATCAACAAGTTCCTTCCCTCTGCTTCCTCCCCCAGACCACGTTCTGTCATCTACCTGCTCAAGCCCGCCAGGTATGTCACGTGCTGCTTTCCCTTGTCTCTCTTTCCTTCTATTCAGCCCGTGAGTATCAAATTCTCCAGGCCCTCCTTCCTCATTATGTGTCCCAGAAACTTCAGCTGCCTCTCTCTGATGTTAAGTATAAGCCTTCTCCCTGTTTGCAACATCTCTAAGACCTCATCATTGCTCACACGCTCGACTCGTGATATCCTTATCATCCTTCTGTAGAACCACATCTCTGTCACCTCGAGTCTTTTCTTCATCTTTGAGGAAATCATCCAACATTCACTGCCATAAAGAAAGACAGATGTCATGTAACAGCTCAGTATTCTTTTCTTTATTACCAAAGAAATCCTCTTGTCTCGTAATACTCTGCCTTGCTTTTAGAATGTGTCCTTGGCCATCCCAATACATCTACAGATCTCAGTGTCACACTTAGTCCTCTGTTAAGATGCTTCCCAGATATTTAAATTCCCACGTTTGCTTGATTCTATTGTTCTCGACCTACAAATCGCAATTTTCCCCAACAACCTAGGCAGTAAGGCTTCTCTTCTCGTGTCACCGCCATCCCAGAGTCCAGTCGCGCCTCACAGCTCTGCCCTCTTGGCAACTCTGATCATGCTGTAGTGTCTGTGAACATCTCCTTCTACTCAACCCCCAGCAAATAAGCTCCTACCAACAGAATATCTTTCTGTTATCAACAAGTAGACTGGGACATGTTCCAGGATTTCCTTCGCGATGTCTCCTGGGATGTGGTCTTTAAGCTTCTCGTTCAAGAATGCACTTCCGAGGTCTCCTCCTGGGTAAAAGCTGGAATCGAGGCTTTCATTCCCGCTAGAAAATATGAGGTTAAATTGTGCTCTCCCCCTTGGTTCTCTGCTGCTTGCTCAGCTGCCATTGCCCATAGGAATCAATTCTTCCACCTATATCATAGTGACATGTCAGATCACAACAGACATCTCTTTGTCTCAGCCCGTAATGAGTGCAAGCATGTCCTCAATGAAGCAAAGTCACTATTTGCTGATAGAATGAAACAACATATTGCATCACGCAAATTCGGCTCCAAGGATTATTGGCGTCTCTGCAAGAGTGTACTTAACAACAGCAAACCTTCAATATCTCCTTTGTTCAACCAATTTGAGGTCCTGACCTCCTCAGCTGATAAGGCTGAGTGCTTTGCCCGGAAACTTTCTTCCAACTCAATGCTCGACTCATCCGGTGTACCCACTCTCGATCCCCCCCCCCCATAACCAAGGCTCTATTGAGCGAGATGCACATAACTCCATCGTTGGTATTGGACATCATCTCAAAATTAGACTCGCATAAGGCTAGCGGCAGAGACGGGATACCAGCCATTGTCCTGAAGAAATGTGCTCCTGAACTGGCTCTTGCCCTCTCCAAATTATATAACTACTGCCTCAATGAATCTTGCTTCCCAGCTTGTTGGAAGTCCTCATCTATTGTACATGTCTTTAAGAACTTTGGAGACCCTTCTGACCCATCTAACTACCGTCCCATCAGTCTCCTACCACTCTTCAGCAAAGTCTTTGAGGCTTTAATCAACGCCAACGTGGTTAATTACCTTATATCCTATGATCTGCTCTCTGATAAGCAATATGGTTTTCGCTTTGCCCGTTCTACAGCTGATGTGCTCACGGCCATAACTGAAATTGTTTACCGAACACTACACAATAACGGAGAAGCTTGTGCCATGGCTCTAGATATCTCTAAAGCGTTTGATAGGGTCTAGCATGCCGGCCTCCTTCGTAAGATTAAGGGATATGGAATTTCAGGTCGATTATTTGACTTAATACGATCATTCCTGTCAAACCGTGTAATGAAGTTCATCCTTAACGGATTCTCCTCCAGTTCCTTTCCCACAAACGCAGGTGTTCCCCAAGGCTCTATCCTAGGCCCTACCTGTTCCTTATCTTCATTAATGATCCTCTCGATGTCATCAGTTCCCAAGTAGGCATCGATGCTGATGACACTACTATTTACTCCTGCCTCAATAGCAAATCTGGTATCACTGACAAAACTAACCTGGCCGTTAGTCTCGAAAAGGACATCCAATCAGTTGTAGACTGAAGCAGGAATTGGTTAGTTAACTTTTGCCTCTAAAACAAAACTGCTTTCTATTACTCACCACAGCGAACCACCCCTGCCACCCATTAGAATGTCTGATGCTCAACTCCACAAGAGCACCTCTTTATGACTGCTTGGTCTCACACTGTCCGCTGACCTGAGATGGAACAATTATGTTGAATCAATAGCTTCATCCACCACAAGGAAAGTTGGTTCCCCGTGTCGTGCCAAAAAGTTTTTCTACCTAAGTCCATCCTTCAAATCTACAAATCAACCATTCGCCCTTGCATGGAATACTGCTGCCATATATAGTCTGGTGACCCCACTGTTTGCCTTAAGGTCAACAAGATCCAGAGACAGATAAGCAATGTGGATGGTCCTGATCTGGCATCTCATCTTCAGTTGCTCTCTCACAGACGTGCCATCGCATCCCTCTGTCTTTTCTACAAATACTTTCTCTTTTTATGCTCAATGCTTCTAGTATTTGGGCCATTTTTTTACAGTTGATATGATATAGTATATTTGTGTTATTTGTCTCATTTCTTGTGTTTTATTTTGTTAGTGTTATGCAATTTAATTCAACTATTATCAGATAAATGGCATGTTAATTGGTGTGATAATTTAGTGGTTGTGAATCAAAAGTTAAAAAAAAATACCTTGTAAAATATCACCATGAAAAATTCAAATTAATACACTATATATAATATAATAATGTAATATATTTTAGACAAACCCAATACTTTAAACCAACCCAAAAAAACAAAATTATTAAACAAAAAATTAAATAAAACAAATAAATTAACAAACTATGAATGCAAATGTAATAATAATAATCAACAATAAATGATAAAGTAGTCAATGGTAAATAAAAAATAAAAAATTAATAAACAACACTATAAAATAACCACATTCAGATACACAATTGCTTCTACCTAATAACCTAAAGAATAATTTGAAACATAACCATTGCTGCCAACCCAATGACTGTTAGAATAATACAATATTCATTACTACCCATAATTCACCACTGACAAGCATATATAAACAGAAATATGAAACAGCATAATAGAATAGAACTTAATACCCATAATTCCCAACTAACCAGTATATATAGACAGAAACATGAAACAAGATAATGCAATAGACCTTACTACCCATAATTCACCACTGACCAGCATAAATAAACACAAACATGAAACAGGCTAATACAATAGAACTTAATATTGATAATTCACAACTGATCAGAATATATAAACAGAAACATGAAACAAGATAATAAAATAGACCTTACTAACCATAATTCACAACTGACCAGCATATATAAACAGAATCACAAAACAGGATTATACACTAGATCTTAATAACCATTATTCACCACTGATATAAATAGATCTTAATAACCATTATTCACCACTGATATAAATAGATCTTAATAACCATTATTCACCACTGATATAACTAGATCTTAATAACCATTATTCACCACTGATATAAATAGATCTTAATAACCATTATTCACCACTGATATAACTAGATCTTAATAACCATTATTCACCACTGATATAACTAGATCTTAATAACCATTATTCACCACTGATATAACTAGATCTTAATAACCATTATTCACCACTGATATAAATAGATCTTAATAACCATTATTCACCACTGATATAACTAGATCTTAATAACCATTATTCACCACTGATATAACTAGATCTTAATAACCATTATTCACCACTGATATAACTAGATCTTAATAACCATTATTCACCACTGATATAAATAGATCTTAATAACCATTATTCACCACTGATATAACTAGATCTTAATAACCATTATTCACCACTGATATATATAAACAAAAACATGAAACAGGATAATACAATAGACCTTACTACCCATAACTCACCACTGACCAGCATATATAAACAAAAACATGAAACAGGATAATACAATAGACCTTACTACCCATAATTCACCACTGACCAGCATATATATAAATGGAAACATGAAACAATTACGATAATACAATTGACATTACTACCCATAATTCACCACATAATATATAAACAGAAACATGAAACGGCAGAATACAATAAACCTTACCGTCCATAATTGACCAGTCCAGCACATATAGACCGAAACACAAAACAGGATAATACAGTAAATCTTAATACCCATACTTCACCACTGACGAATACATATAAACAGAAACATGAAACAGGATAATGCCAATAGATCTGACTACCCATAATTCACCACTGACCAACATATGTAAACAGAAACATGAAACGGGATAATGCCAATAGATCTGACTACCCATAATTCACCACTGACCAACATATGTAAACAGAAACA
>OZ038506.1:44191507-44199007 GCA_964036315.1 Acanthosepion esculentum | reverse complement strand
TGATAGATATGAACATACTGAGATAGATAGATAGATAGATTGATAGATATAAACATACTGAGATAGATAGATAGATAGATTGATAGATATGAACATACTGAGATAGATAGATAGATAGATAGATAGATATAATTGAACAGAGGAAGATCGATAGCAAGACGGAAAGATTTTGATCTCTTTTCCCCTTCATAAATATGATGAATCATACATTAATCTTTGGGTGAACTTAGGAACTTGGAATGATGGTGATGGAATATAGCGTATTTTCTTCGTCGTAATTGAAATTTATCAATTTTTTAAGCAGTTTTTAATTTTACTTCTTCATTCTCCTCATCCCCTCCAAAAATATTTTCTATTTCGGGCATTTCAAAAGTTTATTCTTCATACCTTTACAGTAACCACTTCCTCCGTCAGTTCTCTGGCAAGAACATTAAAGATAATAACATATAGTTTTGTATAAGTGTGTGCTCGCATATATCTGTATATTATTGAAGAAAACCATAATACATCTAAAGCTTATTGTTTTTATTCATACTGCATTTGATGTCAGTTATTTTTTCAATATGAGTCACTGCTAATAAGCTTTATATTTTATATGTCAAATGAATGCTTGTTATATATATATATATATATATATATATACAGGTAATAATCCATTGGTATATAATCCAAGTGAATCCTATTGATACAATATAAAATATTAAATATTTAAAATATTAAAACTGATTCACACAGAGAGCTCAGTGTTTTAATCAAACAGAGTAACATATTTTTAATACAATAGGAATTAAGATTACATTAGGTTAATGATCATTTTCACCTTGTAAATTCAAATAAAATTTACAAGGACTTTTCAAAACAGTCAATGGATGATAAAATATTGAAATAAATATTTTATCATCCATTGACTGGTTTGAAAAATCCTTGTAAATTTTATTTCAATTTACAAAGTGAAAATGATCATTAACCTAATGTAATCTTAATTTCTATTGTATAATATATATATATATATATATATATATATATATATATATATATATATATATATATATATATGAAAGGTGTGCTGAGACATTCTTAGAATAACCCTCTTTCAAAAGTCTGACCAAATGTTAGAAAGGTATTTCTGACTTGGTTGAGCTAAGGACTTTTCACCATCACCTCATGTTCTGTGGTTTTCTAAGCATTGCTTAGATGTTGCACAAGGCCAAACGTATGGGGTACCCAGTAAGGATTGAACTCACTATGTGTGTGTGTAACCTATGTTCAAATCTCACCATAGTTAATATGTCAGGAAGCTGACTTTTTGATATTATTCTTTGTTATCTGGTGAGGCAGTCACAGTATGTGGCACCTTTATAACTGCTTGAAAGCCACACCCACAGATTGAACCAGGCTTTATGAACAAAATTGGGTAGATGGAACTATTTGGAAGTTGTTGATGGTTTTGCTAACATTAGATCATCATGACCAAAGGTTTGAGCACACAAGCATTGTTCAAATTACTAATCATGATAGATTATGCACTCTCTCCCAGAAACTGTAAATAAGGTCTACTCAGAATAGTTGTAGTAGAAACTATAAATGTCCCTGAGCAGGTGTCTGTGACAGAAATTAGCTAGCTAAACTAGTAGATGAGTGTGCTCAGAAAATGATAGCCACACATTTTTTTAATATATATATATATATATATATATATATATATATATATATATATTTTGAACAATAAAAATTATTAAAAAAATTGAAATCTTCAGACACACTGGGTTGTAGATTAATATTCTTTCATTTTTATTATTATTATTTCATTTAGATTGCTCGACTAGTTTCGGCCAAATTTTTTTCTCCTGATGATGGCCATCATCATCAGGAGAAAAAAAATTTTCTGCTTGCTGATAGCAGTGAACTACAGAAATGAATGTCATAATGGAGAAAATGAACTTTTGTCTGTAGTTTTCATTTGTTTTTTTATTTGTTTTTTATCCTTTTAACATTAATTTTTTAACATTCCTTGTGCTGGTCAAACAGTCTCTTTTAAGTTGTTATTTAAGATAAGAGCTGAATGGATTCATGCTGCTTTGAATTCCCTTGGTCAGTTTGGCAGTTTTAATGTATATTTGGGCAACCACCTTTCTTTTAAAATTGCTTCATTGAATATGACAGATCAGAAAAATTTAATTAATTCTTTTTTTTTCCCATTTGGTGGGAAAATGGGAGAGAAAAAATTGTCCATATTGTCCATTATCCCAAGCACTTTGTCACTTCTTTAACCATTTTCCAGGGGGTTTGTTTGTGGTGCTGCTAATTTCTCTTTTTTGACAGTTTAAGATGTATTTTTTGTGCTGTTTTGAATACTAGTAGGGGCATTTATTCCAAGCTTTTTGAGCACAGATGGAATTTAAATGAGTGCCTTTATATTTTAACACACAATTCCCCCTGTTGAATAAGGTGAGGTTGATAGTGGAACCAAGATGTTTTATATACAGGGCCTCTCTCACAGCAAGATGTTACCAGCTATATGATTTATATAAAACTTTTGTTTTTTCAACTAGAATGTTTCATAAGTGTTCTTGTAAATTGTAGGTAGTTAGATGTCATTTTATGGCACTTCGATCAGACAAGTGACATGTGAAACATCTACTCAAGGTGGTGATACTATGTCCGATACAGATTTAATTGATTTATGACAAAAAAAAACAGTCTTGTACTGGTGAGTGAAATTGATACACTATATTGGTCATCACTAGTTTAGATTTGATATTAATAACAAGGTTTGCAGTTTTACATTTTCTCTAATATATTCAAGAAAACATATATATATATATATATATATATGTGTGTGTGTGTGTGTGTGTGTGTGTGTGTGTGTGTGTGCACATGGCCAAGTGATTAGAACATTGACTTTCTGACCATGAGACCCTGGTTCAAATCTTACCAAGGTCGATTTGTCAGGAAGGTGATTTCTTGATATTATCGGTCTGGAGGAGGCAATCCTTGTGTGCAGCACCTTTGAACAGTACCTGAAAACCATACCATGGGTTGACCCAAGCCTTATGAGTGAAATTAGATAGTTGGTACCCTTTGGGAGCCATCGATGGTTGTGCTAGCATAAAATTACAAGTCATCGGGACTGAGGGTTTGAGCATGCTGGTAATGTGCAGACTGCTGATCAAGCTCAATAATGCATCCTTTCCAGAACTTGTAATTAATGTTCATTCAACAGCATTACCGTATAATTCAAAGGTGGCCTCTGTGGGTGTTGAACAAGCACAACTATGCCCGAGCAGGTGTCTACAACAGGGATTGGCTAGCCACCCTGGTAGATGGCATCCTTGGATACGATTGTGGTCAGTCATTGTTCACTGGGAAGTTATTGAGAAAGTTATATTAATGCTGTAGCATTAAATATGGCATCAAGCTCTTATTCTCTGGTGTGTCTTTGTAGTACACTTTCTTAGTAGTTGTTTTCTTTATACATTATTTAAATGATATTCTCTGATATGCGGGACTTTGAGGGCATGATATTGTCAAGTACTATTTTGCTTTTAACATTATGCTATTTGCTGAGCCCCTACTGTTTCCCATGATATTGAGCAACTTCTAGGAAAACTCTTGATTTTTCTGATGTTTGTTATTTTTCCCAAAGTAACGGCAATTCTATTAGAATAACCAAGAACTTATATCGGCAGCAAACCACCTGCATATGGATAGAAAATGAGTTCTGCAGATACAGAAAAATAGAAAGTACTGTATATTTGGAGATACAGTGTAACCCGGATATAAGAGACCCTGATATAAGAGAAACCCGGATATAAGATAGATTTTCTCTGGTCCCAAATTAGAGCCTGTGTTAATAAAACAAAATAGACCAAACCCGGATATAAGATAGATTTTCTCTGGTCCCAAATTAGAGCCTGTGTTAATAAAACAAAATAGACCAAACCCGGATATAAGAGAAACCCGAATATAAGAGACTTTTTCTCCGGTCCCGACAACTCTCTTATATCTGGGTTACACTGTACCAAAATCAAACAAGTATGAAAATTTAGATATCTAGGAAGTGTTTTAACAGAGTACGGAAAGTGCAACAGTGAAATCTGAAAGTGTATTCAAATAGCCAAAGATGCATTCCAAAAGCAAAGCAGGGTATTAAAAAAATAGAAAAACTTTGTTAGAAACAAGGAAAAGAGTACCTCACTGGTATGTGATATCTGTTGTTGGAAAATGTATTTATAAACAAAGAAGAGTACTGAACTGCTATGTAATATCAGTCCTCCTATATGGCAGTGAGTGCTAGACAATCTTGAAGCAACAGAAATGGGGTTCTTCAGGCAGATGCTGAGGATACCATGGATAAAAATGTGAGCAACAATGAGGTTTTAGAGAAAATAGAAACAAAAAGGAAACTTACACATAACATCAGATTTGAAATTTCTAGGGCCAATAATGAGGAAATAGGACTTGGAAAATCTGATACTCACAGGACAGATTGAAGGCAAGAGAGACAGAAGAAAACACCACGTAACCTACTTAATGAACTTGAGTAAATGGATGGTGGAACAGGGTTTAGGAGAAATAACAAAAAGACAAAATTTATTAAGAGATATGAATGATAGGAAATTGTGGAGAGACATGATCGCCTACATCCTAAGGGGGACATACCACATAAAGAAGAATAATAGTGATTCTTCAGCATTTCCATCTTGGCCACATGGGCATTTTATCCCTTGGTGAGTTTAGTTGGTGTGTGTATATATTATGCACATATCAGATATCCTTGTTGTAACACCTTGAGTGATCTGAAAATGAATAAAATAGTCATTTTCATAAAAAAAAAAACAGTTACTGAGACCAGCCCAAAATGCATGAAACTTTTAGCTGTGGTCAGTCCTTGTTCACTGGGAAAAGAGGACAATAAAAGAACAGAACAGAAGAAAGTTCCATAAGCAAGAATTGAAAGAGAAGAAACTATTGGTCTAGAACTTATGTTTAAATCTAGCAATTTCAGCCATGAAATTATGATGAAACCTACCTGCCAATCAAGTACAGCATTTAAATTCCTGAAATCAAGGTTCCAAAGGAGAAAGCTTAGCAGAACAATTACAATAAAGATATTTATAGAAAAGGAAATAGAAAGCTACGTTATGGCAGTGAGAAAGTGATTGATGCTGACATGCCAGGTCAGAACCAATAATATTGCTGATTCTATTTTTAGATTTTGTCAAGAATTATATACCATAAGTCTACCATTCATCAATGCACTGGAGACTGCTGACGTGTCAGCAATATCCAATGCACTGATGAATGGTAGACTTATGGTATATAAATACATTCTGGCAAAAATATGTCTGCCTTGACATAGTGAACCAACTTTCCTAGCAACACACCAAGCATAGTGATTTTCTTTCCTTGAGGTTAGCATCAGCCATACCGATGGAAGGCAAAAAAAATTCTCTAATGTAATTAAAAGAGAGCAATATTATTTTGGAGTTGTCAAAACTAACAAGTCAGTTTTTGCACCAGTTAATAACAGATTGAAGTTCATTTTGAGATGAGCTGCCATTTTGATTTTAATCAACCTGTCAGGCTTTCTGTTAAGACAGGAGTAAACAGCTGTTTTATCAAAACACAAATACCAAGTCAGGAACTAATGACACCTGGAAGGTCATTGATGAAATTAAAGAACAAAGAATGTGTAAGGATAGAACTCTCGGGGACAGGCACATTAAAAAAAAGATCTAGAAAAGTTGCCATTCAAGAAAATTTTTATTACACTATTTGATAAGAAACACTGAATCAAATCAAAAATTTGTCCAGAAGTACCATAACTTTTCAACATGTGAAGCGGACGAGCAAACCAAACCTTGTCAAATGCCTTTGAGATATCTAAAGCAACTTCACCTATCTTATCTAAAGCTTGACAGACCATTAATACATCGGCATTTGACCTAGAGAAGAGAAAGCTGTATTGTTTATCTGAAAGAAGACCCTATTAGGTGAATTGCCTCTCATACTCTACATTTATTTTTTTATAAATCAACCATTCGCCTTGCATGGAATACTGCTGCCATATATAGTCTAGTGCCCCCCATTGTTCATCTTAAGGTCCTCGACAAAATCCAGAGATCGATATGCAATGTGATTGGCCCTGATCTGGCATCTCATCTACAGTCACTCTCTCACCAATGTGCTATTGCCTCCCACTGTCTTTTCTACAAATACTTTCATGGTAACTGTTCTGATGAGCATTTTTTCATAGTTCCCAGACTGCATGAATTTAAACTTGCTACTAGGCTGTCGTCTCGGTCCCACCCTTTCACTGGTGAAACTGTTAAATGTAGATGTCTCTTCTACTCCAATAGCTTCATGTTTTGCACCTCCCATCTGTGGAACTTCTTTCCTATTACTTGTTTCCCTGATAGCTATAATCTCCAACTATTCAAATGTAATGTCAATCGACATCTCCAGATGCCTGGATCTATTCCCTGTCCTTCTCTTCATCCTTTCCTCTATCATGTCTCTTTACTCTTTCTCCCACTCTCTATAATCCCTTGCATGCTAGTGGCATCCCACCTTTCTTAGGGTGAAATGCTTAAAAAAAAAAAAAAAAAAAAAAAATTTTTCACCCCAAGCAAGACAGGAGTGTCACTAGCATGCAGGGGGTTACAGAGAGTGAAAGTGAAAGAAAAGAGTGGGTGTAGGGGGATTGAGGAAAGGAAAAAGAGAACAAGGATCAATGCAAGGAACCAAGAGGAAGGGATTTCGAATGTCAGGAAGTGTAAGGAAAGAAACTTTTGGAAAAGAATTGGTGGTTACATTTAACTATTTCAATAGTAAATGGGTGGGACCTAATGTGGTTTAAGTCATGTAGTTGGGGTACCTGGGAAAAAAGCTCATCAGAGCAGTAGCCATGAAAATCTTTGTAGAAAAGACAAAAGGAAGCCACATCAAAATCTGTGAGAAAGTGTCTGAAGTTGAAAAGCCAATTCAGGACTGATTACATCACAGATATTTCTTTGGATTTTGTTGAGAACCTCGAGATGAACAGCAGAGGCACCAGACCAGATATGGCAGCAGTATTCAATGTAAGGATGAATGGTAGATTTGTAGATGTGTAGGATGGACTCTGATAAGAAATACCTTCTGGCACGACACAGTTAACCAACTTTCCTTGCAGTAGATGCAGCTATTGATTTAATGTAGTTGCCCCACTTCAAGTCAGCTGCCTCTAAGTTGTAGAATAACAACACTTACCAGCGTAAGGGTCCCAGCTAGCATCCAGCTGTCAGACAAAAATAAAGCAGGTTGTAACTCAATACAAACCCTGCAAACTGACTGATGAATCAAGCTGGTATTTATACAAAAATACCCCCACTCATGTACCAGCAGCCAATCACAGCCCAAGCAATGGACTATCCCACTTGAGCACAATGAGATGTTCCATGGCACCATAAATAGCTTAAATTTTAAGACTATATTTCTTCATATATATATGTGTGT
>OZ038506.1:44174007-44189007 GCA_964036315.1 Acanthosepion esculentum | reverse complement strand
CATTTGTGTTTATTCAACACCCACAGGTCCCACTTGTGGTTTATACTGCAACTATGCTGAGCAGACCTTAGTTACAATTTCTGGGAAAGAGTGTGTTATCCAGCATGATCAACAATTTGAACAAGGCCAGCACGCTCAAGACCTCGGCCACAATGACTTGTAACTTCATGCTAGCACAGCTATTAACGACTCCCAAAGATTCCGTCTATCCAATTTCACTTACAAGATTTGGGTCAACCTATGATAGGGTTTTCAGGCACTTTACAAAGGTGCCACATGCTGGGATTGACCCCTCCAGTCTGATAACATCAGGAAGTCTCCTTCTTGACAAATCGACCATGGTGAGATTCGAACCCAAGTCTCATGGTCCAAATACAAACGTTCTATAACCACTCAGCAATGTGCCCATATATATTGTTATGGTAATTTACCCTTGCATGCATGGTCTCTGCCAGCTATAAATAGGAGCAGGTACTGCTTTTTGGAGAGGGAAGTTTCCAACAGTTGGACCAAACATTCTTGCTGTAGCACTCTCATTTGCATATGTTTGTATTACAGTTTCTGTTAATATATTTGTTTAACTCAATTTCTCTCTTTGTGTCTTTATTTCTGGCCCTAACAAGGCCACAACATATATGATGTAAACCTATTTAAACTCAGTAGTGCCTGGATAGTACAATTTTCAAATAAATTGGCATCCGAGTAAAAGATTTGAAAAAAAAAGAAAGAACCAGAAACCTTCAAACACTGTGAAAGAAATCGTCCAGTACTTCAAATTTCTGGTACAAAGGGGAAAAAAAAACAGCGAGTAATAAGTTAAAATGAAGAGTGCTCAATACACTAAGTAGATTAAAGGTAAAATAAATAAATCCTAATGAGCCAAGTACTACCTAGGTTTCACTATATATATTAATTAGGATTATAATATGTATATTTTTAAAAACCATTTTTTTAATTACTTGTCATTGCCCCTTAGACATACATGCCAATTGTATAACTCAAGCCTTATAGAAAACACATTATAAATCCTCTTGGGGGAGAAAAAAGTACTTTTTATAAATTCAGTAAATATTAAATTAAATAGAATGAGAATGTAAAAAAGATTTCATCAGATCCTAGTTTAATATAGATAAATATATATTCCAGATTCGCATACACACACATGCATAATGTTTGTTCCAAAATCTGATTCTAATTTATTGATATTTGGTATTTGTTTTTTATGGTTCATGCTAGTAGTATATGTGGTTGTTATTTACAGTTTATATGATTTTATTTTGTGTTATTGATGAGGATTTCTTGTTGCATTTTGCTGTTGTGTTTGTTGGTGATATAGGATTTAATTTATCTGTTATCAGATAAAATTGGTTAGTTGAATGTTTTAATTTTTGTTGTATCATTTGTAGTGATCATGTTTGAGGATTTTATTTATATATATATATATATATTCAAGAAGTATAACATAAGAATATTATAACATCACCACAAAAATAGCCATTTTGTTTCAACACTTCTGGTGTCTTATCAAGTGATGGTGTTGACTGCAAAATAAAGAGTTTTTTTGAAAATTCAAAACCAAATCAAACCCCCTCAATATGGGAAAATTTGTTATGTAACCTATGATGACCAATCAGAATACAAGTATATGAAAATTCAAAAAACATGACAATGTATTCAAAATACAAACCATCAGTTGATCAAGTTTAATGTTAGACTAAACTAGAAATCAATATGAAATAATTAAGTTTTAATTTCACAGTAAAATTAAAAATTACAAATGCTAAATTAAACTGAGCATTAGGTTTAAAATATTACAAAGTTATTCAAAAATGGAACAGAGGGAAATAAAATTATATATATATATATATATATATATATATATATATATATATTAGATAATATTAATGGTCAATATACATATATATATATATATATATATATATATATATATTAGATAATATTAATGGTCAATATACATATATATATATATATATATATATATATATATATATATATATATATATAATATTAGATAATATTAATGGTCAATATACATATATATATATATATATATATATATATATATATATATATATATATATATATATATATATATATATATATATAATTCCCAAGAGGATAGGTAGAACTCAATGTCCAGAACAGAGTAAGAATATAATAGTTTCTTTTTGAATTTGTAGGTCTGATGAATTGGATCGTGATTATGATTCCAATGTAATAAATTATAACCATGGAATATTAGTGTTTGAGCCTTTTATATTATATATATATATATATATATATATATATATATATTATTACTGTTCTTAGCTAAATGCCAGTTTATCTGATAAATTCAACATTGATGTGAAAAGTATCAACAAACGCAACAAACCTAAGGCACAAGTGAGTCATATAATGCAGATGACACGACAAACACATTCACATCCTAATACACAGACACATAAATACAACTAAACATATATACACGCAGATATAAGAACAACATAACACTCTTATATCTGTGTGCATATATGTTTAATTTGATCAACTACTGCAGGAAGAAATCTGCCTCATCATTCATGTATTGAAAGATACATGATCGCCTAAGTGTGTAACACTCATGGCACATAACTGAGTGATGTGATTTCCCATTGCCTTCTCTGTAGTTTTAAGTTGTCATTCTCCTCAACTGGTTGTTATTCATGGCTAGAGATCTTAGTTTTCTGATTTAACCCATACTTGAGGGAGAAGTGATGGATTCATGCCTTTCTTCAAAACATTAATGTAAAGGGAACATAAACCATATCAGCTGAAATTTCAACTCAGTTCCACAATTCTATTTTTCCACATTTAACCATTAATTCCTTCTTGCCAAATTTAGTTTTTTATAAAATATACTTATTTAACATTAGTTTGTGAAGTGTTCTAACAGAGGACAGAAAATGTGACACTGAAATATACAAAAATGCATTGGGATAGTGAAAGAAGCCTTTTAAAAGCTAAGCAAAGTATTAAGAAACAAGAAAATTTTGTTAGAAACAAAGAAAGGATTGCTGAACTACTATGCAATATAAGTTTTCTTCTATGACAGAGAATGTCAAATAATCTTTACACAGAAGTAGAAGAGACTTGAAGCAACAGAAATGTGGCTCTACAGAAGGATGCTGAGAATACCATAGACTGAATATGTGAATAACACAGAAGTTTTAAGGAAAATGGTAACAAAAAGGACATGTATACTTAGAATCTGAAAGAGAGAGTTGTAATTTCTTGGACATAGTAAGAAAAGAAGGCTTGGAGAATATGACACTGAGAGGGCACACTGAAGACAATAGGATGGGGGTAAACAGCAAGTAACCTACCTAAGGTTACTGTGTAAATGGATGCCAGAACAAGGTTGGTTGATTTTGTTTAGCAGCAACTCAACATCCCTATGGGTTATTTAAGGCCAAAATCTAAATATTTGGATTTTGGTTGATTGATTTTGTTTTGCGGTATATCAACACCTCTATGGGTTATTTAATGCCGAAATCTAAATATTTGGATTTTGGTTGGTTGATTTTGTTTAGCAGTATATCAACACCTCTATGGGTTATTTAATGCCGAAATCTAAATATTTGGATTTTTGTTGACTGATTTTGTTTTGCGGTATATCAACACCTTTATGGGTTATTTAATGCCGAAATCTAAATATTTGGATTTTGGTTGGTTGATTTTGTTTAGCAGTATATCAACACTTCTATGGGTTATTTAATGCCGAAATCTTAATATTTGGATTTTGGTTGATTGATTTTGTTTTGCGGTATATCAACACCTCTATGGGTTATTTAATGCCGAAATCTAAATATTTGGATTTTGGTTGGTTGATTTTGTTTAGTGGCATATGAACCTCTATGGGTCATTTAATGCCGAAATCTAAATATTTGGATTTTGGTTGGTTGATTTTGTTTAGCAGTATATCAACACCTCTATGGATTATTTAATGTAGAAATCAAAATATTCTGTATGTAATTTTATACTTTCAACTACTTATATTTTGTACATACTTTCATACTTTTAGAGTAAAATTGTTTTTTAAATATATAGTTTGTAGATCTGAAAATATATTGATGGTAATTTCACTATAAAACTGTATTGTTATATTTTTATAGTGTTGTCTTGATTGTCATTTTGTTATAAAAATCTATTGTTGCTCATTTTATTAGAAAAATGTATTGTTGATTTTTGTTTGGGCGTTCACTATTTACCCATAGCTGGGGCCCTAACACATGCTACCACCCCAGTCAGAACAGGCATGGGAAGAGATAACAGAAAGATAACTGTTGCTAAGAGCTACAAAGTATAGTAAGTTGTGGAGAGCCATGATCATTTACAGAAGAGACAGGGCAGAGAAAGATTTTAAAATAGTTTTTAGAAAATGCCTCCTCTTCAACTGTACAACCATAAAGCTTCTTTTTTTTTTTCTGAATAGAAATCAATCAATTAAAATTTTATATTTTTTATTACATTAAAAGATTGATACAAGAAATTTAACAGTTGACTTTATTGACTGTGACTTGGAAGCTATTTTTTTTAGTTCTTTGAAAATTGCTATTATAATGATTTTTCTTCTTCGAAAAACAATTCTTTGAGTGTGGCAAGATACCAGCAATAGAAATTAAGCATCAAGCCACATTTTCTTCCAAAGGATTCCTGCTCTTCTAATGAATTTATTCTCCCTTCATTGATATCATCCCTGGCAATCAAACCAAAGAGTTTCACCGTTTCTTGTCTGACATCTTACCTGTAAAAATATTTTCAAAGTAATTTAAAAATCTGTATTCTTCTAAATAATTTGCATCCATTTCTGGAATAACCCATACCAAGAATGTCATTCTTCGGCCTAGGAAGTAAAAGATAAAAAAGAAGCTTAATCTTTCTTGGAATAGACCACACTGTTTCCTGTCTTTCTGAAATTCTTGTCTTTCTTCCTCCTATAATTTTCCCTGCTGCTGCTGCTGCTGAAGAAACCCTACACCTGCACCCACTGCTACTGCATCTCTACCGCTGCAAACTCACAACTGCATCTTCAACTGCTCTACCTCTACTTTTCTGCCCACTGCTGATCAACCCTACTTTACTCTTTTACTGAGCCTTTCTTCCCATCCCTCACGATTGCATTTCCTACTGCTGCATATTTGAACAACATCAGTGGTATCAGTTCCATGATTTCTCTCAAATGAGGCATACAGTTTTAATCTGTTTGACTGTTTATTTTTTATCAGATACTAGCAGGGTTAACTGGCATTACCTAGGTTAAATATATTATGGGAACATAAGGTTTTATTGCTTTTCTAATTTTATCTTCAGATATGTGCATTTACACAGTTATTAACTAAGAACAAAATATAAAATATTTGCATTCAATAAATGAAACAACTACAGAAAGTGACCTGTTTGCTTAATTCTTTTATATTTATATGTATTTTTTTGTTTACATTTATTAAGTCGTGTAAAATTATAAATATTGTCACTTTTTGGCTGTTTTTGCTTAGCAACATATCAGCCTCTATGGATTATTCAATGCCAAAATCTAAATATTTTCCATGCAATTTTCTTTTTTTTTCTTTGAAGATAAGAATGGTTTTAGTGATACAAGTCTTACTAATTAGTTCATAGCTGTGGAGGTTGGGGGAGAAGAAGTGCATTTATAATTTTCTTATATAATAACTGGAATTGGAACTTGACTCTACGATTAACAATTCTGAGCTATTATCCACTACACCACCCACACATTTAAGCTGAGTATTTCCAAGCAGCCATCCATCTAGGTATTGACTAGGCTTGACATTGCTTAACTTCAGTGATTGTATGGGAACCAATGTTCCAGCATGGTGTGGCTGTAAGCCAGCTATTGTCATGTATTGTTTGAAAGATCATGGGTACATAAGGACCAAAAAGATTAAAGTTTAGTATCTGTTCATTTTTATAATTAAAACTGTTTGCTTCAATATTACTTTTGTAATTTTAATGAAATGCTGAACATTTCTTTTTTTTTTTTTCTTTTACTGTTTTGGTATAGAGTTGTGAATCTTGAATCTATATCATCCTGGTGCCATTTTAAACTGACACCTCTTCCTCTGTATATTTTGACCATTTTTCTTAAAGTTCATATTTTCTTGATTTTTGATGAAAGCTTGAGACTTTTCCCAATATATTTCAGTAAAATTTTCTCATTTCAAAATTATAGTTCAAATACATGGAATAATAGAAATGTCAGTTTTGACTGATGCCAAGAGGATATAGGTTAAAGTTAGTATTTTCTAGATTTCAAATGAAAACTTGGAAATTTCCCAACCTATTTCAGTAAACTTTTCATTTTTCAAAATTATAGTTTTTTAAATATCAGATATATGAGAAAAAACAGGTGTCAGTTTAAACTGACGACTTCTTTTTTCCCCCCACTCCATATATTGTTGAGGCTATTTTGCCTAAAGTTTGTATTTTCTTGATTTAAAATTAAAAACTGAAAATTTTCTAATACATTTCAGTGAAATTTTTACTTTCTAAAATTAGAGTTTATAACTATACATGGAAAAAATGGAGGATAAGAATTGAAAAAAAATATCCAAACTTAAAAATAATCTTGCTTAGGGAGATTAAAAAGCTACTAAATTTAACTGTAGTATTATATATTATTTAAAAAGATATTGACTAATTTAAAGTTGTACTTATATATATATATATATATATATATATATATATATATATATATATATATATATATATATATATATATATACACACACACACCAGGTGTAACAGCAAAATTGTCCATTTGTGAGGTTAAAATTAGATCAATCATTGTCTCTTGGAAATGATTAAATATATCTTACTAGAATTCTCTGAGGTTTTTATAACACTCTACTTTGAGAAATAAGAATGTATAATTACTCTCCAAGCTTAACAGAAGAATCGTGATGAAATCGATCATAAACGAAAATGACATGTTCATCATTAATTAATTATAGCTAAGGATTGGAAGCTCATGAAGGATTGAAATTAAGTTTATATATATATATATATATATATATATATATATATATATATATATATTATTCCAGGATCATTTTCCAACTTATTCAAGATAATCTTTGCCCTCTCTAACCTTCTAATTATCTATCATGGAGAAAAAAAGGTGCCTCACAGGTTTCACATACAATTTCATTTTCAAGGCTTTTTTCACTGCCCTTTGGACTGTCATAGCTGAAATCATAGCTCTCTCATATGACAAACGTCTTATGAATTGAGTTGGATCTTTTCTAATTGAACTTTTTAGCTCTAATTTGAAATGATGATTTCCCTTGCTGTTGTGACCTCCTGATCCAGTTTTCCTCTCCACTGTTCCCTCTTTTTTAAACTTATTCACCATAAGATGGTTCTTGAATGGACTTTGAAGATGGAAGCCAGAGTATGAATGTTGGTACCATTTCTGAAGGCCTGCATGATCTTTTTTCTCTCAGCATTGCTCAACTGGTAAGACATAGTGGGGCTGACACAAAACAATTTTAACCTGTTCTCTTTCTAGCTGAATAACTCAAAGTATTTTTCAGTTATTCTTATGACGAATGGTGTCAAGATGGCTAAATGTCTTATCTGAAAACCTAGAAAAAAGAAACTCAGTTACTTTAGTGGTTTTTTAGATATTGAATATTTTGTGAGATGGACAATTATGCAATTACACGGTTTGGACAATTTTGCTGTTACACCAGGTATATATATATATATATATATATATATATATATATATATATATGAAGAAATATAGTCTTAAAGTGTGCTATATTTATGGGATAAAGTGCTCAATATCAGAGATAGAGCGTGTGTAAATATAAAAGTGGACATGGAAGTCAGCACTTAGAGGCGACAGTCTGTTTCATGCTAGTGCAATCGTCAACCTGACGATTGCACTAGCATGAAACAGACTGTCGCCTCTAAGTGCTGACTTCCATGTCCACTTTTATATATATATATATATATATATATTATTTGACATATTGCTTATCACTTTAAAATAATGTTTAAAGGGAAAAACAATCTGTTGGATTAATAAAAGGTCCATTACTCTCCTTAGAAAATTCACTTTGTTTACTTTTGGATACAAAACTGTGCTGATATGAAAAATTTCATTATGTCTATGACAAGAGATGTTTTGCTTAAAGGCACAATTCAGCCTTGTTTGATCAACTGGTTCTCTGTAGCATAGTTGATGAGACTGCATTGGGTCTAATGGTAACTCCCTTTGCCCAGAGGGACGCAGGTTTGAATCCTGCCAGAGAGTGTAAAAATTTGCCTTGAATAAGATTTCAGACCGATAGATGAAAATAAATAAATATATTGTTTAATAAATAAATAGAGTATCTACTCAAATATGAGTATCCACTAAAAATAATGTTTAAAGTGATAAACATATATATGTCTAATAAATCAATTATTTTGAATTTATCATAAAAGAAAGAGTATTATCAATCATATACACAGATATAAAGAATGGCTCGGAGTATATCTCAAAAGCACTAGATCATAAATGTACAGTCATTATTTACATTAATTGGATTTAGATATGCATTCTATTCTTCTATATAAAAGAAAAAACAGAATAGTTAAGTAAAAAAGAAAAAATAACATTACTTATCTAGTGTCTTAAAACAAATTTGTATTGATAAGACTGCTGTTTTAAGAGTACATTTTATTTCCACACACACATATATACATACATACATACATACATACATACATACATACATGTTTTTTTGTTTTTGTTTTTAATCTTTTAAAAGCTGCTAGGATGCAAGGGGATTCTTCTTTATCTGCCATGTCTCCTTGGGAAATAGGTGATCATGGCTCTCCACAATTTCCTGTTCTTTGAAGCTCTTAATAAATTTTGTCTTTTAGTTATTTCCCCTGAACTTTTTCTGACATCCATTTATTCAAGCTCACTAAGTAGGTTATGCATTGTTTTCCTCTGTCCCTCTTTCCTTCAGTCTGCCCTATGAGTATCAGATTTTCCTAGCCCTCTTCCCTCATTTTGTGCCCAGAAATTTCAACTCTCTCTTCCTGATGCTAAATATAAGGTTCCTTTTTGTTTCCATTTTCTCTAAAACTTTGTTGTTGCTCACATGTTCAGTATATTGTATCCTCAGCATTCTACTGTAGAACCACATTTCTACTGCCCCCAAGTCTTCTTTTCATCTGTGAGGAAACTGTCCAGCATTCACTGCCATACAGGAGGACTGATAATACATAACAGTTCAGTACTCTTTACTTTGTTTCTAATTAAATTTTTCTTAATACATTGCTTAGCTTTTAAAACACTTTCCAGATATTTAAATTTTTGTATTTGTTTTAGTATCTCCAATTTGTAATTTGCACATTGGGCTGTTGCTTTGACTAACAACCATGCATTCTGTTGTCTTGCAATTGATGCTTAGTCTTTTCTTCTTGCTTTCCTTCACTACCTTCAGTAGGAATTCTTGTAGTTTCTTTTCTGTATCTGCTATCAACAGTGTATCAACTGCATATCTTATGTTGTTAAGACTGTGGCCACCAATAATGAATCCTAGTAGGACTTCTAATTCTCTCAGAATTGCCTCACTGTAGAGGTTGAATAAGTCCAGTGAAGAGGCTACTCGGAGTGAAGGAAGCAAGGAACTAATCTGAGTGAAGGAAGCAAGGAACTAATCTGAGTGAAGGAAGCAAGGAACTAATCTGAGTGAAGGAAGCAAGGAACTAATCTGAGTGAAGGAAGCAAGGAACTAATCTGAGTGAAGGAAGCAAAGAACTAATCTGAGTGAAGTAAGCAAGGAACTAAGTGGAGTGAAGGAAGCAAGGAACTAAGTGGAGTGAAGGAAGCAAGGAACTAAGTGGAGTGAAGGAAGCAAGGAACTAATCTGAGTGAAGTAAGCAAGGAACTAAGTGGAGTGAAGGAAGCAAGGAACTAAGTGGAGTGAAGGAAGCAAGGAACTAAGTGGAGTGAAGGAAGCAAGGAACTAAGTGGAGTGAAGGAAGCAAGGAACTAAGTGGAGTGAAGGAAGCAAGGAACTAAGTGGAGTGAAGGAAGCAAGGAACTAAGTGGAGTGAAGGAAGCAAGGAACTAATCTGAGTGAAGGAAGCAAGGAACTAATTGGAGTGAAGGAAGCAAGGAACTAAGTGGAGTGAAGGAAGCAAGGAACTAATCTGAGTGAAGGAAGCAAGGAACTAATCTGAGTGAAGGAAGCAAGGAACTAATCTGAGTGAAGGAAGCAAGGGACTAAGTGGAGTGAAGGAAGCAAGGAACTAAGTGGAGTGAAGGAAGCAAGGAACTAAGTGGAGTGAAGGAAGCAAGGAACTCATTGGAGTGAAGGAAGCAAGGAACTAATCTGAGTGAAGGAAGCAAGGTACTAATCTGAGTGAAGGAAGCAAGGAACTAATCGGAGTGAAGGAAGCAAGGAACTAAGTGGAGTGAAGGAAGCAAGGAACTAAGTGGAGTGAAGGAAGCAAGGAACTAATCTGAGTGAAGGAAGCAAGGAACTAAGTGGAGTGAAGGAAGCAAGGAACTAAGTGGAGTGAAGGAAGCAAGGAACTAATCTGAGTGAAGGAAGCAAGGAACTAATCTGAGTGAAGGAAGCAAGGAACTAAGTGGAGTGAAGGAAGCAAGGTACTAATCTGAGTGAAGGAAGCAAGGAACTAATCGGAGTGAAGGAAGCAAGGAACTAATCGGAGTGAAGGAAGCAAGGTACTAATCTGAGTGAAGGAAGCAAGGAACTAATCGGAGTGAAGGAACTAAGTTGAGTGAATGAAGCAAGGGACTAAGTGGAGTGAAGGAAGCAAGGAACTAAGTGGAGTGAAGGAAGCAAGGAACTAAGTGGAGTGAAGGAAGCAAGGAACTAAGTGGAGTGAAGGAAGCAAGGAACTAAGTGGAGTGAAGGAAGCAAGGAACTAAGTGGAGTGAAGGAAGCAAGGAACTAAGTGGAGTGAAGGAAGCAAGGAACTAAGTGGAGTGAAGGAAGCAAGGAACTAATCTGAGTGAAGGAAGCAAGGAATTAAGTGGAGTGAAGGAAGCAAGGAACTAATCTGAGTGAAGGAAGAAAGGAACTAAGTGGAGTGAAGGAAGCAAGGAACTAATCTGAGTGAAGGAAGCAAGGAACTAATCTGAGTGAAGGAAAAAAGGAACTAAGTGGAGTGAAGGAAGAAAGGAACTAAGTGGAGTGAAGGAAGAAAGGAACTAAGTGGAGTGAAGGAAGCAAGGAACTAATCTGAGTGAAGGAAGCAAGGAACTAATTGGAGTGAAGGAACTAATCTGAGTGAAGGTAGCAAGGAACTAATTGGAGTGAAAGAAGAAAGGAACTAAGTGGAGTGAAGGAAGCAAGGAACTAATCTGAGTGAAGGAAGCAAGGAACTAATCTGAGTGAAGGAAGCAAGGAACTAAGTGGAGTGAAGGAAGCAAGGAACTAAGTGGAGTGAAGGAAGCAAGGAACTAAGTGGAGTGAAGGAAGCAAGGAACTAAGTGGAGTGAAGGAAGCAAGGAACTAATCTGAGTGAAGGAAGAAAGGAACTAAGGGGAGTGAAGGAAGCAAGGAACTAATCTGAGTGAAGGAAGAAAGGAACTAAGTGGAGTGAAGGAAGCAAGGAACTAATTGGAGTGAAGGGAGCAAGGAACTAAGTGGAGTGAAAGAAGAGGAGATGGCAATACAGGTACAAGATTCAAGGATGCAAAAGATGACAATTTACACTGGATTTAAATATTTGAAGATCAGAGTTGACAGAAAAAGAGGAGACTGGAAGAGAGTTTCACAAGCAAAATGTGCAAGAAAAGAAACTATGTTAGATTACTATTAATAGGTAAACTTTTGAAATCTTAGCAGCAGTAAAAAAAAAATAAAAAAAAAATAAGCTAATGTTGTATGAAATAAGATTCTGAAAGAAATACAGCTCTTAAGCACATAGTTCACTAAGAGCAAAACGATTCTTGAAATCAGGTACAAAACAAAATGTTTTGAAAAGATTGATGCATATCTCAGTGACAAAAAACATGAACAGCACAAGAGGTAAATGGGTTAAAACAATGGATCCATGGGTTGTTTCTACAGGGATTTGAGTATTGATGTAAGGAATAGTCATTTCTGCTTGAATAGGAGAAGGAATATTGAAATTCAAATATTCTAGCCTGTGATTCTCTTTCTCTTTCGAATATAAAACCGATATAAAAATAGCACGAAAAGGTGTCCACGACCCTACTGCATTTTTATTCCATTCTTACGTACTTTGCTACATTATTCTGTACTTACAGAATTAGCAAAATCATAATATTTAAATCCCAGCTTGTAGTTACAGAAGAAACAAGATAGTAACATTCACAACCTTAATTAATTACGTAATTAATTACCGCATTGTAAAGGAAAACAGACAAACATTTAAGCTTGTAATGAGGCTTTATTTTATGCAATTTGACTACTTCCCATAAGCAAGGATTGACCATAACATACAGAAATATTTTGTTAGAAACAAAGAAAAGAGTACTGGACTGTTACACGATATCTGTCCTCCTGTATTGTAGCGAATACGGGACAATCACCTCAAAGATGAAGAAGAAGCAACAGAAATGTGGTTTTACAGAAAGATGCTGAGAATACCATGGACTGAACATTTGAGCAACAACAAGGTTTTGGAGAAAACGGAGACAAAAAAGAAACTTATACTTAACATCAGGAAGAGTCAGTTGAAATTTCTGGGGCACATAATGAGGAAGGAGGGCTTGGAAAACCTGATACTCACAAGGCAGATTTAGGGAAAGAGGAAAGCAGTGTGTAATGCACTTGATGAGCTTGAGCAAATGCATGGTAGAACAGGGTTTTGGAGAAATAACAAAAAGACAAAATTTATTAAGAGCGACATGGGACAGGAAAATGTGGAGAGTGATGATCACCTATCTCCTGAAGGGACACAGCACATAACAGAAGTTCAAGTGGGAGGCGACTATGACTGCCTTCCACTACAAGCATAAAAAAAAATAATTAAAAAACTTACTTTGAAATCATTGCACAAGCAAAAGTGTTATAATGAAATACCAGCCTACAAAATCAAAACATTCTGAAAACTCGAGTTGTATACTTAAACAAATGTGACAGATCGTGACTTTCATATGTATGTCATTCATGGCACCAAACCCATTTGGAAATATCTAAACTGTCAGTTGTATACAACCACTTCCTAAGATTAATGGTGAAAAATGGCTTTGAGCGAGTGAAGCCTGAGGGTATTGTCAAAGATCATACTTCTTTGAATATTGTGGAATGCGCTAAAGAATCACAAAGATCTGTACCAAATAGCAGAATAATAAGAGCAGCAACAACTAAAATGGATAGCACATGTAACTTGAAGAGAAAATAATGATATAATCAAGATGTTGACATTCCACACTACTTCAAACAAAGGTTAGGAAGGAAACCCCCAACAATAATAGAAAGAGCAATAGCAGCTACTGGACTTGAGAAACCTGTTTTCCTAAAAAATTGTTTCAAGATAAAGATTTTTATAAATTTCAACCAAAAGCAATCTTGATTCTTGATCAGTGAATGCTAATTGTTTCCTTGTAGGGAAATGGCTAATATTACCATCAACATTACCATAGTAGTCACAGAGCAAAGAAGATTATAATATTGAATACCTGACAGTTCCAACAAAAAGAAGGGTAAAACTTTTAAACAATTCCTTTTTAGTACTGCTACATATAATCAATAAATTAATATATTGGTGATAAAATTATATAAGAAAATTTTTTAAAGTACAACCCCATAACACTCATAATTTTCATACTTTATGAATTTGTACATTTATCTTCATATGTTTTGAAATAATTAGAAGTAAAAACAAGATGGATGTACCAGAAACTGATGGAAATATTTACAAAAAATGTCATATACATAATATTTATTTTAATACTTCTGTAGAGGTACAAAAAGCGATTTTATCTACCTTTGATCGAGATGAGGTCACACGGGTCATGTGATGCTCACTTAGTGACGTCACTTCACACAGTGATGAAAGTGACAGTCAGTCAGCTTTATTGAGTCAAACCTAGCAGTTGCTTCTTTTTAGCCTGGGGTACCTCCTCTAGCATGTGGTGCAGCTTACAAGCCTATTGCACCATTTTCCTATGGAAATATATTTTCACCATACATAGAAAATATCTCCAGCTTATAGTCTTCAATTTGGGAAAAATTCAGAATTTATAATTTCCTGTTTGCAGAATATGTCCTCACTAGTGACATAGCAAATGAATCCAGCCCACTCAAATCTGGAATTTGAACGATGACTTCTCCAGAAACACGGAAAGATCTTCAACAGCTACAATTGCTATTGGGAGTTATTAGTCACAAAACTCTTTTTTGTTCCCTTTTCACTCTGCTTGTTGTGTAGATATGTGTTATATTTTCTCTGCATGGGACACACACACACACACATATATATAATTTGGAGTATGACTTAGTGGTATAAAACTTTCTCTGAGAAAAAAAGCATGTTTGTCCATTTCTTTTCTTTTAAGACATTCTGTCCCATCTGTAAAATATGTTGTTATTATATCATGGATATAATAATATTTTATGGTAATGCCCACAAAGGGGGAAATGCAAATGGAGGAATAAACTTTCCTTCCATTGCTCACTCATTATCTGGGTTAACATGACATGAAATATTATTTACCTCTATTAACTGGTCACCATGATGCAATATAATATTTACCCACCTTCTATTGTTTCTACTTTTACAGCTTTACTGTTTTGACATTGAATGATGATTCCTAAGCTATTCTTGTAGACTAATGAATTTAGTCACCATTGGGTCCCCTATTATGATAGCCTTTTGCCAGACTAGAATAAGCTTAGGAAATTATTATATTTATTATTCTAAACACTTCAAATATCATGGTGTGTGGATCAGTTATAACAAATTTAGTATAAAAAAGAAGGAAATTGAACA
>OZ038506.1:44159007-44169007 GCA_964036315.1 Acanthosepion esculentum | reverse complement strand
AAGTGACTACACTATATGTAGTAACTGCCTATAAGTATCTGTAAGTCAACGGACTACAGAGACTAGCTGGGATCTTTTTCAGTTGTGCTGGTCGAATTCTCTGCCTCCAAGCAGAGGATCCCCAGATGAGGCTATGACAAAGGGCAGAGTCTTGTCTCTGGAAACAGCTACCCAAACCTGTTTTATATGGGATCAATGGGAATTTTTGGCTGAGCCTACAGGCTCAAATGCTCCAGATTAAACCTGGCCTTGTGCCACATCTGATCACATGGGGAGGTTAGTAAATACACTAGCTGGGATCTGTTGAGTACAACTCAGACTTACACAAGAACTACCAACCTTCCAATAGTAGCACTGACTACTGGATTGACTTGTGACAACCTTGTGCATAACTGTTACCTTTATACTTATTGTACTGTTTTTTTTACAATAAACCTTTACTTATTTTATCCACCTTGTTTTTCAAGTATATATTCCTATTAGCACAGAATATAACATGCACACAAGCTCAAATTTCCATCACGGGACCACAATAGTACCAACTATAAGCGCACAAGAGCAGAAGGCAGTGCAACACGCCTAAAGACATGTTATGGTGAAAGAGCAGATAATTTTTTACTTATTCTTGTAATATATTTAAAGGATCCAGTCTTGAAGACCAAGCATAGATATAAATAGTCATTGGTGAAATTCATCTATCTCACTGGAAAGTTCAGTGTATGGGAAAGTATGACATTTGCTGTTCCTATCAGATGTGACAAATTTTCAAAAGGGTATGCAGACCCCATCAAAACAAAGTATAACATTCTAAAATACAACAGACATTTGAGGAAGGCTTGGGGAATAACCTGGCAAGAACATTATGAGGAAAAAGGCTACGAAACAAGACTTAACCAACATACAATGAGAACAATATCACATCCTAAAAGTTTTTATATTTTAATTTTTAAACAAATTTCGAGAAAAAAATATTTTGTAATGTTTTTTGCTGCACTGGTATTACCCAGTATGCAATCAATGGAGATCCCAGGAACTTTTATAAGAGAATGCATAAAATTTGTATGCTTCATAAGTAACACACATTTTAGTGTGGGAGACACACCAGTTGTTACAGCTGTGCTACTTACATAATTTGGCATTATCTCTAGCCAATCAAGTACCTGATAAAATTTTGTAAATAGTAAAGCAAAATATAAAAATAAAGATAAAAGATACCGACCTTATTTTACTCAGGATTTACTTCCGTATATATATATATATATATATATATATATATATATATATATATGTATTTTTTTTAAGCTTTTCACCCCAAGCAAGGCTGGAAGCAGAAGGTTTGGAGGAAGAGCAGATAGGAGTGGTAAAGGAGAGGATGTGGAGAAAGATAGTGTATCGATCAAGGCAAGGGGGTTACAGAAGACTTGGAGCGAGAGCAGATAGGATTGAAAGGGGAAAGGGTGTGGAGAAGGGAAGTGGATAGATCAAGGCAACTGGAGATGTCGATTGACGTTACACTTAAATAGTTGGAGATTATATTTGTCAGGGAAACAGGAATAAGGAAGGGAGTTCAACAGGAATAAGGAAGGGAGTTCAACAGGCAAGATGTGTGAGACATGAAGCTATTGGAGTAGAAGAGATGTCTACATCTAACAGTTTCAACGGTGAAGGGGTGGGAACGGGATGCCAGCCTCGTAGGATGCTTAAATTCATGAGGACTGGGAACCAGCGAAAGCAGTTCATCAGAGCAATTACCGTGATATATATATATAAAAGATTTCTCGAATAATCAAGCCAGTAGATGTAAATATTAATAATTAATAATAATTAATAATATTAATTAATTAATAATCAAGCCAGTAGATGTAAATATTAATAAATAAAAACAGAACATCTACTAAAATATCTGTATCCATTAAATATAACATTTAAACAAATAAATTAATATATTTCTAAAAAAGTAATGGATTTTTCTATTTATTATTCTGATACATTTTACCATTTAAACGTTATTTTTAGTGGATAGTCATATTTGAGTACATACTCCATTTACTTATGAAACAGTATCTATATTTTCATCTACCTTAAATATTCAGGCCAGTAGGTAAAAATAAATATACAGTTTCATGATTAAACTGATCATCTCTTCAAATATTTAAGTGATATATATATATATATATATATATATATATATACATACATACATACATATGTAGGGAGGTTTAGTTTAGTTTAGTTTTATACATATCAACCTCAATATGTTATTTAATGGCAACAAAATATTCATTGTAATTTTTTTTTTTTTCAAAAACCTATTTCTGGTAATATTTTTTCCTTCAAAAAATTTATTTCTGGTAACATTTTTTCCTTCAAAAAATTTATTTCTGGTAATATTTTTTCCTTCAAAAAATTTATTTCTGGTAACATTTTTTCTTTCAAAAAATTTATTTCTGGTAATATTTTTTCCTTCAAAAAATTTATTTCTGGTAATATTTTTTCCTTCAAAAAATTTATTTCTGGTAACATTTTTTCCTTCAAAAAATTTATTTCTGGTAACATTTTTTCCTTCAAAAAATTTATTTCTGGTTACATTTTTTTCTTCAAAAAATTTATTTCTGGTAATATTTTTTCCTTCAAAAAATTTATTTCTGGTAATATTTTTTCCTTCAAAAAATTTATTTCTGGTAATATTTTTTTCCTTCAAAAAATTTATTTCTGGTAACATTTTGTTACCAGAAATAAATTTTTTGAAGGAAAAAAATATTCCTTCAAAAAATTTATTTCTGGTAACATTTTTCCTTCAAATATGTATTGCTGGTAGTTTTTTTTCAAAAAATGTATTGCTGGTATTAATTTTCTTTTTTACAAAGTATTTCTGGTATTAAAACCTATTTTTACACTTTCATGGTGTTTTGACCTCAGTTTAGGGGTTAACTATTTGCCCACAGCTGGGACCCTAACACGTGCTACCCCTCCCTGGGTCAGCATGAACCTGGGAACACCAGCAATTAAGAGGTGTTTCCACGCTCCTCAAAACCTCCTGATCAGAGACCTTGCTGTTAGATGTAGTTTATCATCTTACCCATGATGTGGATGTAGTTTATCGTCAAATGTGTATATGTATATATATATATATATATATATATATATATATACATGCAATTTATTATATATATATTATTTATATATTATATATGCATGGTACTTATTGGAAAGACCTCAATATCAGTGATAGAGCTAACATATTTTGTTGGATTGGTGTGAGTTTGTGACCCTGAGTTTCACGTTTTTGCAATCATCAGACAAAAGATTCTGACAATCGCAAAAGCGTGAAACCCAGGGTCACAAACTCACACCAATCCAACTAAATATATACTATTATCATTTTAACACCAGTAACTATCTCAAGTGGCTCTCAAGCCTTGTAATGTTTGAAATTGTTGTATGATATATATATATATATATATATATATATATATATATATATATATATATAGGGTGTGATGGGTACATTGTTGCTATTTTATATTTTTAATTTTGTGCATGCACATTATTTTTTTATTTTGTCAACTAAAAAAGATATATTCCTCCATCTTTGGAAAGAAAAAACATACCATGCATTGATCCAAGCCTTGCAAGTGAAACTGGGTACATGTAATTATTTGGGAGCTGTTGATAGTGGATCTAGTACAAAGTTGTAAGTCATCATGATCAAGGTTTGAGTGTACTGGCAATGTTCAGACTGTTGATCATGTCAGATAATGTACTCTCTCCCAGAAACTGTAACTAAGGTCCGCTCAGCATATTTGTAGTATGAACCACAGGTGGGCTCTGTGGGTGTTAAATAAACACAAATGTGCCTGAACAAGCGTCGGCAACTGAGAATGGCTATTCTCCCTACCAAACAGACATACTTGGATATGAGCAGCCAGCCATTTTTATATATAATACTACCACCCAGGGTCGGGGTGGACCTGGGAACAACAGCAATTAAGAGGTGGTTCCACCCTCCTCAAAATCTCTAATCTACTGATCAGAGGGCTTGCTGCCAGATATAGTTTATCATCATACCCAGGACTAATATGTTGTTAGTCCTCCAGGATCCAATTATTGATGTCATGATCTCATGAAGCAAGTGGTGATTTGGCTTTAGCAGGAACACCTTGGTGGTTCTTCTGCTCCTATATTCTATGAAAGCTAAAGAATGTCAAATTGACCCCCTAGTTATATATCTAGTTCTTCTGCATTGAACATAGATGTGATTTGAGATACCGTAGTCTATTCTAGCAGACACTTCTATTCATGATCTTTAAGGACCCCTGTGGTTGATTACTGGACTGTCCGCAGCAGGCAGTTAGACCTAACATCAAATATTCTCAGTACACATGTACCATCATAGACTGAGTGATGTCAAATATATCTCCACAGTTTCAAAAATCAAACGTCCCATTTGTCAAGCACCTACTGTCATGCCTCATTCAGACTGTCATCTTGCCAAGAGCCGTTTAGCCAGTGTTCACAATGACTCACCAGACGTCAGAGCACAAGTGATATATGTCTGTGCACCATCTAATATTACGTTTACATACAGCTATCCCATGATATTTATTCTTTTCATGGCTAAGAGGTCTAAAGCATAACAGATCCAACTGTGTTTTCTGCTACAAACCCAGATGCAGATTCAAATGCAACTGGAGAGCACATTTTCTTTATTAAGTTTCCTCATGTCCACAGGCTGATAGACCTAATACTCACTGTTCAAAATAAAATAAAAATGGGGATTTATTTCAGACATTTTTTTTTTTTTTTTTTTAAGCATATCACCCCAAGCAAGGCTGGAAGCCACTAGCATGCAAGGGGTTACAGAAGGTTTGGAGGAAGAGCAGATAGGAGTGGTAAAGGAGAGGATGTGGAGAAAGATAGTGGATCAATCAAGGCTAGGGGGTTACAGAAGATTTGGAGCGAGAGCAGATAGGAATGAAAGGTGAAAGGATGTGGAGAAGGGAAGTGGATAGATCAAGGCAGCTGGAGATGTTGATTGACGTTACACTTAAATAGTTGGAGCTTGTATTTGTCAGGGAAGCAGGAATAAGGAAGGGAGTTCCACAGGCGAGATGTACGAGACATGAATATATTGGAGTAGAAGAGACGTCTACATCTAACAGTTTCAACAGTGAAGGGGTGGGAACGGGATGCCAGCCTCGTAGGACATTTAAATTCATGAGGCCTAGGAACCAGCGAAAGCAGCTCCTCGGAGCAATTACCGTGAAAGTATTTATAAAAAAGACAGAGCGAGATGACAGATCGGGGCCAATTACATTGCATATCCATCTCTGGATCTTATCAAGAACCCTCAGGCAAGCAGAATGGGCTCCAGACTATATATGGCAGCAATACTCCATGCAAGGTCGATTTATAGATTTGGAGGATAGATTCCGGGGAGAAAAATTTCCTGGCTCGGCACAGGGAGCCAACTAAGTTATAAAAATGTTGGATTAAGAAAAAAAAAACTATTAATTCTTTAGAAATTGTTTGTTTATACTTCAGATACAAAACTGAGCAGATATGGGCTTTTGAGGATAACTGAAAGAGAAAGTGTGCATTCTTTGAAAGACTAAATATAACCTCACTAGGTTGTAATGCTTTCTGTGACTGAGCAGTCTAAAGTATGCTGGGTCAAATGGTTGTTACACAGATTTGAAGCCTGTTGGAGAGTGCAGGCCAATAGGTGGAATACACACTGTTTAAAATAAAATAAATAATGGGACACCTATTTCAAACAAGGTGTGTTTATTTGAAACAAGGGTATCCACTAAAAATAACATTTTAAATAATAAATATTATATATATTATAAAATATAGTTTTACGGTATGTTATATTTATTGATTAAAGTTCTCAATATCAGGGATAGAGTGTATGCAAATATAAAAGTGGACACTAAAGTCAATACACAGTGGCAACAGTCTGTTTCATGCTTAACTGCAATCATGGGCTTATGGTGGCCTTATGATTGCATTTCAGTATGAAACAGAGTGTTGCTGATAGGTGTTGACTTCAATGTCCACTTATATATATATATATATATATATATATATTTTTTTTTTGAATTGGACAAAGTCCGACAATTTATTTAAAGACATTTATGATATGTTTAACGTTCTTTTTATAAAAAGAACGTTAAACATATCATAAATGTCTTTATATATATATATATATATATATATATATATATATATATATATATATTGGTTAAAAAAATGAAATTGTTACAAAGATTCTGTACAGAAACTTGTTGTATAGACTAAAATAAGAATTTGAAAAAAGGCACCTAATATTTATATTTATTTCTAATATATCTATTTTTACAGAGAAAAATTAAGATGAAGCCTTTTTTTACTTACAATTGGATTTTCAGTGTTTTTTCCTAGAAAAATAATTTTTGAGATTTACTTTTTTTACTTTAACCGGTTTAGCTTTGCTTTTCAAAAAGGTTTTAACTGTTTGTATCTCCATATGTTGATGCTTATGTTTTAAACAAATGATAAAAATGAAAAAAAAATGCAAATAATCAAGGGGCGTAACTGGCTACATATGTCGTCTATGATAAGGAAAATTTGGTAGAATCTATTTATGCAATGAATTACGTATTGGTTTGAACTTGTTAATGAAAAATGTTTCTTCATTAATCCTCCTTTGTTCAGTGGTTCTGTAGTCGCACTGGTAGAATGGAAAGACACTAAAATTTTGGCAGATTTTCTCTTCCGTATTCTTCTACATGTTGGCTAAGGGATATTTTTCTGGTGTTGGGGTCCCTAATTTGTTGGCGATGAACTGTCACTGCGAACTATATATATATATATGGGCTGTTCACATCTATTTATCTCAGTCTGTTCACATCTATGTCTGTCTTGTTCACATCTCTCTTCACATCTATTTATCTATGTCTGTTCACATCTATCTGTCTCTCAGTCTGCTCACATGTACCTATCTATCTCCATTTGTTCACATCTATCTGCTATCTCAATCCATTGAGATCTATCTATCTCAATCTCACTACCTAAACTATTTCTTAAGAATCAATCGGTTTCATCTTTAATCTGACAGTATTTCTTATCACCCTAAATGTTATTTTACTGAATACACCTGTCTGAATGGACACCCTGTTTCTTAAACAATATGAATTACTTTTAACAGCCTGCCCATTCAAGAGACTTAATAAAGAACAGGTGGTCTCCGGAACAGTTCAAACCTGATTTCTGCTATAAAGAAATACACAGGCTCATACTCTGCTAGAAAGCACATTTCATTTATTAAGTCTCTTGAATGTGTCTGAGGTTGATAAACTTAATTCACGCTATTTAAAAAATAGGGCATCTACTCAAACATGTGTATACAGTAAGATGACATTTGAAATGTGAAATGTTTTTGTTGTCATAGTTACATTAAATCCAAAATTTAAAAAAATGTATCTATGACAACAAAAACATTTCACTTTCATTGTTTGCTTTGATTAAAGTTGGAAGACAAAACATGTTGGCAAAAAGTAAGATTTTTCCAATCGTCATTTTTATACCAATTTGTCTTATCCACAGTTTTACTATATTGTTGACATGGAAAACAAAAACAAACTTTGTATAAAGAAAGTTACCATTAGCCAAAAAAGAGGCTTACACAGTAGCCTCTGTTTTTTTTTAAATTTGGGATGACAATGACGACAAAAACATTTTGCATTCATTGCTTGCCTTGATAAAGTTGGAAGACGAAACACATCAGCAAAAATTAAAATTTTTTCCAATTATAATTCTAATACCAATTTGTCTTATCCACAGAAATATTCTGGAAAATTTTACTATAGATAGATAGATATGAACAGACTGAGAGTGATAGATAAATAGATAGATATATAGATAGATAGATATGAACATACTGAGATAGATAGATAGATAGATAGATAGATAGATAGATAGATAGATATGAACATACTGAGATAGATAGATAGATAGATAGATAGATAGATATGAACATACTGAGATAGATAGATAGATAGATAGATATGAACATACTGAGATAGATAGATAGATAGATAGATAGATATGAACATACTGAGATAGATAGATAGATAGATAGATATGAACAGACAGGTAGATAGATAGATAGATAGATAAATATGAACAGACCGAGATAGATAGATAGATAGATAGATAGATAGATAGATAGATATGAACATACTGAGATAGATAGATAGATAGATATGAACAGACTGAGATAGATAGATAAATATGAACAGACCGAGATAGATAGATAGATAGATAGATAGATAGATATGAACAGATTGAGATAGATAGATATGAACAGACTGAGATAGATAGATAGATAGATAGATAGATATGAACAGACTGAGATAGATAGATAGATAGATATGAACAGACCGAGATAGATAGATAGATAGATATGAACAGACCGAGATAGATAGATAGATAGATATGAACAGACTGAGATAGATAGATAGATAGATAGATAGATATGAACAGACTGAGATAGATAGATAGATATGAACAGACTGAGATAGATAGATATGAACAGACTGAGATAGATAGATAGATATGAACAGACTGAGATAGATAGATAGATATGAACAGACTGAGATAGATAGATAGATGTTATCAGACTTACCATAATGAGACTGGCCACAATTTTGATATAAAAAATGCTACTCTAAAAGTGAAAACAATTCACTGGGATGAAACTGTATAGAAAGTGCTTTAATCGCTAGATCATCCACAGTAAATTTGCGTCCAGGTACTTACAATGTTTCCCTATTCTTGGCAAATCTTCTATTATCACAATGCTGAACATTTAATAATGAAAGTGATGGAAAGAAAAGGAAAAAGAATCTAAATGAAATCAGCTAGATTTTATACCCAAAAAATGCATAAAAAACCTCTTTAAATTCAAAATTTCCAACATCTGTCATGAGCTTGTGTTGCCACACTAATATAAATATAAACAGAGTCCAATGAAACACGGCATGCAAAAGCTTTTTCCACTTTGTCATACATCTTTCACACAAAATTGTTCTTGATACATAAAAATTTATATATCATTATCCAATATATATATATATAATTCAGTTGTATGGATATTAGTTTGTAACCCTGGGTTTTACACTTTTGTGACCCTCAGACAAACTCTGTCTCATGATCGCAAAAGAGTTTGCTGATCACAAAATCACAGAACCCAGGGTTACAAACTAATATCCATACAACTAAATATGTTAGCTCTATCACAGATATTGAGCACTTTCCACTAAGTACTGTGCATATAAACATATATATATGTATTGCATATATCTTGGCAGCACGTTTTCATGAAGACATGTCTCATTGAATAATTTAGACAAGTTTTTATATATATATATATATATATATATATATATATATATATACACTCCTATCCTATTTTTGTCATTCAATTTTTCAAGGTGGGTTAACATTCTCCAGGACACAGGTTATTGTCTGATTGGCAATGGTTGAGTCAGCTGAGTGAGAAGGTCTGATGATGGAAGATGTGATATCTTTGATGAACTCCACATATCTGGGTTGAACACTAGAGAGGTATTCACTCATATGTAATGTGTCTTGGGCAAGTAGACCTGGTGGAGCCCATCCCACACCAAGTCAAATCACAGCCAATATCCTCCAACCTTGAAGGCTTGTATTGGTCACAGGCACATTGATTCCATCAGGTAGAACTCTCTGTCCTGGCTGTTTACTTCAGTCTAGGAAGCCTTCTGCCCAGAAATATACATGTCATCACCACATTGGTTGTGTACATAGCTATGGAGCCCAGCAGGGCTGTTGATCCTACAAGAAGGTTCATCCACCATTTGACATGTCTTATTTTTAATTCTGTTGAGCATCTAGCTTACCTCCTCACAAGAAACACCTGGTGGGGGATCCAGTTCAGTTGGCAATGACCTGACCATGCAGCGGGTAATACTGA
>OZ038506.1:44099007-44151507 GCA_964036315.1 Acanthosepion esculentum | reverse complement strand
TAAAAACTAATACAATTGTATTAAAACTAATACAATTGTACTAAAACTAATGCAATATTCATCATTTACCAATATTTTTTTATTCATAAATTTATAAATATTTATTAAATTATTAAAATATTTGAACCAATGATAATGAAATCTTTACTATTTACCATTTTATAAAGTTTGAATCAATTGGCATTTAGCCAATGTTTTGCCAACAATCAATCTAATAGTGTTTATTACTTTGTTGTCAATGTTCAAGAACAAAGAAAATGTATAAATTTACTTTCATATGTTTAGGTTTTATTAAAATTCTAATCATCACTTTTTAAAACAATAAACATTCTAGAGGAGTGAAGGGAGTTAAAATAATAGCAGTGTCAAAGGAAAAGGCATCCTTTTGACACACCATTTTTTTATGGGCACAAATGTTAAACATTGCCAATTTTTCATAAGCAACTTAGGATTTTGGTCAGTCGTCAGATGGCTTAATGTTTGGTGCAAAACTTAGTGTTCAAGTTGCTCCCCTGATAACATTTTTTTTTATGTTTGGGTCTAATAAATAAGAAAGACATTTCTGTCTGAGTAAACTAGAAATTTTTGTTATTTAATATCAGTCCTTCTCTATGGCTGTATATGCTGGACAATCTCCTCATAGATGAAGAAGAGACTTGAAACAACAGAAATATGGTTCTACAGAAGGATACTGAGAATACCATGGACCAAACATGTGAGCAACAATGATGAGAAAATGGAAACAAAAGGACACATACTTAGAATCAGAGACAGCTGAAATTTCTACAAAATGAGGAAAAAGAGCTTGGAAAATTTGATACTCATAGGACAGATTGAAGGCAAGAGAGACAGAGGAAAACAATGCGTAACCTACCTAGTGAGCTTGAGTAAATGGATGGCAGAACAGTGTTTAGGAGAAATAACAAACAGAATTTATTAAAAGCTACAAAGGAGAGGAAATTGTGGAGAGCCGTGAAGGAATATGGCACATAGAAGAAGAAACTAGATGAATAGGTAGAATTCTTGAATACAGTATTAGATAAAGTGTTTAGTAACTATTTTTGTTTGATTTGACATTTTTCTTTACTTTTTTTGTTTTTTGAGACATTTGTAAAAAACATTGTATATATGTTGGTTGCTCTGATAGTAATGCTTACACAATTTTTAATAAGCAACTTAGGATTTTTACCAGTACATAGGTTGCTTAACTTTTCAGTAAAAATTATTATTCAAGTTTTTCAAATGGTTACTAAAATTCGTTATGTTTGGGTTTAATAAATAATTAGTATATATATTTTTCAACCAATAAAACCCCATCGGAATGTTTGTTGAATAAATCATTACAAGAGCAAATACTGCCAAAATATTTGTAGACATAGTTTTCAAACTACCGAGTGTTATTTTTGGACTATTTAGAAAATAACAATAATAAATCCTTTCACCGCTCCCACAAATTCCAGAAAAAGATTTTCATGAGCCAGTATGAAATTCTTTTTGAATCTTGTATTCAAAAAGTTAACACCAATATGGGAAATTAGATGTTGAATCCCCTTATAGATATAAAAATAGGAGCCTGCTGATTCTGGAGGCTCACAACAATTTCAAAGGCCTGTACACACACATGCACACAGTCGAAGAGACAAGAGCCAGAAGCTACTGACTAAGGCCTTGTTCACACACACAATAGAAGGGATTAACCAGCAACCACCTACTAAGCCTTTGTCTAAGAACTCACAAACACATTAGAATGACTGTCATAAATTAAATCGGTACACACATTTCACACTGCTCCAGGGACACTTAATCACTTTATAAAACAAACTTCACTGCAAGGATAATTGAACATTTTATTGCTATTGTATATTTGCAAAATGGATATATAAATATTATTTCATCTGTTTCTACTTTTCCTCCAAAAAATAACTTTTTTTATATTTCATTTAAAAGATGTGATGTTGTTGAATGTTTGGAATCATGACACTCGGATAGCTACGAGTAAATGGATCCCAACCATGATGACCAACGACATTTAAAGAATATTTCTCCAACACTTGGAGCTAATAAATAGAAAAGAAATACATTTCATGATAAAATCTAAAGAACCAGTAATATTATTCGTCCTGGCCTGGTGTCTAAGCTTCAGTCACTTTCCTACCCCACTGTCAAGTTGCCTCTGTGTGCCTTTTCTCGAAATACTTTTGTTATACCCTGAGTGACAAGATGGACTCACCAACATATAAATGTGAGAACAGAATGTGAGATTGGGGGAGACAGCAAAAGCCATATTTAGCAGTCGTCTGAGAAAATAGAGTAGTAATCTGTAGCTGGACTTACTCTAAGATGACTGAATTCAACTAAGTAATAGACACATTACAACAACTTTTGTGGTAATTGTTCAGATGAGCTCTTCACTGTGATAACTAGTCTTTAAGAATTCAAGTGCAGTACTAGATTGGCAGTAAGGTCTCATCATTTTACAGCTGAAATGGCTAGATGTAACTGTGAATTCTATGCTGCTTCTTTTCTCCCACTTCTCACTTATGGAACTATTCTGGCGCCATGCTTTCCAGCTAAATTTAATGTTCAAAAATTGAAATGAAATGTCAATTTCTATCTACTGTCCTCTGATTATTCATCTTTTGTTCTTGATCCTTAGTAATGTTTCTGTTTTCTAACTGTTCTACACCCAAGAACCACTTGTGTCTTCATGGATTTACTGCCAGTATAAAACTGCCAGTATAAAACTGCCAGTATAAAACTGCCAGTATAAAGACTTATTTAGTAACTCTTTTTGTTTGACTTCGGTCTGAATTTCTTGGATGAGTTTACATTATTTACATTTGAACTAATATCCTCATCTTTACTGTTATTATCACATTTTGGCAGTTGTGCCCTCAGGCCTTCTTCCGGTATCTTTTTATCCAAGTAAATTTTAGTGAATTTCAAGCTAAACTCTTTATTTAAGCTATAGGGGTGTAAGGATACAAAAGGCGATTATTTCCCTTTGGTCGAGATAGTCATGTGACGGCCGCTTCATGACATCACTTCATACAGTGACGAAAATGGCCAGTCATTCATTCAGTTTATAGGAGTCAAACAAAGGAGTGTTTAATTGATTTGGATATTCCCTCTGGGAATATATCTTCCCCAGATATAGAAAGAAATTCTGGCCAGCAGTCCTCAATTTGGGAAAACCCAAGACTCACTGTTTCCAGTTTGTGGAATATGTCCTTGCTTGGAATATAGTAGATGAATATGGTCAGCCTGAATTTGGGGTCCTAAACATAGCTTCTCCAGAAACACAGAAGAATCTCCATATTATATATAAGCCCCTATTTTTCATTCTCCTTTCAATCTGCTTGCTAGGTAGATATCATAATGTGGGACATGTAAATATGTATATATAGTTTTGTGTATGTTTTAGTGCTATAAAACTCTTTCTGAGATGTTCGTCATTTCTTTTAGCTATTTGGTTCTGTCTTTGAAATGCAGTGTTGTTATATCATGGATATAATAATGCCCATAATAGGGGAAATAAAAATGGGAGAATGAACCTTTCTTCCAAGCTCTCTCATTATAGGGGTATATTGTTCTTGTTCTGCACTTCATGTCCAAGGGGTATCTCTTACTAAATAAGAACAAGAAAAGGTGTCCCTAGACATGGATAAGAGAATAAGAAAAATTTATTCCTGTAGCTTTAATAAAGTGTTCAGTTTGAAATTCCCTGAAGGTTACCTGGATCAACAGACACCTGAAGATAACTAGAGGCTACAATGACCAAAATATTGTCCTTTTGTTTAATTTTACATTTTTGACTCTGTTGCTTAAGATTTGGTCAAATTTGAGTACCATTCCTCACAGCAAAAAACAATGTGTAATGTTTTGATGTGCTTGTAAATCTATTACATGTGCCTGACAAAAGAGGCTTACAGCCATATTACATTGAAACACTGGTTCTCATACAATCACTAAAGTTAAGCAATGTCAAATCTGGTCAGCATCTAGAAGGGTGACCGCTTGGGAATACCACATGCTGTAAGTTTGGATGTGCAGCAGGTGTAATGGATAACAGCTTGAAATTGGGAACCGTATTGTTGAGTTCCAATTCCAGTCAGGTTCTTATACACAAATACCCTTGGGAAAGGTATGTATCCACTTTTTCTCCTCCCAGGTATGGGCTAATTAGTAAAGCTTGTATCAGTAAATCATTATCACCAAAAAATTCTTACAATCTAAAAGTATTTTCTGACTTTAAATAACCTGCAAAGGGTTGATAAGCCATAAAAAACAAATCAATCAATCAATAAATCCTGACAAAAGAAAAACAAACATTTCCAGATGTTTTTGATCTCAGAAAGATGATCTGGTTGCAAAATTTATCTGCTTTAAGGAAATAGTACTCTTTTTGCCATCTTACAAGATACCATTTAAGCAAAAGAAGAGGCAGGTAGAATAAAGAAAATGGGCTGGCAATGTCATTGTGTGAATGGGAAGATCCTTTACATCATCCAGACATTGGCACACAACCGAAGTACATGGAGGGAGCTGGACAAGTGCTCAGTTATGCAGACACTTGGTCATGTGACTGATGATAATGTTGATGATGACTAGTGCTGTCTGGAATAGTTGAGCTGGTGTGAATTTTTCAAATTATAAAATAAGCATGCTGGTTAAAATAGACATTCCACTGGAAAATTTTATACAAATTTAATAAACCTTGAAAAAAATAATCATGGCGTAAAGAAAATTATTAAAAAATAATAAGTACCTCGTACCAAATATGCACCATGCCAGGTGGTGGGGTGGAAATTGAAATAAAATAATTTAATTAGACTGGCACTTGCATTTGGTACACAAGAGTAAGTATATTTCAGAGCAACAGTTGAAAAAAAAAAAAAATGGATGATGTTGAGCAGGGCAAAGAATAGGAGAAGGTAAAAATGGATGATTATAATTACAAATAGTAAAGATTAAATTGAAAAAAAAATAAAACAAAACAAACCTCTCCTTCCTCACTTGTACACTCTCTTCCTTACTCTCTCTCTCTGTAACTGACTCTGTATCTCCCCACTTCTTTTTTCTTTTTTTTCATTCACCCACTCCCAGGTTTTCCTTTGAATTCTCGTTCTCTCTTCTTCAGAGACGAGGTGCACCTTTCCACAGTGCAGTTTATTAGAAAATACAAAATAAAATAACAAGGCAGATAATTCTTGTAGAAAAAACAAATAAATAAAATCCTCAATAGAGGATGACTCAGTCTACAATAAAATTCTGATTGTTTTCCATAACACACAATGTTATTCAGTACAATACAAAGTAAAATCCTTTTTTCAAAGAGAACACTTGTAAACTGTTCAGCATGTATTGTTCTATTCATATACACACACACACACACACACACACATATATATATATATATATGTATATGTGTGTGTGTATGTGTGTGTATATATATATATTTATTTATTTTGGAAATATATGTAAGTTCATATGAAAATGTTTGTGCATATATATATATATATGTATGTATATAAATATACATGTGTGTGAAAATGTGTATACATGTGTGTGTGTATGAAAATATATGTGTGTGTGTGTACATATGAAAATGTGCATATATGTGTGTGTGTGTATGGAAATATATATATGTCTGTGAATAAAATATGTATGTGTGTGTGTGTGAAAATTTATTTATATATATATATATATATATATATATGTATATATAAATAAAAAGGAAAGAACAGTAAGATATAAAATCCGGTGTTCTTATAGATATTTTTATTTTTACACAATAGTTCTCAATGTAAATTTAAATTTACAGAGCATTAATATTATAAATTAATAGATTTAAAATATGGTTTTACCGCTACACAGTGATAACCATGTTTCAGAAATGGAAGCTAAAGCCCCTGAATTTAATTTTGTTATGAAACCAAAGACATTAGTTCCATTTCCTCATCAAGCGAATTTTGGAGTAACTTACTTTTTAAAAAATTATGAATCTTTCCAGTGCCGTTAACAACCGTAAATTTTAAAAAGTAAATTACTCCAAAATTTGCTTGATGAGGAAATGGAACTAATGTCTTTGGTTTAATAACAAAATTAAATTCAGGGGCTTTAGCTTCCATTTCTGAAACATGGTTATCACTGTGTAGCGGTAAAACCATATTTTAAATCTATTAATTTATAATATATATATATATATATATATATATATATATATATATATATATATATATATATATTTGTGTGTGTGTGTGTGTGTGTGTATGTGTAATAAGCATATTTTAATATATTAGACTGGGCATTTTTCTCTTTTGATTATATTTGATCAAATTTGAATTAATGCAATATTTGCCTTTGTTAGCTGTTTATATTGCATTTGCATTCTTTGATTTTGAACAGAAAAAATTATTTTCAGTTGCACAAGAGAAATTACAATATCTTGAATCAAAAGACATTACGATGAAATGAACTGGGGAAATAACCTTATATCTCAATCTTTTCTAAATTTTTTTTATTTCTGGTGGTAAAGAAAGAAATGTTTTTATTAAGAACTAAAGAATCACTTGTTTTAAATTGATTCTAAAATTCTTAATCAGTTCAATAAGAAATTAGCATCTTCTCTTCTAACTAAAACTGGCTTATGGCCATATCATGTTTAAACACTGATTCTCATACAGTCACTAAAGTTAAGCAACACTGAGCCTGATCAATACCTAGATGGGTGACCACTTGGGAATACCAGCTACTGTAAGCTTGAATGTGCAGGTGGTGCAATGGATAACAGCTCAGAATTGGAATTTGGAGAACCGTGTTCCAATTCCAGTCAGATTTGTTATATTAAATGCAAATACTCTTGGGAAATGTATGAATCCATCTCTTCTCTCCCCAACTATGGGTTAAATAGTAGGATTTCTATCAGTAAATCATTATTATCTCAAAAAAAATTTTACAATCTAAAAATATTTTCTGGCTTTAAATAACCTACAAAAGGTTGATAAGCTGTAAAAAACAAATCATTTGAGCCTAACTAAAACCAAGTTTATTTCTCCAAAGTGAGTCATTAACTTTTTATTTTGGATTCAGCTACAATCATGACAACACATAGAATGACTCAGTGGTGCCATGAAAATGGTTTTGTTCCTGGTAATCTCTTTGTTTTTTTTACTTAGGAATAAAAATCATACACAAGGACATTAGTGTTTTCAGAAATAGTCAGAAACATTCTGCCCTCTGCTGACACATTGATACATAATTATTAATGGATCCATTGGTAGAAAGATAATTTGTGACAACAGAGTCCGTATAGTAATTGTCTGAATTATTTTTTAGAGAGGGACTACACTGAGAGATAGAAGGAGACATATCAAGCTTTAAGGATTTAAGTTAAAAAGCCATGAACAGTATTATAAATAAGAAGGTTGAAGGAATCTGTGCACTTACTGTACTCTGATCATCTGATCAGTAGGCCAATCATAGACATCAAGTCAATACTTAAAACTAATAATGAATTTATGTTTTCAGAAGCATAACTTGAGAATTTGTTGTAGTGAATTTTAACAAATGCATCATAAGTCTTCGTCTTCTGTCCATAAGCCAAGAAAAGAACATGTTTTTTAGAAAGAGTAGGAAACATATCTACTGCTGATATCTCTCTCTAATTAATGGCAATAAAAGCAGACATTAAAATCGAACAGCAGGAAAGAAGTAATGAAAACTTTTATAGTTTCCATAAAGAAGTAAACTGAAAAAAATATGACAAATAAAAACTTCCTTATTGTGGAGTCTAGTATTCATGTTAAAATGTTGCAATAAAAAAAATCAATTTAATTGGCTCCTAAAGGTGGCTTGTCTATTTACATATACCTTGGATTAGTGTTTGCTTAGCAAATTTCTGATTGTGTGAAAAATTATTACTCATCTGCCAATCCATGTATTGTTTTTATTGTTCAATCAATTTTAAGATCAATATGAAAAGATGTTCAACCTCTTTACCATATTTTTTGATTAATTATTTGAAGTGTCAGTGTGAGGCTGATTGTATAGGCAGAACAAATCAGAGATTGGAATTTAAAATAAATCAATATTTGAAAAGGAAATTGTGATAATTTACATAGGTGCATCAATACATCTGGGTTAGCAATGACAGGGCATTCATTAAATAACCATCAGTGTGATCAATCCTATAACCAAGACTCATTTGACTTGCTACCTAAATGTCTTAATGACTATATAAATTAAGTCCTTTCAGCCCTCTCTATGTAAGCAGAAGGAATAGCTTTTATGTTAGAATGTTAACAGCTTGTAATGATTATATATTAAATATATATGTTTTTTTATTCTTTTTTGTTTGTTGATTTACCTCTTTACATTAATTATAAAATGTTTTGTTATTCTTTCTTGTTGTTTGATTTTAATGCTTGTATTTAATGCAACTGCTGAATTTTAAGCCCCCCAACCCATCTAAATTCTTATAATTAATGAATCTAGCATGTCAGAGTTAAGAATTTTGTTGCAGATTTGAATCAACCCACAACAAAAAGAAGGCGAGAACGGTGTTTAAATATAAAATATTTTTATTTTCATGTTTTTACAAATAAACTTTTCTTTGTGTGTATGAGTATTAAAGTTCTTTAAGTTCTTGTTTGTAGCTATTTGTTAAAATGAAAAGAAATGTGATTTCTTCACTTGTATGTGTAAAAAAAAAAGGAAGAAAGTGAAAAGGAAAGTGTGTCACATAGCTTGGTGAGGAATAGTGTAAATGTCATATAGTTTAGTGAGGAAGATGAGTGAATAAGTAAAGGAATCTCTTTTAAGCTATGGTGTTGTGAATCTGTTGCAGTATGCTGATTTTCCTTCTCCTTATTGGCTTGTCTTGTCTAGAAACTTGGCTTATATATTCTTCAAAGGGATCACAAAGCATGTTTTTTCATTGTCAGCAGGAACGCAATCCATTATTAGAAAAAAAGTTAAATATTTATTTTCAAAGTATTAATTTATTAACCAGAAGGATGCACATATCCTTTGACACAGAAAGCATTTTTTTTTTTGTCATTTGGTGTCTGGTTGTCTTTTTGCTCCACAGGTCCATTGTCAGAAAGATAATTTGTGACAAAAACATTTATGTATATTCTAAGGATGTGCAGGTATTGTAATGATTAGCAGCTCAGAAATAGAAATCAAAAAGCCAAGTTTGAGATGAGACTTTGCTTTCTAGCACTGGTTGGCAACCTGTCTAGGAAAAGGACACTTTTGAATTCAAAACCACTTATGAAATCACTGAAAAAATTTTTGAAATGATTATGGAATTAACAATTAATTTTAAACTCAATGATCTCAACTGAATTTGAATAATAAAAACAAAAATTGCCTTGACTACCTTTTACAGGACCCACAGACCTGGAGGTAGACAACAACTGAATAAAAATAGTTGACTAAATGAAATAAGTTTGACTAAAATAATCACAACATTTTGACAAGTACAGTTCAGGCCTTATTTGAACAATTAGATCACCCTAAATTAATTATTCTTACTAATTTATCTACTGTTAATTGTAATTAGGTTGATTGGTTTGATTTGTTTTACGGAATATCAACCTCAATGGGTTGTTTAATGATGACAAGATTTTTATTTCTGCTAATATTTTTTTCAAAAATGTATTGCTTGTAATAATGTATTGCTGGTAATAATTTTTCAAAAAATGCATTGCTGGTATTAAAACCTATTTTTATACTTTCATAGTGTTTTGACCCCTTTTGTGGAGGGGTTAACTATTTACCCTTAGCTGGGACCCTGACAGGTGCTACCGCCCTGGATCAGGGTGGACCTGGGAATGCCAGCAATTAAGAAGTGGTTCCACACTGCTCAAAACCTCCTGATGAAAGCCCTTGTAGATTATCATCTTACCCAGGACGCTGTAATTAGGTTGAATATAATCACTTATTGAAAGTGGATCACAATAATAGTTGAGGTGACATTATTTAAATTAATAGTTTGTTATTTTTACATTATTTACATGCAGACTATTGTCCTCATCTTTGTTGCTGTTATCGCAACACTTTAATCTACTAGACTATGAGACAAAAGCCTACTATATTAAAGTGTTGGTTTGTGAATTTGGTGAAAAAATAATTGTGAGTTCAATCCTTGGGCAGGGCAATGTGTACTTGGATTCAGTGGAAATGGGTTGGGCAGTAATTGACCAGTACTAAATAAGAACTAGAAGTGATATCCCTAGATACGGTCAATGGAACAAGAACAATCTATCCTATAGATTATATAGAGGGTTCAGTTTCAAATTCCCTGAACTTTACCTTGGTTAATATACACCTAACAAAGACCAGAAAGCACACATGCCAAAACATGATCGCAACAAAAAACACAAAGACAATTATTTGTATGTAAATAAGGATAACTCCAGAAGTTCAGGTAGTTTGTTATTTTTAGATTTTCTTTGAATTCATTCATTAGTATCATAATTATCAGCACTGTATGTGTGTTTATAAATTCCATTGAGTCAACTTTTTTATTAAAGTTGTTATCTTCCATCATGGAAGCACGGTGGAGTAATGGATGGCGGCTCAGATTGGGGGATCAGAGAGCCAAGTTCGAATTCCACTCAAAGTGGAGGCACAGTGGAGTAATGGATAGCGGCTTGGATTGAGGAATCGGAGAGCTGAGTTCGAATTCCAGTCGAATCCATTACATTCAATTATGTGCTAATATCCTTGGGAAAGGTATGAATCCTCTTCTCCCCCCCCCCCAACTATGTGTGAATAGCAGGACAGACCGGGTTCTATAGCCTTGGATGGCAACTGGTCTACTACAGAAAGAAATGGCAACCTACTGCGGGAAAAGATTTGCCTCGTCAGCCATGTATCGAAAGATATATGATCACCTATGCATGTATCATACATGGCACATAACTGACTGACTGATATCTTCCATCAGGACTGTGGGTCTGGTAAAGGGTAGTCAAACCAAAAGTCTTATATTTTGTTTAAATATTTGTAGAATAGCAGGTAGGTACATACTAGTAAATAAATAAATATTTAATTCTTTCATTTCTTTTCTACTTTAAACTAGTGACATTCAATCATCACCAAGTGGATCCTAAATTTTCATCTGTTGTGATAAATAAGTGTTCCCTCAGGGACACCCCATACCTTGAGAACCTATTTGGACTTAAATTCAACTGAGACCTCAAGTGAAACTTGTATATATGATCCACTGCTGAAGATGCTGGAATAATGGTGGGTTACGTGTACCGCTCCAGTAAGTACCTGACTCCTCTTTCTCTCTTTCACCTTTATAAGAACCAGACTAAAATGGAGTACTGCTGCCAGACATGGGGAGGAGCTGCCCACTCTTCACTTTCAAGTTTTGATAGTTCAAAAGCATCTCTGTGTCCTTGTGGGTGATGGATTATTTTCCACCCTACAACCCTTTATCCCACAGACAAAACATTGCAAGCCTTTGCTACTCTATTGCCATGGGAATTTTCCAGACGAATTACATTCCTTATTTCCACCTGTTATAACCTTCACAGCTAAAACCTACCATGCAACACACATTGTAGCCAACCACCCTCATTTCCTTAGTATTAAATTGGTGGAGTGTAAGTTCCATTTGAACAGCTTTTTCTTGCTTTGTGGAAGCACCTCCCAAGGGGATGCATCCTTGATCACTACAATCTTAACCTGTTAAAGCCTAGGGCTAAATGGTATCTTTCGCACTTAGCTCTATAAACTGTGCCTCTTACTCTGTAACTCTCTACTTTGAGTGGCTCTATGGTTTGACTCTCTTGAGAATTACCATTTTCTGAGTTTCAGTAATTTCTAACAAAGCCTCTAACAAAAAGAAACATAATTTATTTATTAATAACTTACTCTCACTGCTTTTTGGTTCATTTAGACTCACAACAGGGAAGAATATACTTGTAGACACATGGCTTAGAAAACATTAAAAACTTCATACAGTCCTTCCATTGTATCAGAAAATATAATCTATTCAAAAATAGCCCTACTTTCCACAGATGCCTCATCAAAATAAAACCTCCACTGGAAGCAAACATGACCAAGAACTGTATATACAATGTGCCATGAAGTAGAGTGTAAGTATCAGTTGTCTCCTATAACAATAAAACTTAAGAAACACTAGAAAATTAACCTGTGTAGAAACTTTAAAATCAAGTATTGCTTTATATGTGAAGAGAAAAGGGTAGATACCAAATTCTATGGAAAGAAATTTAAATTATATAAAAGGAATAGCACTGGAGAATAATAGAGTTGAAGAAATCAGAATATATACTATGCTGAAATCATTTGACCAGTAGGTTATGCATAGATATAAAAAACATTTTGGAGTCACTGTAAAGAATAATGAGTTTGGGGATCACAAAACATAATATCAAAAATGGGGATACATTGGCATTTGGTAATGTTTAGCTAATCTAGACTGGTTGCTTATTACTACTGAGTAGTGAGTCTGATCCTCACTGGGTGCTCTATAAAAAATTCAACTTTAAATCACCCAATCAAACATTAGTCTGGTTGACCCTTACTACTGAGCTTGATTTTGACTGTGTACCTCAAATTCACCCAGCTCACAAGATGGTCATGAGATTTTGTTTCAAAAACAGAAAATTTAAATATTGCCCAGTCAGTTTTATTTTCACTGATGTTGAAACTACACATCACTGTGGCTCATATAACCAAAATGGGGCAAATTATTTTCAACTCTTGGATATTTCATGCCTACTGACATTCTCCAGTCCTATTTAGAGTTTACTTTCAAGTTATGTCTCGATTTTGATTGCTATTAACCTCTAATATTGTTCAAGAAGAAATCTTCAGCATGAATTTTCACAAACCACCTTTGATATGTTAAGTCATTTGCAGAACCTTCTCCATAAACTTCACAAATATTCTTTACATTTCAGTTACATATTTCTGTTTCTACAATTTTAGAATCAACAAAAAATACACATTTGACAACATTTCTTAAAAATGCAATAATATGACATTTGTTAAAATGCAATTATCAGAGTTAGCTCCTCCACAGTTCCTTAATCCTTCAACAGGGGTCTCTCTCCCCTGGCTATAAATACTGGCTGACCCTTCGGCTCGCTCTCTCTTTTTCCACTTAGGCTTTGGGCTGCCACCTCGCGTGGAGGTGGAGTAAATCAGGCTTTTCAACTAAAACACCAATATGTGACCTCTCACAGATACAGTGTTTCCCAAATTCTGGGAACACGCTAAGAACAATACACATACGTACGAACACTCACGACACACACACATAATTTCTCCATACAAACACTATGTAACTGTCCATGTCTTTGATTAACTTGTTATTAATATATATTTGTTTACACATATATGTCGGTCTTGTTTGTTTTCTTTGTCTTCTTTGGACTTAATTAAAGTCCAACATTCTCATGTAGTTGGACCGCTAGCAGGAAATTTTAACCTTCTGATATCTCTTCACATCTTCACCCCACGGTCCACTACACAATCAGCAGCAATTTGAATGAAGTTAGATAAAAAAAATGTCTCTAATGCCATCTATCAATACAAACTGAAATTATCTTTTGGTTGATTCTATATAAGAAGTGTGGAAAAGTTCTCAGCCTGACCTAAACAAAGATCTGAACAATTGGTCAAACATCAGAGTTTTCTTTTTTGAAATGATGTCTTGATCAGCCTAAAAACTTTTCAGAACCTTCTTTTTTAACCATTTCACTCCAAGTAAGGTAATAAAACCACTAAGACACAATGGGTGAAAGAATCCAAGAAAAAAGAAAAACATTATTAAAGAGTGGGGACAAGGAAAGAAAAGGAATTACAGAAGATAATGACTGACATTACATTTAAATTTTTGAAGATCAATGTTGACTGGAAGGCAAGAAGTTAGAAGAGAGTGCCATGATCAAGAAGTGTGCGAGAAGAAACTATTGGCATAGAACTTACAGTTACATCTTGAAATTTCAACAGTAAAATGATAGGACCTAGCTGCCAATCTAGTATTTATCTGTGTATATATATACTTATTTTGATCATTATATAATTGTATATATGCACTGAAATCATGCAATATAAAGAAGTGTTGAAAAATTTTCAGTTTGGCCAACTTTCTGAAATATATATATGTGTGTGTGTGTGTATGTTCTGAAATTATCAATTTATGAAATCAAAATTCAAATGTTTGGTCACTGAATTAATGATTTTAAGAAGTATGTTGGATTGCAAACTTTTCAATATCCTCTCAGAGAATATATATATATATATATATATATATATATATATATATATATATATATATATATATATATATATATTCGAACAAGGACTTGATAAATACATAAATACAATTTTAAGAATACAGAAAAGCAGGTTTATTTCTCTTCCTTAAGGAATACTTTCAACAAACACTTTGTCAAAAGGAAAACATTGGCAAGACTTTTGATGAGAACAAAGTGAAGAAAAGGGAATAAAAAAAAAGAAGATAATGGAGTGATGAGGAGGGAAATTTTGAAACAAGGATTAAAATAAATTTATTGGAAAATGATTTACAAATAAAATATATAGTTCTAAGTGAGTATAAAATGGAAAATTATTACTCACAGGCCTCCTAAAAGATTGAGAGAACGGATGAAGTGCTCCTTCCATTTGCACAGAGACGGTTGATATAACTTAATATACACTGCTTCCAGGAGACGTAAATAGTGAGCAGGCCAGGCTGTACAAAACTTTGAAAGAATTGTTCTCATATTTTTTAGCACTGTCTGGGTTGTCAAGTAAGTGCTGGCTGATAACCAACTCATGCACAGACTGGCATATCCTCAAAGTGTGACCCAAACTAACTAGTCTTATACTGGCAGGAACATACTGACCAATTAAAGTTTCTAGTTTTGATTGGTTCATCCTACATATTCAGCTTCACACTGACATTTAAATTTATATACATTAGAACTATTTTGAAAATAGGACAAACCATCTTTAATAAAAGAAGGAAACACTGAATTAGTCCCAATGATAAAACATAACCTGGCAGTAGAAAAACCTGATGTGACACAAACTGACACTCTGTCGGCCAGTGTTTGACTTTTCCCACCCAGCCATAATAATTTTAAATAAACGAGGCACAAGTTGAGACCAAAAACTACCAGTAAATCCTTTTACAAAAAATTTATTTTAATCGTTTTTCCAGAATTTGCCTCTGCAACTCTCCATTGTCTTTTTTTCTTTCATTTTCTTCACTGTGTTAATTATTCAGTTCTTTCTTCTCAAAGTCTTGCCAATGTTTTCCTTCTGATGAAGTGTTGGCTGAAAGGATTCCTTAAGAAAAATAAATAAAAGTCCTTTGTGCATTTTTAAAACTGTGTACATTTTATATATATATATATATATATATATAATGATTTATCAAACATCTGGCCATGACGAGCATTTTGACATGAAACTCAGTAGTTGGCAAACCAGATAAATCACTTGAACTTTTTTTGATTAATTAAAAATATATCAATGGAGGAATTTCAAGAACAACAACTAAAATAGATATCACATGCAAATTAGAGAAAATAATGCCATAATCAAGATGATGACATTCTGCACTACTTCAAACTAAAATTTAGGAAGGAAACTGTTATCAATAACATAAAGAGTGATAACAGGTACTATTTTCCTGAAAAGTTGTTTTAATAGAAAAGTTTTATAAATTTTAACCAAATGTCATACTGGCTGCTCAGTCAATGAATACTAAAGGTTTCCTTATAAGGAATAAATAAAGCACACACTCATACCTTGTTTTCAATGAATTAAATGGGGAATCATCAGTCCAATAATGCCGATTTTTCATAGTTTCTGACATCGAGTCTGTAGTGGGTATTATCAACAATTACATTATGAAAGGAGGAGGTATAATATAGTGCTGTGCATTTAATCAAACACACTATCCAACCTGGACATTGTAAATATATATAATTTTGTATTGCTGTTAAATTTACCTTCACCCTTTTCTGCTTTTCTAGCCTTCCTCCGGACAACATGGTTATAGAAAATGATGAATATAAAACCACTTAAACACACTGGCATATATAAAAGGGGAAAACCCATGAAGCAATAAGCTACACGTGTGGTTATACTGATGTAAACAAGGTGACAGCCCACCAACTAGTGGTTAGTTCACAAAGCAGCACCTTGTATCCAGTGTTGCCACAATGCTGTCCGTAGCACGCAGGACTTACAAACTGAGTTGGCTGCTCCAGATTTTATCTATTGCTTCCAATATCCATTAAAGGGAGGTATGAGTGTATATGCCACAACTATAATTGCATATAATATATATAAATAACATGTAGTGATAGCAACAAATAAATTACTAAATATCCCCAATCCTTATTATACTAGACTATGTCGTAGTTTGGAACCAAAATAATTAATAATAAAAGAAAAATTAAAAGTTAAGCAATAAAAATATAGATAAGCATGGTAAATAATAATAATAAAGTAAAAGTTAGATTATTAAAAAAAGTAATTAAATAAATATAGAATACTCTTATGATGCACCAGAACAAGCATTTTACCACCAAATGAAACAAAAATCAAAACTTACTTTTTCTTCGTTTTCCAACAGATGAAGGAGCCAGATGCCCTGGAAAGGTATCTGATAAAAGATGTTACCACCAACGGTTATGCAAAACTTCTTTATTTCTGTATACATATATGGTTTTTAAAATATACACTCATTTCTCAGAAATGTATACTGAAACATTTTATTGTTTTTGTCTATACTTATTTGAATCTCACATATGATTTTGTTTGCAATTTTATAATTCTGTTGTGAGCTAATGATGTTTGTTTAACCCCAAAGAAAATACATATACAAAAAAAAAATTACATTCAGACAAAGGCAAGCATCACTAGAATACCCACAACAAACACACTGCTATATGTCAAAACATGTTACATTTTTTTATTTTTAAATATAGTAAAAAATTAATGTTGGAAAAGGAAAATTTGAATTCTTTTCAAAGTGAATTAATTATTCATGGTGCTGAAAAATTTTAACCAAAGCTAAATTTTAAGTCGAGGCAGGTATACTTTCTTTGTCAGAATTTTGGAATTCCTTCTTTATTCCAAGAATCTGTCACACCCCCTCATGTATGAAAATTTACAGTAAGTCTTTTGGAAAACAGTTAGTTTTTTTAATACACAAAACTGATTTTTAATTAACTTAGTTCAGCTTGCTATTCCTGGCTAAGGCATTTCTTTTAACATTTGTGTCATTTTACTTAAAACACTTAGTGTTGCTTTCGCCACAAACTTTGGTTAAGCAGGTATCCAGCAGGTGAGTCGATACATTAAGCTACCTGTACAGGTAAAAACACTTGGTTTTTTTTTTTGCTTTTTTTTCACCAAACTGATTCTACTCAATGTTACAACTGCTAGTTATGGCTAACAACCTGCTCGGACAGAGTATTGTTAAATAATTTTGTCTGGGAGGAAGAACAAAGATATTTTTCATCAGCCTCTGCTCATTTGTCTTAATTACTGTTTAATTAAAAATGAGTGCAAGCCTGTCATTTGCATCCCTTCACCTGTACTGCTTCACTGCCCTTGTTTGCCAATATTAGTCACAATGTTGGCATTTCCCTCAGAAGAAAGCAGGAAGAATATAAATCCATATGTGTGTGCATATATATATATATATATATATATATATCAAAGGAAAAAACTTATCATAGCTCTTCACTACTCCGTCCACGTAACCAAGAGCAGATGTTATATATCTCCATGACCTTGACCTTTTCTTCATTTATATTTATAATAAACCAAATGACTTTTTAGTTGTTTCCATATTACAAACTTAGTCTGAATACTCTTTGTGAACATTTTTATGCTCCATAGCACACCCAAATTTATTTTCTTGGGATTTTTTAGTACTTTGCAGGACCAGTTAATTTTATACTCCCTTATAATATAACCCAACAATTTCTCACCAAACTAAGGATGTGGAGGAGAAGAAATACAGCCTCCTGGCCATTGTGGCCAGGGCACTTGGACGGGTTATGTATTGAGCTATGTGCCCATTTATTTTTGTCTGCCATCTGGACACTAGTTGGGCTTTCCTATCCATTCTTACTTCCGACACTCTTGTTCTTTATTATTTCTGGCTACCACAGGCCATTACCTCTGGCTACCACAGACCCTGATTTACTTAAAACAACCCGGAACTTCCAGCTACACATTAGTCCCTACACCCAGCATCTCTATCTCAACCTAACTCAATTGGTTGATCGGCATTAATGGACCGGCTTACAGCTGCCCTGAACTTCCAGCTACCCCAGGGTCTTACTTCCAGCATCTCAAACAACCTAACTCACCTAGTTTAGGAAACTGTTGCATGCATATTGTCCAGACTCAAACAACCTATTCCGCACACTTCGGTTAAAATACTATGGAAAGTTCACCATTGGACTTAACCAGCAACTTTTCAATGCCAGCACTGGACATTTAAATGGAACTTTCTTCTCTTTGGCTATATCATCCTGACCTCAAATAACCTACTCCATACACTTCGGTTAAAATACTATGGAAGGTTCATCACTGGATTTAACAAGCAACTTTTTAACACTTTCACCGAACATTTGAACTGAATTTTCAAACGGTTGACTTACATGCCAGGTTAACTTACATGAAGTCTACTTTTAACATTTAGTCACAGTTATATTATCTAGATCTTTTAGCCAGTTAGTATTCTTCAATTTGCTTAATTCTGCCTCCATTACGTGATTCATTGTTTGTCCATGTTCCTTTAATCCAAACACATACTTTTTAGATGATGTAAATAAATTTTGTTTTAAATTTGTTGTCCTCTTGTTCACCTGTCCGATTTCATGTCTCATTTTTAAAATGTTAGTGGGCCTCTTGTGACATCTATCCCTTATCGAGGGGCACAGGCCATATTATATTTGCACCCCCTCCAAGGGATCTGCTACACCTCACTTGGAGTGAAATGATTAAAAAAATGTTAATGTGTCAGTGATAAAATTATTATTTTCATTTCAAATTATAGAAATGGATTCATTAATCTTTTTTTTTACAGGTTAAAAAGAACTTGAAAATGTCTATAATTTTATTATGAACTGGTTTCATATACGGAATTTATCTCCCTTAGATTGAGGAAGAAAGAGAGTGGAGAGAGAAGAAAGAGAGTGGAGAGAGAAGAAAGAGAGGGAGAGAGAAGAAAGAGAGGGAGAGAGAAGAAAGAGAGGGAGAGAGAAGAAAGAGAGGGACAGTATAAAGAGAAATTAATGAGTTCCGATTGAATCGGATATTTCCCTGATTTTTTACATGAAGTCTACTTTTAACATTTATATTATCTAGATCTTCAAGCCAGTCAGTATTCCTCAATTTGCTTAATTCTGCCCCCATTACTTGATTCATTGTTTGTTCAGGTTCCTTTAATCCAAACACATACTTTTGTATACAATGTAAATAAATTTTGTATTAATTTTAAGTTTGTCGTTTGTTGTCTTCTTGTTGATCTGTCAGATTCATGTCTTTATTTTTATAATGTTAGTGGGCCTCTTGTGACATCTATCTCTTATTGGGGTGCACAGGCCATGTTATATCGCACCCGCTCCTGAGAGTCTGGGTCTGCTACAAACTTAACACATCACGAAAAATCCAATAATAAATTTATTTCAGCAGGTAAGTTTTTAATACCTGCCTTATCAGACTGGAATTACAAAATGGTTTAAATTTATCCAGACTATATGTTAAAAAAAAATCATATTGCTCTGTATACAATACATTGAGCTCTCTTCATGGATTTATCTTTTTAATATTTTATATTAAAAAGACCCATTTGGATTATCCTTTCAAATTACGGATCTGATATATATATATATATATATATATAGGCAGCATGTACTCATTCAAGCATGTTCATTGAATAATATAGACATATTATGTCTATTTATTTTTATAATAATCCTTTCTATTTCTCTAATTAGTCTCTTGATGATAAGTTGAAATTTATCAAGGAAGGCGCCATATTTTTTGTTAACCAAAGTACTTTCAATCTCCTTTGAGATCATCCTCAGGGGGTGAATTGTGAAGATAAACCTTATGTAACTGTGATTGTTGTGATGGCGACTTTTGTAAGCACACATGAATGTGCTTGGTTATACTGATTTTAAAATTTAAAATTTATCCATTGTAGCTATGATTTTTTTTTTATATATATATATATATATATTTGTGTATTTAGGCAGCAATCCTTCTTTCAAGCACATTTCATTAAAAACGACTGACAAGGTGCTTTTATTTAGTTTTTTATATAATTTCTCGTGCGATCTAATAAAGTTTTTCTTTTCAGAGGATAAATTATACAAAAATTGTCTGAATGTTCTTTTCCGAGCGCTTTCGGCTACACATTTAGCCATTTTCAAGGATTATATTTCAACTGTTAGAATTAGAAATAGTTTGTTATGTGTATGTTTTATAATCCTTGATAATGGCTAAATGTATAGCCGAAAGCGCTCGGAAAAGAACATTCGGACAATTTTTATATAATTTATCCTCTGAAAAGAAAAACTTTATTAGATCGCATGAGAAATTATATAAAAAACTAAATAAAAGCACCTTGTCAGTCGTTTTTAATGAAATATATATATATTTATATGTATGTGTGTGTGTGTGTGTGTGATGGTATTCTATATATATATATAAATATTTTTTATACATATAGTTTTCAATTGGTAGCATATATAGTAAAAAATTGGAGACCAATCATCCCCAATTATTATGTCTCATGTTGAAAATGAAGTTTTGAAAAACCACCTTTTTTCACAAAAGTGTTTTCCATGAGTCATAAAAATTTATACACTTCCCATACAATTCATTACAAATAGTTCTTTTATTAACTGATGTTCAAGATGCTTTTAAATCAATTTGGATCACAATGAGAGTTACTATTGAATTTACTCTATTTAGCATTTTTTGAATTCCATTTGAATAGATTTTTGATGGACTGGTAGTTCAAGGAAGGTTTTTGGTGGTGCTAAACATCTTCTGCTTCAGAATAATCGATCTAATGGTACGTACAGGGATAGTTAACATTTTAGCAATGACCCATTATGTTGTCTATTTACATCACCCTTTGTTTCGTTGAGTGTTGCTTTTTTTATGGTCTCGTTGCAAGAAAGTGAAGTAAGGAATGGCAACTGTCATGGCATCATAGCCTGATGAAGTATTGTTAGAAGATTACGAATACCTTTCTCTGTAGAAAGTTGGAGAACAGCATCATTCTTAACATTTTTGTAATAAATTTTTAATTACTTCCTAATATTCTCCTGCCATTACTTTCATTTATGTGTTAATCTAAATTGTATATTTGAAAAATTTTCTTTTTATTACTAACAAAATCTGATTAAGATAGCAGCATTTGCTAAAGGCTTAGCATTTTTTGAAGTTCTCACATTAAAGACATTCAAGCTGTCTGGCAAAAGCGGCATCATATGATCTGACAATGTCAAAGTTAAGATGTCGGAGAAGCTGCATCTTTAATTATTCATCATTTCGGGTAATGTTATATCGAGTGGGCATGTCGCTAAGTGGACTGAATGTTGACATTCCAACCATGAGACCTGGGATTGAATCTCACCATAGCCGATTTGTGCGGGAGCTGACTTCCCGATAATATCAGCCAGGAGAAGTGATCTCGGAATGTGACACTATTGATTAGAGTCTGTGTTACCATACCACAGGTTGATCCAAAAAATGGAAATGTTCAGAAACTGTTGATGGTCATGCTAACACAAAGTTACCTTGATCAAAGATTTGAGCATACTGACCTTGTTCAAAGTGGTGATCACAACAGATTTTGAGCTCTCTAAGGTTTCCTGTAACTAAGGTCTACTCAGCATAGTTTCTGTGTAAACCACAGTTTAGCTCTGTCGATGTAGAAGAAACACAAATGTGCTTGAACATATAATATTTATTAATATAAATTTTAGCTCTGTTATTATACATCAAGCCACCATAGGAAAGTCTCAATCTGACAAAGTTATTTAAAAATATGACAAAAGTTCTAGGTTCATACTAGACTATCCGTGATTCATTGGGTCACTGACTGTTCAGGTTATAAAACATTGAGGTTGATTCCAACATTCCATTGAACTGAAAGTTAATCATGATTCAGTTAAATATTTCAATTCATTTGTGTCATCAGTGGTCTGGTCTACAAGTTCAAGTTTAACATTTTACAGATTGCTTTTTGACAGCATTTGATATGAATAGAACTTCTGGGATAAACTTGAATTTTAAATCAGATTAACTTAAAAATATTCTTTTATTATGCCAAAAAATATTTTTAAAGCATATTCACTTGAAAATATTTTAAAAACATTTAAAATATTGTTTGTTTAAAAAAAAGCTGAAATATAAATAATTACTCTACAAACAACTGGACGAAACAGCAAAGCAGGATCTCTTTATGTCTGTCTTTAACTTAAAAATATTTTAATAAGAAAAATAGTCTGTTTGAAGAAAGTTTCAAATAAAAATATTTACTGTGTAAACAACTCATAAATCATTCAGCACTGGATGGATGCACCACACAAGCATGCACACAATCACAGACTTTTAGTATTATATAGATTTTGCATTTGCAGCAATTTGCAATGTTGAATGAATCTACCTCTAACACTGCCTATTCAGTTTCTTTTTTCCTATACTAAATTTGGTATAACTGATTCACATGCCAAGGTATTTGAAGTGTTTAGTATTCACAAAGAACTATGCCGAATAACAAAAATTACATCACTTAATGACTTCCAACAGTAGCAATAACTAAAATGGAATGCACATTTAGTTAGAAGAGAAAATAATGATATAATCAAGACGTTCCACACAACTTTAAACAAAATGTCAGGAAGGAAACATCGATTAGTACTAGAAAGAGCAACAACAGTTAGTGGACTTGAAGTTATTTTCCTGAAAAAGTGTTTTAAGAGAAAGATTTTATAAATTTTGATCAACAGTAATGCTAACTCTTCAGTTCATGACTACTGAATGTTTCCTATCTAAAAATTGTTAATCTCACCATGATCATTACTATATATATATATATATATATATATATATATATATATATATATATATATATAGGGCTAGTGCAAAAACAAAAAAATATAAGACATAGGGCTCCTAAATCTATAATATGGGGCCCCTCACTCTACTTCATCTTAATTTTCATAAGGTAATGTTCATATAAAATACAAATTTTATTGTAACCTAATTATGTGCAATAATGGATCATATGCAATATAGGTGAACAATTCAACTAGAAAAATTAAAAATAAATACAATGTATTTAAATACAAATTAGAGACATGTCATAATAGATCATTCCATCCTAGATAAATGGACAATGTTGTGTGGCAATTTTTAACTTGAGATTTTTCTCATTAAAAAGTTGAATAATTTAACACAGTCAAGATTATAGATAAAAAATAGTGAATTTTATGTAGCGTTTTTGTTTAGACTTAGTATGAGCAAAGTAAATTCACGGATCACCCCCCCCCCCACCCGCCCGCCACTCCAGGACATTAAATCTGCAAAAATCTTTCACCCTATAATAGTTTAATTTATAACATATATAAACGTAAGTAGGAAAAACAAATGTCGATAATAAAGTGAGGGTCACAAAGCACTGCCAGAGGCCCCCAACCAGGTTTGAGTAACCCCAGTTGTGGATTCGGGTGTAGTACACACCGTTCATATATAAATGTATACACTTTAAAAAATTAGGAGATCAGTTGATTTCACCACCTTGGTTTCAACCTTTTTATTTTTCACATGAGCACCTTTAATTCTACTGTTCTACTGTTCCCTGGTCCAATTCAGCCATGACATGGGCACATGACTGAGTGGTTAGAATGTTCGCTTCCTGACCATACTGGGTTTGAATCTCACCATGGTCGATTTGTCAGGGAGGTAACATCCTGATGTTATCGGTCTGAGGAGGGGGCGTTCACAGCGTGCAGCACCTTTGAAAAGTGCCTGAAAACCATAGCACAGGTTGACCCAAGCCTTGTGAGTGAAACTGGGTAGACAAAACATTTGGAGCCGTCAGTAACTGTGCTAGCACAAAGTCACAAGTCATCGTGACCGAGGGTTTGAGTGTGCTGGTGTTGTTCAGATTGATGATCATTCTAGCTAACATGCTCTCTCCCAGAAACTGTAACTAAGCATAGTTTCAGTATAAACCACAGGTTAGCTCTGGGTGTTTGAACAAAGACAAATGTGCCTGAGCGAGAGTCTGCAATAGGGATTGGCTAGCTGCCCTCGTAGATTCAGAGCAGCATGAATCCATCCAGCCTTTATCTTAAATAACAACTTAAAAGAGACTGTTTGACCAACACAAGGACTGACCAAAATTTTTGAGAAAAAAAAAATAAACAAACGAAAACTACATATAAAGTTCATTTTCTCCATCAAGTCATTCATTCCTGGAATTCACTAATACTAACAAGGAGAAATTTTTTTTCTCCTGATGATGGCCATGCTGGCCGAAACTAGTCGGGGAATCTAATTGAAATAATAAAACAAAAATATATTAATATACAACCCAGTGTGTCTGAAAATTTCAATTTTTTTATTATTCAAAACATAATAAAATATATATATATATATATACACACACACATAAAAGTAACATTTTATGGGGTGTTCAAACACCCCATGGTAGTAGCAGTTATGAGATAGAACATTATTAATAAAAACTGTATATTAAAATGTTGTTTTAAAAGAATTTAAAATAGATCACACTTATATATGTACACAAAGTAGTATGCAAATAAAAAAATTTTAAATTAAAAAATGTCCATTTAAAAAAAAATATATATTTTTTTTAACAATGATATCCACCCTGTACAAGGCCAAAGAACCACTTGAGGTAGGGAGTTAAAGAGCAAAAGGCACACTTTATGGAGATATGTGGGAAAGATAACGGTTAACTCTAGACTTGAACAGATTAAGATTGTAGTGATCACGGAAGCATCTTCTTGGGACTTGGTTCCACAAATTTACATATCACTAATGGAATACAAAGGGTGGTTCACTACAAAACTTGAGTCATGGTGGGTCTTAGTCACGAAGACTAGAACTGGTGGAACTAAGAAATGTTGTTTGCCTGAACCTTTACATGGAAACAGTGACAGAGCATCAAGAAGTTAGCAACACTTCGTCTGTGGAAAAGGGATTGTAGGGTGGAAAGAAAACTAATTCATCACCCACAACTATTTAATATCAAGCACTGAACACTACAGGTGTAGCCAAAAATTTAGTAATTTCCACAAATTTTATTGTGCTCTCACATGTCGACTAAATAAAAAAAAATATACAAAGTCTATCTTTGTCGTCACATTATATGTATATATAAATTTGTTGGATAGTATAAAAAAATATACATGTTAGACACCTCTAACAACTAGGGTTCATAGGGTGGAAAGAAAACTAATTCATCACCCACAACTATTTAATATCAAACACTGCTGAAGACTACAATCAGTCAGTTATGTGCCATGTGTGATACACGCTTATTGTAATAAAACCTAAACACATGATGAAACTGAATTTATATAGTTTTTGTTCTTGAGAATTTACAACAAAAACACTATTAGATTCTTATTTACAATTTATTTTAAAATTTATCTATTTATTTAGATTCTTTATTTTATATTTACAATATTCTAAAAACTAATCAGTTATGTGCCATGTATGATACACCCTTAGGTGATCATGTATCTTTCAATACATGACTGACGAGGCAGATTTTTTCCCGCAGTAGGTTGCCATTTCTTTATGTGGTAGACCAGTTACCATCCAAGGCTATAGAACCTGGTCTGTCCTGCTATTTACCCATAGATGGAGAGAAGAAGAAGAGGATTCACGTCTTTCCCAAGGGTATTAGCATGTAAGTGAATGTAATGGATTCGACTGGAATTTGAACTCAGCTCTCCGATTCCTCGATCTGAGCCACTATCTATTACTCCCCCGTGACTACAGGGGTAGCCAAAAATTTAGTCTATTTCGGCAAACTTTATTGTGCTCTCTCGCATGTCGACTACAAAAAAAAATATACAAAGTCTATCTTTGTCATCATCTTATATGTATATATAAATTTGTTGGTTAGTATAAAAAATATATATGTTAGACATCTTTAACAAGTAGCGCATATATATTTGTCTACAATCGATGAATTAATTATTAAACAAATGACAGAAAATGAGACATAGGTACACTGGTGTGCAGGCTGTAGGTGCATGAGGAGGCTGATAGACATCAAAGTGGCACATTGCAGCAAGCAGCCTGTGTGCAATAACCACTTTCATTCTTCCTAGTTTACACTTGCATCATATTGCATCTCTCAGTGCTCTACTGAACAGAAGTATTGCAGCAAGATGCAGCGTGCAACAAGGGAAGGTGGAGGTGTTGTTGTCTGAGATGGGGGTGGAGAGAAGGAAAGATGGAAGAAATGAATCGAGGAAGGAAGGAAGAAAGGCAGGAAGAAATGACACCAGAAGAGTCAGAAACAGCCGCTGACTGCATGGTTGCCGTGGTGTCAGTCAATGCCCATCTTCAGCTCTCTCAGGATTTTAATTTCTTACCCTTATTTTACATTTTTCTTTCTTTTATATTTTTTCCCTCCTTCATTCCTTGACAATTCTGTTTTATTTTCATATTTTTTTGTACTCTTTTTTTGTTTTATTTTATTTTCTTATTTTCATTTTATTTGTTTTGTTATTTTCTTCACTTTTTGAATTTTCATTATTTTTAAGCCTTACTTCCTGTGACATTTTTCCAAGATTACTGAATTATATTCCTCTCTGTTCTTAGCAAAACCACCACCACCAACAACAACGCCATCGCTAGACTTATTATTTTCCTTATCAATGTCAGAGCAGTTTGTGTCATTTTTTTACTATCATTATCCTTTCATATATATATATATATATGTGTGTGTGTGTGTGTGTGTGTTTCTCTTAAAATATCTTCATTACTATAATTCTATATTTAATGGGTAAGAGTGCTCAATACTGGAGATAGAACATTTATAAATACAGACAGTATAGATATAGGAATCAACATTGTAGTATAACAACCAGTTTCAATACAATTTTCAGACCAATTATATAGGTATACAAACACACACACACACACACATATATATATATATATATATGCAAACATGCATATATGCACATATATATGCACACACACACATATATATAGTAGCAGATATATATGCATGTATGTAGAGACAGATATATATTCCTCATATGTATACATACACACACATACATATATAGTAACAGATATATATGCACATATGTAGAGACAGATATATATGCACATATGTATACACACACACACACATATATATATGTATGTATGTCCAGAAATACAGACATATATATGTATATATGTATGCATACACACACATAAAGGGTGCGATGGATAAATTGTAGCCATTTTATATATTTAATTTTGTGCATGCATGTTGTTTGCTTTTGATTTTTTTGACTGCACAGTATAGTAGGGTCAGTTGGGCACCGTCTGTGAGAAAAAGAGCAACATGACACAATTCACTCCACCAGAGTTTTGGAAATGGCATTCTGTTCTGCTTCAGATTCGTGCTGGAAGTGCCAATATAAACATTTCAGGGTAATCGGGTGTCAATCTGAGGACACGGTGCAGAGTATTTGGAAAGAGTTGGATGAGTCTAATGGTGATTACGAAGGTACAGCAGTTCAGAAAACTCACTCTGATTGTTCTGATAAGAAAAGAACTCTTGAATTTGTTGGTGAGATCTAGGATATGATTGATAACAATCAATCCAAATCAATCAGGTCCATAGCCAGGGACACAAGAGTGTATGAATTTCTTATCAGGCAGGTAGTGCATGTAAACATTTGGTATTTCTCATACAACATGAGAAATAGCCAACCATTATCCCAAGCCATGAATTACAAGGGGAAAGACCCCACTATGAAGCTTTTGAACAAACTCAAGTATTCCCTTCAACCAAACATGCTTTTGTTATTCTCAGACGAGAAAAATTTCTGCCAGGATAAGATGGTGAACACACTGACTTGCTGTGACCCCAAAAGAAGTACAGAGAGTGAGGGAACCCAAATATTCGGTCAGCAGCATGATGTTTGGAGTGATCACTCATGATGGCAGCATTATGCCTTTATTCATCTTCCTACAGGGCCTCAGACTCAACACAGAGGCCTACATCAAGTGCCTTGAGGAGGTAGTATAGGCCTGGGCCAAGAGGGGGGCCAGTGGAAGACCTTATCCCCAGATTGCAACCCCCTTGTTTGTTATGTGTGGGGCACGGTTGAGAGAGAGACCAACAAAACTCAAAGATGAATTGAAGGCAAAGATTATGGCAGCATTCACCCACTTAAACAAGGAGACTGCCCTGGAGAATTGCAAGATATTCCAAAGTCATCTGCAAGCTGTGGTTGAAGCCAATGGAGATTTTATTGAAAAAATTTACCCTATAGTATTTCAAGATATTTTTCAGTAATTTTGGTAAATATTTCTGTTAAAATGAGGTATAAGTTTTATTTTCATTTTTGCATAATTTAGAGGACAATTTATCCATCGTACTGTATATGTTAGACATATATATATATTCAGATATATATATATATAGACATATATATGCACATATGTTTACATATACACACATATATATATATGTATGCACATATGTATGCACATATGTATGCATACACACAAATACATATATATATGACATATATATATATATATATATATATATATATATATGCATATACGTACACATAAATCTGCACACATACACACACATATATATATATATATATATATATATATATATATATGCACATAAACACACACACATATATATATATATATATATATATATATATATATGAACATATGTACACATAAAAACACATACACACACACATATTTCTATGGACATATAAAAGTGTGTTCATTGATATCTATTCATAAACAGATGTGTGTGTGTGTGTGCGTGCACACGCACATGTATATATACACATCCCACATTATCATTAAAGTCAAAATGTTACATTTGATAATGAACTGTTCGCTGACATCCAGTCTAAAATATATATGGTCATTCCTTGTCATGGTAGAGGGCTTGCATATTGCAGTGATCCCAAAAGCAAAGCAGTCTGGAGTTTCAACTCTGGTACGGCCACCCATGGCAGTAAGGTCAAAGAGGAGGGATGAGATTGAATGCAATGAACCCCCAAATACCCAAACAGTGGAATTAGCAAAGATCTACACAATTTCAACCACAGAACAGGTTTGCCAGATCTTGCCTGTCTCAATCTACTTTGAGCCATGAGTGCCTGGACTTACACAGGGTTGTCCATCAAAATTAAATTCATGTTAATGGCTGCATCAAACTTGCTTTGACTACTCTTCAGGAGTATTCTGGGCCTCCACAGCCATCTCTGGCATGGCCACAACCATGGTCACTAGAGAGTAGAAAGGGAATAAGGGGAGAGGATGGCAATCCCTATGCTCGGATGTGAGCAGGTACCGACTACTATAGATATATACACACACACATATATATATATATATATATATATATATATATATAGAGAGAGAGAGAGAGAGAGAGAGAGAGAGAATTATATAAACATATATGCACAGGACACACACACATATATATATATATATATAGATAGATGACATATATGTGCCCATATATATATATATATATATATATATATATATATATATATATATAGATAGATAGATGACATATATGTGCCCATATATATATATATATATATATATATATATATATCTGTATTCGGCCCTCCAAAAAGTGTGGATGGCCTTGCACAAAGCCTTCACCACTATAATCAAATCTCATGTGTCGGTGTCGGGCTTTCAGTTTCTGGGAACTTGTCTGCCTGACCCTCATACATCGAGTTCGATGGGAGAGTCCATAATAGATATATATATATATATATGTGTGTGTACTCGGTTATCTTAAGGACAATATTTATTTCGATATAATTTTCAAATAAAAAGTCTCATTAGAAAATATGAGAAAATTCAAAAGAAAATATGCAGGACTATGTTGTCTTTGACATTCAACACAACATGTTTAATATATATATATATATATATATATATATATATATATATATATACATACACACACACATCTGAGTATGTATATAATGATGAATCAATAAGTCCATAACCTGACACTATTACTTGAAATTTTATCAGAAAATTTCTGTATGTGCTATCCAAGTTATATGAATTATAGAGAAGGAGATTATGTTGGAAAATAAGTATTTGTGTAAAATAACTGCTACTTATCGATGAAACTACGTATGCATATATATACCTATTATAACGCTGCTCCTCCTCATTGTCCTCCTCCTTACTACTTGTTTTTTTAATATTCTTCTTTTTTTTTCTGTGTACCGTATCCCTTCAGGACATTGGCGATCATGGCTCTCCACAATTTCCTCTCCTTTGTAGCACTTACAATATCTATATTGATGCTAAATATTATCATTTTCTTTCTTTCTTTCTTTCTTTCTTTCTTTCTTTCTTTCAGTGCTGCTGCCACTGGCAATGTTGTTAATTCTCCTCCTTCTCCTTCATGCTTTGGGGTTTTTCTTTTTATCATCAGAATCATAATTATATACATTATCAGCAGCACTCTAAGACTACAGTTGGTTGCTAGAAAATTCTTGGCTCATCCATTTCCCAAAGATCTGGCAAAAATCACCGAATATCAGATTTTTATTTATTTATATACTTATTTATTTTTTTTTGGGGGGGGGGAGGTAAAGAATTTTTCAGCACCCCGCCATATATCTCAGCACACCCATAATTAGTATCTCTTCCCTTTTTCTACTTCCGTTCTCCCAACAATCACATCTATAAAACCAAGCTTGTCGTTGCTTTGCCTCGTCATCAATTTTATTCTCATCTCGATCATAATTAACTTTTCCCCAAAATATCTTCATTATGATAATTATATCATCAATATCATTATCATCATCATCGTTATTCCATATTTGTCTTTATTTTATTCATATTGTCATCATTCCTATTGTATTATATTTGTTATTCTATGTAAATCATCATCATTGTTTTGCTAAAATCCTAATCATCATGATTATTACACTTATACTGGGTTTAAGATCCTATCTTTTTGCCGTTACGAATCCTTAAATTAAAATCTGGTTTATTTTTATTCTACTGCTATCATTCTCGTATCCACTTCATCTTTACATCATTATTTGCATTTATATTATCATAATTATTTTCTTCCTGTCCACTTCATCCTTACATCATCATTTCTGTTAGATTATTATCATTATGTTCTTCCTGTTCACTTCTTCCTATCATTGTCATTATTTTCTCCCTCCCTGCTTCATCCTTACATCATCATTTCTGTCATATGATCATCATTATTTCCTTCCTGTTCACTTCATCCTTACATCATTATTTGCATTATATTATCATCATTATTTTAATTTTGTCTAATTCACCCTTACATCATCATTTCCAGTGGATTATCATTATTATTTCCTTCATCCTTACATAATTATTTTCTCCCTCTCTGCGTCATCATTACATCATCATTTCTGTCATATGATCATCATTATTTCCTTCCTGTTCACTTCATCCTTACATCATTATTTGCATTATATTATCATCATTCTTTCCTTCTTGCGAACTTTGTTTTCATTGTCATTCCCTTTTTATTATTGTCATTATTCTGCTCACATCCTTATCAATTATTCTGCAATAAAATATCCATTATTTCTTCCTTATTATTGATTTCATTATCATTAACCTCTTCCCTTTCTCTTGTCATATAATCATAACTTTTATCAAACATTAATCATTATTAAATTCTTATGAAATAGATCAATATTTGTATTTCATTTCTATTTAGACATTTCAGATTTGTTTTCATCATTCATCAGTATCACCAGTTTAATTATAATTATAATTATAATTAACTCAATTTTAATCCACTTTCCTATTTTATTCACTCTTATGATCATTATAATCTTTGCGTCTTCATCATCATCATCATCATCATACAATCTTCTCATATTTTTTTCTTTCTTTCCTTATAATAAAAAGTACATTACTTATTTTCATTATAATTTACTTATTTTCATCACTGCAACTATCATCATAAGTTATATGCATATTATCATCTTTACCTTAAATCCAGTTCATTATACTTATTTATGTTGAAACACCTGTTCCTGTATGATCACCGAAGTTAAGCAATGTTTGAACCTGGTCAATACCTAGATGGATGACCACTTGGGAATACCGGCTGCAGTAAGCATGGATGTGCAGGTGGTGTAATGGATAATGTTTTGGAATTGTTAATTAGAGAGCAGAGTTCCAATTCCCATTGGTTTTGTTATATTCACTTACACACAGATACCCTGGGAAAAGTATGAGCCCACCTCTTCTCCTCCACTACTATGAGTTAATTATTAAGATTTGTATCATTAAGTTATTATTCCCCCCCCCCCCAAAAAAAATCTTACAATCTAAAAATATCCTCTGGCTTTAAATAACCTGCAAAGGGTTGATAAACCGTAAAAAACGAATCAGTCAACCAAATACTGATTAGCTACACTGCATGTCCTTTAGATTTATTTACATTATCTGGAATATAAATGTATAGAAACTAGGGTGACCACAAAGTGAGGGATCAGATTATATACTGACTGTAATATAGAATTGATCCCCCATTTTATATCCCCATTATAATGTCTTGTTTGTTTATCAAATTCTGATTAGGTATGAATCCACCTCTTCTCTCCCCAGCTATGGGTTAATTAGTAAGACTTGTATCACTGAACCATTATTATCACAAAAAAAAAGTATTCTTACAATCTAAAAATATTTTCTGACTTTAAATAACCTCCAGTTCATTATAGCTTTAATGTTTTCATCATGTTTTTTTGTAATATTTTCATCACTTATTATAATAATGCAAGACAATCTCCTCACAGATGGAGATTTGAAGTAATAGTAATGTGGTTCTACAGAAGGATGCTGAGAATACCATAGACCAAACATGGAGCAATGACAAAGTTTTAGAGAAGGGAGACTTATATTTAACATCAGGAAGATACAACAGAAATTTCTAGGGCACATAATGAGGAAAGAGGGATTGGAAAATTTTATACTCACAGGTCAGATTGAAGGCAACAACATATAACCTACCTGAAGAGCTTGTTAAATGGATGGTAGAACAAGGTTTAGGAGAGATAACAAAAAGACAAAATTTAAGTCTTGCAAAGGACAGGAAATTAGGGAGAGTGTTATAGTGAAAGACACCTTGTCTAGATAATAGACTCTCCCAATTATTATAAGTAGGAGTCAGTAGTAGTCGAGAGGAGGAGAAGTGTTCAGCGACCACAACTCGATTACTCTGCGTAACACTTTATTATAAGTTCCCAAAGTTTCTGTACGTTTAACCTATTTAGGACGCATTTAGTCCGAATACAGTTTCCACTGAGGAAATAACTCCACAACAGAGAGCCATCATCACTGGGAGGGGACAGATCACATATAAGAAGATGATTATAATTTACAACTTTTAATCATTAACACGTACTCCTTATAATCACACCTTTCCAATTTTACCTTTCTAAAGTAATCATCGTCACAGTCTTACGTTTTTGTTTTATCATCGTCATCACTTTCATCATCATCACTTTCATGATCATCATCACTTTCATCATCATCATCACTTTCATCATCATCATCATCATCATTTTCATCATCATCACTTTCATCATGCCCCCACATCCATTGCCTCATTATCAACATTACTGACAATCATTTTCCTCACACCTCTTTATCATTTTGTACAGCTTTTTCACCCCACCCTGCCCACACTTTTTCATCTTTTTTTATCTCCACAATCATCTTCTTTCCCACTATCATCTTCATCTTGTGAGTCACTGTTATTGTCATTTTATCATTATCACCATCATAGTCATCACTTAGCTCCTCTCTCTACTTTTCTTGCACAGGAAACGCTTTAAATAAACTGAATAATTAATTAATTTTTCAAGTAATTGTTATAGCAATTAAAAAATTGAAACTCGAATAACCTTAACAGTTATACCTCTCCAGGACCTAACCTGCTAAATTATGTCAGACAGATCAGTTGAGATGAAGTCCAAGAGGTGTGATTCTCAATTTTTTTGTTTTTTTTTGTCATTGTCCTTCTCATGATTGCTCACCTGTAATCAGTACATCTTCAGTTTCCTCTTCATCATCATTTTTCCCAAAGTTTAAAAAAAAAAAAAAAAATTTATTAGAATATCAAAACCAGTCCAGGAGAAAATTATTTTCCTAATCTCATGCTTGGCACAGTATAACAATCATCTCTTTCTTTCTCCATCTCTCTGTTTTTAGACCATCACCACCATTGCTGCAAAACACCACCACCATCGCTGCAAAACACCACCACTTTTGCTTTTTTCCGTGTTCTTTTCTTTATTCTTTCTCAACCTCCCCTTACTATGCACATTCCACGAGTTCATTATTTCTTCACTGGCTCTTACACTACAATCTCCATTTGTCCTTTTTGTTCTCTTCAGCCTCCTCTTTGACATCGACAAAATTGTTATAAACCCCCTCACAAATTGTTATCCACGTAAAAAAAATGAAAAAATACGCACAAAAAAATAACAACTCTGTCCATCTTTCTTTACTGATCTTCATTTATTATTACTGGGTGTGCACAAAGTGTAGACATTACTGGAGTGGAAAGTGTGATTGGCATGCAGAGTTCAAATTCCAGCCGAGGTCATTGCATTCACTTTTGCACAAATACCCTAGGAAAGTTATGAATCATTGATAATGAAATCAGCTCTCTGATTTCCGAATTCTGAGCTGTTACTCATTACACCAGCCGCACATGTAAGCTCAGAGCACTTGGTATTCTGATCTAAGTACTGACTGAGTATGATGTTGCTTAACTTCGGTGATTCTAGGAGAACTGGTGTTTCAATGTGATATAGCTGTAAGCCCCAGTTATTGCTCCTCTTTCATCAAACCTCGGTTAAAGAAAGTAAAATCTTTGTGCCCAATCAACAAAAAAGGAAACATGAAGAAAATACACACATATCAATAATATATTGAGACAGGTATATTTTTATAAACTAATAACATTCAGTCCGAACAAACATTCCTTCATAATGTTGGTTGGTTGATTTGTTTAATGGCATATCAACTCCTTATGGGTCATTTAATGCTGAAATTTAATTTTCTTGGGAGCTTTGAAGTTATAAAAATATATGTTATTCTACTTTCACAATTGAATAGATGGTAGATGACACTCAGCTTTTGTGCATTTACATGTTTTTGTGGATAAGATTACTAGAGTTGGTGATGTGTGTTTTATGTTGTAGTTCTGTTGAAGTTATATTTTGGAATACAGTTTGATTTAAGAAATTTCAAGATATTATATTTCTTCTCCTTATCAAGCAACTTGAGGTTAACATCAAATTAGACTAGGCTTTCTAGCCTTGGTTGGCGACCACTCTAGGAGAAGGACAACTCTGAAATCCAATCTGGTCGGGCATGGGACTGATGATTCCATCCTGTAAAGACCTACTTGCTCCAGAAACCACAGCAAGTAACACCTTGTGTGGTATGGCTGAGGTCCTATATGCCACAGGGAAAGGTTACAGGATTTACGATGACAACTTTTACTATTATTTATAATTTTTATTAGGAGTAACAATCTGACAGTCAATTCATCCACATCATAACATATACCTTAGTAATTTCTTCTTTTTTGTTTTTTTACTTAAAGAAATTTTAAATGGTTTCAGAAGTACCAATCTTCTATAGAAGTCTATCATCACTGCCATTTTTCCAGAAGTCTAGTACTATCATTGCTGATATTTTTCCAGAAGTCTGGCACTATTGTTGCTGCCATTTTCCAAGAAATCTGGCACTGTCGTTGCTGCCATTTTTACTCCTGATACTGTCTACATCATATTAAACTTCTAGTTTTCAATTCTATTTAATATTTCATCATATCCTCTTATTGCCATTATCTTTTTTATTTTAATCATTTCACAACAAGCAAGGCAACAATGCCACTAGGATGCAATGGATTACAGGGAGTGAAAGAGAATGAGACAACTTGAGTAAAAATGAGGAAAAATAAATTCAAACAATAAATAAAAGTCAGGATTCAGTAAGACAGAAGATGCATTTTAATTTTTGAAGATTGCAGGTAGCAGGGAAGTAAGAAATTGGGCGTTCCACCAGTGAGAAGTGTGAGAAAAGAAACAATTAGAACAGAACAAGCAAGTTCAACAGTAAAACAGTGAGACTTAGTTGCCAATCTAGTAGCAGACTTAAACAGCTCATCAAAACAATTGCCATAAAAGTATTTGTAGAAAAGACAGAGAGAAGCCACTTAAGAACCTTTTCAAATAAAATGTTAAAATTTAAAGAAAACTTTCTTAGAACAATAATGACATATCTTATTCTGTCATTAATCATGGAATCAATGAAGCACTAGACAAAAAATACACCTCAAGGATAATGACATTAGATATTTCAAAGGCCTTTGACAAGGTGTGGCATCAAGAGTAACTGCACAAACTCTCTCGCTATGGAATCACTGGAAGAGTTTTCTTAATTATCAAGTCCTCCAAGACCAAAGTGGTCAACCCAGATGTAACCCAGGCTGTTCTCCACTGCTTTGTGGACCTGACTCCCAAGAGGATACTTCCCAGATCACTGCAGTCTTAACTTAGTCAAGTCTAGTGTTAACTGTTTTCCCCACATATCCCTATAAACAGTGTTTCTTACTCTGTAACATGTGGGAAAATGAAATAAAACCAATAAATAAAATAATAATAACAAATAGTAAAAAAAATTAAATTTATTTTCCCATGATGCAAGTTATAAAGAAATCAGAAGGATTTCTGGTCACATGTACAATTTTATGACCCAACTTCCTGAAAAGACACTCTTTCTCATCTTGGCTTCAAAATATGAACTATAGCGTTCTCACTGGAGAATGTTAGTTTTTTTAAGTTTTAAAAGGTATAATATAGAATACTCATGGGAAAGGATACAGAGACACTTGAAATAGATTTAGGAACTTTATTACAGTGTATCAACGGTCTGTTGAAAAGAACTACCTTCCCAGGCAAAAGACACGTGTTTACCCACTTCTCATTTGTTTTGGCACCAGGAAGGCCCTCTTTATTCATGCATGTGCCATTGGTTCTGTCAGGGAGCATCCTGGGAGATTTTTTTTTTTTTGTATTTCTTTTATCATATTTTGTGTTTTTTTAATTTTTTTATTTTATCAATTATACAGCCCCCACAGTTTCTGTCAGGGAGCATCCTGGGAGATTTTTTTTTTTTTGTATTTCTTTTATCATATTTTGTGTTTTTTTAATTTTTTTATTTTATCAATTATACAGCCCCCACAGTTTCTGTCAGGGAGCATCCTGGGAGATTTTTTTTTTTTTGTATTTCTTTTATCATATTTTGTGTTTTTTTAATTTTTTTATTTTATCAATTATACAGCCCTCACAGTTTCTGTCAGGGAGCATCCTGGGAGATATTTTTTTTTTGTTTTTCTTTTATCATATTTTGTGTTTTTTTAATTTTTTTATTTTATCAATTATACAGCCCCCACAGTTTCTGTCAGGGAGCATCCTGGGAGATATTTTTTTTTTTGTTTTTCTTTTATCATATTTTGTGTTTTTTTAATTATTTTATTTTATCAATTATACAGCCCTCACAGTTTCTGTTAGGGAGCATCCTGGGAGATATTTTTTTTTTTGTTTTTCTTTTATCATATTTTGTGTTTTTTTAATTTTTTTATTTTATCAATTATACAGCCCCCACAGTTTCTGTCAGGGAGCATCCTGGGAGATATTTTTTTTTTTGTATTTCTTTTATCATATTTTGTGTATTTTTAATTTTTTTATTTTATCAATTATACAGCCCCCACAGTTTCTGTCAGGGAGCATCCTGGGAGATTTTTTTTTTTTTTGTATTTCTTTTATCATATTTTGTGTTTTTTTAATTTTTTTATTTTATCAATTATACAGCCCTCACAGTTTCTGTCAGGGAGCATCCTGGGAGATATTTTTTTTTTGTTTTTCTTTTATCATATTTTGTGTTTTTTTAATTTTTTTATTTTATCAATTATACAGCCCCCACAGTTTCTGTCAGGGAGCATCCTGGGAGATATTTTTTTTTTTGTTTTTCTTTTATCATATTTTGTGTTTTTTTAATTTTTTTATTTTATCAATTATACAGCCCCCACAGTTTCTGTCAGGGAGCATCCTGGGAGATATTTTTTTTTTTGTATTTCTTTTATCATATTTTGTGTATTTTTAATTTTTTTATTTTATCAATTATACAGCCCCCACAGTTTCTGTCAGGGAGCATCCTGGGAGATTTTTTTTTTTTTTGTATTTCTTTTATCATATTTTGTGTTTTTTTAATTTTTTTATTTTATCAATTATACAGCCCCCACAGTTTCTGTCAGGGAGCATCCTGGGAGATATTTTTTTTTTTGTTTTTCTTTTATCATATTTTGTGTTTTTTTAATTATTTTATTTTATCAATTATACAGCCCTCACAGTTTCTGTTAGGGAGCATCCTGGGAGATATTTTTTTTTTTGTTTTTCTTTTATCATATTTTGTGTTTTTTTAATTTTTTTATTTTATCAATTATACAGCCCCCACAGTTTCTGTCAGGGAGCATCCTGGGAGATATTTTTTTTTTTGTATTTCTTTTATCATATTTTGTGTATTTTTAATTTTTTTATTTTATCAATTATACAGCCCCCACAGTTTCTGTCAGGGAGCATCCTGGGAGATTTTTTTTTTTTTTGTATTTCTTTTATCATATTTTGTGTTTTTTTAATTTTTTTATTTTATCAATTATACAGCCCTCACAGTTTCTGTCAGGGAGCATCCTGGGAGATATTTTTTTTTTGTTTTTCTTTTATCATATTTTGTGTTTTTTTAATTTTTTTATTTTATCAATTATACAGCCCCCACAGTTTCTGTCAGGGAGCATCCTGGGAGATATTTTTTTTTTTGTTTTTCTTTTATCATATTTTGTGTTTTTTTAATTTTTTTATTTTATCAATTATACAGCCCTCACAGTTTCTGTCAGGGAGCATCCTGGGAGATATTTTTTTTTTGTTTTTCTTTTATCATATTTTGTGTTTTTTTAATTTTTTTATTTTATCAATTATACAGCCCCCACAGTTTCTGTCAGGGAGCATCCTGGGAGATATTTTTTTTTTTGTTTTTCTTTTATCATATTTTGTGTTTTTTTAATTTTTTTATTTTATCAATTATACAGCCCCCACAGTTTCTGTCAGGGAGCATCCTGGGAGATTTTTTTTTTTTGTTTTTCTTTTATCATATTTTGTGTTTTTTTAATTTTTTTATTTTATCAATTATACAGCCCCCACAGTTTCTGTCAGGGAGCATCCTGGGAGATTTTTTTTTTTTTTCTATTTCTTTTATCATATTTTGTGTTTTTTTAATTTTTTTATTTTATCAATTATACAGCCCTCACAGTTTCTGTCAGGGAGCATCCTGGGAGATATTTTTTTTTGTTTTTCTTTTATCATATTTTGTGTTTTTTTAATTTTTTTATTTTATCAATTATACAGCCCCCACAGTTTCTGTCAGGGAGCATCCTGGGAGATATTTTTTTTTTTGTTTTTCTTTTATCATATTTTGTGTTTTTTTAATTTTTTTATTTTATCAATTATACAGCCCCCACAGTTTCTGTCAGGGAGCATCCTGGGAGATTTTTTTTTTTTTGTATTTCTTTTATCATATTTTGTGTATTTTTAATTTTTTTATTTTATCAATTATACAGCCCTCACAGTTTCTGTCAGGGAGCATCCTGGGAGATATTTTTTTTTTTGTTTTTCTTTTATCATATTTTGGTTTTTTTAATTTTTTTATTTTATCAATTATACAGCCCCCACAGTTTCTGTCAGGGAGCATCCTGGGAGATATTTTTTTTTTTGTTTTTCTTTTATCATATTTTGTGTTTTTTTAATTTTTTTATTTTATCAATTATACAGCCCCTACAGTTTCTGTCAGGGAGCATCCTGGGAGATTTTATTTTTTTGTTTTTCTTTTATCATATTTTGTGTTTTTTTAATTTTTTTATTTTATCAATTATACAGCCCCTACAGTTTCCCCAGTCAACTGACAACTAAACTCTTTCCAACAATATCATTTGGACCTTTTTAACAGCCCTACTTAAGAAATAGAGATTTGGCCAGTCCAACTCATTGTGAGGTTGACTTGAGTTCGACCCATTCTTGTCCTTACTTCCCATGAATTATTTGTGAACCAAAAAGGAAAATGAACATACTCATGAGATATTTAATTTTGTTTCAATTCAGTCAACATTAATGGAATAAATGTCTGTAGCAGAAACTAACGTTTTTTTTTGTATCCTTCTTCTATCTTCTTTCTTTATATATTGAACATGCACCATCACCTAAAAATACACACAAAACCCACAACCTTGTTAACCTTTGCAAACCCTCTACCTTGAGTGTCTCTTGTACATGGTGAACATCATTGAAAAAAACAAACAAACCTTGAAATCACAGATGATATTTGATGGCATCTCAGCCCCTATTGATTATGGCATGTGTCAAAGTAGAGTTTGTGATGTCATCCAGATAAACGTTAACTTACAATATAACTCAGCTTCACATGCAAGGGAGGCACTGTAGCTAAGGGTAGTGGTTATAAAACAAGAATCAAGACAGGGAGATGACTTTTTCATGTGGATGCATAGTCAATCTGAAGAAAAAAGTGGAAGAGAATGTCGGAGAGAATACAAAGGGATAGAGGAAAACATAGTAGGCATGGACAGAGACAGATGATAAGATGGAAATTTGTGATGTTCCCATTGAGAACAAAGTTGAAGAATCCTTGGTTAGTCGAAGCTTTACTTTCCGGCTCTTGAACCATGTTCACTAAAACTAATCACATAAATATATACTTTCCAACACAAGGAAATGCTCCAGTTCAACAAGCAAAACAACACTGCTACAAACCAATGAGTTTCATAAGAATCTGGTAATCTAATGCCATTACAAGATTTTTCAAAAAAACATTGTCAGTCACTTTCAAACTCATTGTAGAAGGTTGGTAGTTTGTTGAAGAATGTATTTTTCTCTACTTTTCTGAGCTATGTTCTGTTTCTGATTCTGTATATGAATATATATATATATATATATATATATATATTCCATGCATGTGTTACATTTATTTATTTTGAGATTGTCAAAATTAACCATTGTTATAGATACACCTAGACTTTCTGGAGGAAAATCCAGCCCTTTTTCTTTTAATATAAATTTATGCTTTCTTTCCTTAATGCTTCAATAAAATCCTACTTGTCATTATCAAATATATTAAAAGAAATTTTACTGAATGAAAGATTAAAATAAAAAAGTAATCCTTTTTTATTAGATTGCGACAAATGTCTTCACATCAGAAGGTCACCAGTGTGTATAGGTGGTAGGATAATTATTTTGTCAGAAACATAGGGCATAAAACAAAACTGACTCAAGGATTTAAAGTAAATAATACATTTTTATTTATTTTCTTTAGAGGAATGATTGAGTCATTTGGTATTTGGCATAGCAAAAGTTTGTTAATGAGGCGGATATTTGTAGCAGTCTAGAGAAATGTCCGTTTCGGTAGTTTGAAGTCAGACTATTATAAGGATAGTATTAATCTCAGAAATTAAGTCAATGTCAATCTACTGTTTTTTCTTGGCCCTGAGAATTGTGGAAATATCAGTAGCAAATGAACTCTTAACTGCTTCTTTGTGTGTCACATATGGCTGGTTTCTAGACAGTAGCTTTCTTTCAATCTGTCCTCTCCTCTAGCCTAGAGGTCTCAGGTCCATAATCTTTTGACCAGGTGTGAGAATATGGTGTGAACAGTGGTTTTGGCTAACATCAAAAATCTCTTTGTGCTAATTTTTTTGATTGTCTAAATTATTTTATTTTCCAGCATTCCTTTCTTTTTAATGTTTTTTTTTCTATAATAGAAGTTATGCTTGGAACCTCTGTGATTTTGTGATTTTTCAGTCACAAATGTGTAAGCTCTGCTCCTGCAAACTTCAAAGTTTTTTGGGCTGGGTACAGTTTTTTCTTTTTCTTCTTTTTATTTGAGGGTTGTCTTCTCATAGGTTGAGAGAAGTATAGAAAGAGAAGTTTTGAGAGAGAAAGGAAGAGATAAGGGTTTTAAAGGAAAGCACAAATACCTTGTTTTATTTTGAATTCTTTTTATTTTTGTTTGTATATTTTGTTGTTATATTTTATTTTTTTAATCTTATTTTTATCAGGACTCGCTACGAGATTATTTAAACTTTTGCACATGAAAAATAATACGTTATTTGTTATTGTAGGGCTACAGAAGGGGGTTATCTTCCTTTGAATGAGATAAGTCACATGACAGCTGCTTAATGACGTCACTTCATACAGTGATGATAGCAGCAGTCAAATCCAGTTTGTTTACAGCATCTAAATGAAAAGGTTGCTTTCTTCAGCAACAGGCTTTACATGATCTAGTCAAAGGCTAAATCTGCCTCCCCAGCAGCTTACAAGATATAGAAAGAAAACTCCAGCTTGCAGTCCTCAGTTTAAGAAAACCCAAGACTTGCTGTTTCCTCAGTTTAAGAAAACCCAAGGCTCACTGTTTTCCGTTTGTCGAATATGTCCTCAACTAGGACATAGATGAATCTGGAGTCTTAAACATGCTTCCCCATGATACAGGAATATCTATATTATATGTAAGTCCCATCCATTTTTTCTCTCTTTACATTCTGTTTTGCTGTATAGATATGTGATATATTATTCTCCACTTGGGACATGTGTATATATGTATATATAGTTAATACTTTTGTGTATGTCTTATTAGTATAAAAGTCTTAGTAGTATAAAAGTCTCTCTGAGAACAAAGCATGTTAGTCATTCTTTTTCCTTTCAGCTATTCAGTTCAGTCCATGAAGTACGGTGTTATTATATCACAGATATAATAATGCCTATAACATTTTTTTCTACCATAGCTCTCTCCCATTACAGTATTATATCACTCATTTTTCTACCCAAATAATTGCTCAGAAATATTTCTATCCAAAGATGATGTATCCAATTGACTGATGCTTATCCAAACACTATAGACTACCAGTATTTGTACCAAGCCAAACTCTGTAATCTTTTCTACTCTGTGTATCTCTCACCCAACGTCTTTTACATCCTTCTGTCTGGTATACAAAATTAGATCAATAAGTTTGTAGCTTGAGACACAATTATTAATTGAATTTGATTGAAAATTTCAATGTATATTGTTTCCTAAAGTCATTTTTACATTATTTAAAAATCTTATTAGAAGTACAAAATTTAATTAAAGCAATAAAAATGGCTGTAATTAAAATAGACAAAAAGGGAAAAACTACAACTATCGTAGTTAGCAAATTGAAATTAGGAACAATTAAGATAAGAATAAAAGAGAGAAAAACAAAAATCATACAGGGTGAGGTAACCAGTTATTGATTTATTTGATTGATTTGTTTGTTTTTATGACTTAGCAATCTTTTGCAGGTTATTTAAAGCCAGAAAATATTTTTAGATTATAAGAATTTATTTCAAGATAATAATGATTTACTGATACAAGTTTTACTAATTAACCCATAACTGGAGGGAAGAGGAGGATTCATATCTTTCTCAAGGGTATTAGTGCACAAGTGAATATAATGAACTCAAAAATCTGATTTCTAAATTCTGAGCTAATACTCACTAAACCACCCACACATGTAAGTTTACAGCACTTGGTAATCTAAATATTTGAATTTTAGTTGGTTGGTTTTGTTTAGTAGCATATCAACCTGTATGGGTTATTTAATGCCGAAATCTAAATATTTGAATTTTAGTTGGTTGGTTTTGTTTAGTAGCATATCAACCTGTAAGGGTTATTTAATGCCGAAATCTAAATATTTGGATTTGGGTTGGTTGATTTTGTTTAGCGGCATATCAACCTGTATGGGTTATTTAATGCCGAAATCTAAATATTTGGATTTGGGTTGGTTGATTTTGTTTAGCGGCATATCAACCTGTATGGGTTATTGTTATGGTTCAGGTTAGGACCAAGGAAGAACAACATGAACACAAGAGTAGAAATAATGAAGATATATTACACGAAATAGTAATACAAGATGTGGAAGGTGTTAGTATGACTGTCAGTCTGGTTCGGAGTGAACTACTATCGACTCGACTTGATTCATCCCTTTTTCTTGAGAGGTGTAGTATACATAGAGTTAGGAAGAGTTCATTCTGTAGTTATAGGTAAGGACCCATAACTGTTATTTAATGCCGAAATCTAAATATTTGGATTTGGGTTGGTTAGTTTTGTTTAGTGGCATATCAAACTATGGATTATTCAATGACAAAATCTAAATATTTGGTTTTTGGTTGGTTGATTTTGTTTAGCGTCATATCAACCTGTATTGGTTATTTAATGTTGAAATCTAAATATTTGGATTTTGGTTGGTTGGTTGGATTTGTTTAGTGGCATATCAACCAGTATGGGTTATTTAATGCCAAAATCTAAATATTTTTAACAATTTTATGGTAGCAACTAAATATATTTTGAACGCAATTGTATGCCTTCAACTACAGATAAAATGTATTGTTGGTCATTTTACTATATGTAGTGCTCATTTTTTATATAAAAATGTTATGCTGGTATTTTTACTATTAAAATGTATTTTTGTGCTTTCATAGAGTTTTTTGCTTGGCAGGGATTTCACTATTTGCCCATAGCTGGGATCCTAACAAGTGCTATGATCCTGGATCAGAGTCAGCCTGGGAACAACAGCAATTAAGAAGTGGTTCCATGCTCCTCAAAACCTCCAATCTCCCAATCAGAGGTCTTGCTGCCAGATGTAGTTTATCATCATACCCAGAAACCTGGGAACAACAGCAATTAAGAAGTTGTTCCATGCTCCTCAAAACCTCCAATCTCCCAACCAGAGGTCTTGCTGCCAGATGTAGTTTTAATAAGGAAGGTTGCCTTGATTTAATAAAAATACTTTCAAGGACTTTTAATGATAGAATGTGATCCATACAAAACTGAAAATATGTCCATTTGGAAGGACTGATTTTTTTACAAGGTGGTAGCACTTCTATGGAAACTATCTGGTTGACCCCTTTTTATTCAGTATGCATGCAAATTTTACTTTCCTTGATCGAGTTCTGATGAGTGAGGAGCAATAATCGGGTTGATTTTTGTTTTGCTCTTTTTTTTCCTTGTTCTTAATTTCATATTGCCAACTATTTTAGTGGTTGTTTTCCCTTTTAATTACATGTATTTTTATTATTTTACTTAAATTTCATAGCTCTAATAAGATCTTTGGATAATAAAAAAATGACTTTAGGAAATAATATACATTGAAAGTTTTTAATAAAATTTGATTAATAACTATGTCAAGCTACAAATTTATTGATGTAATTTTTCTATACCAGACAGAAGGTTGGGAAAGAAAGTGACCGTGGGTGAGAGATACAAAGAGTGAAAATGAGACAGAGAGAGAGAGAGAGTTTAGATGAAGAACAGAAGAGAAGCAGATAGAAGAAAGAATAAAAGAGAGTCAAGTGGGAAGATAGAAAAAAAAACGGAGAAAGAAAGTGGAGAGAGTGAGAAAAACAGATATGAAAGGGAAGAAGATTAAGATAAAGAAAAGATAAAATATCTGAGAAAATTTTAAGGATGAAGAGAAAAAGTAAAGATTAGTAATAGAAATAAGTAGATGGAAGGGGAGAGGAATAGAGAAAGAGGGGAGGTGCAGAACAGAGAAAGAATGAATTAGAAAGAGAGTGGACAGAGAATGCAAGAGAAAGTGAGAGAGAGAGAGTGAGAGGAAATGAAAGAAGAATTTTTCTTTCCTTGATCAAGTGAGGAGCGATAACCGGGTAGCTCCTTTTCCATGATTTTTGCTTTCTCTTTTTTTGTTTTGCTTTTCTTTCTTGCTCCTAATTTCGTATTGCTATCTTAGTTTGGTTTTCACTTTTCACCCCCTTTTAATTACATCTGTTTTCATTGATTTCATTATTTGACTATTTCTCTTTTCTTGATATTTATTATAAAGATACCAACTGTTTCGCATTCTACAACCATTAAGCAAGCGGCAAGGATCAAAAATTAAGACACTTGAACTCATTTCTTAGGGAGCCTAAATGAAGAATGTAATTAACTTATTTATTTTTTTTCATTTCACCCCAAGCAAAGCAATAAAGCCACAAGATGCAAAGGGTTACTGTGAGTGAAAGAATCTGAGAAAAATAATTATTAAGGAGAGAGAAAAATAAAAGCACAATATTCAAGGAGACAGATGACAACATTGCATTTCATTATTTGAAGATCAAATTTGGCTGAAAAGCAGAAAGCTGGAAGAGAAATCCACAAGAAGAAAGTGCAAACTACCGGCATAGAATTTATGGTTACATCTAGCCATTTCAACTGTAAATGAGACCTAACTGCCAATCTAGTACTGTGCTTAAATTAATAAAGCCAAGGTATCAAAGAAGAAAACTCATCAGAACAATTGCCATGAAAATATTTATAGAAAAAGCACAAGGAAGCTATGTTAAAGCAGTGAGAAATCAATTGAAGTTGAGATACCATATCAACCATTATATGAAATGATAACATTACAGATTTGTGAAAAATCTCTTGATACATTGCAGAAGTACTAGACCAGATGTGGCAGGAATTTTCAATGAATGAATGAATGGTAGACTTATAAAGGTGTAATATAGTTTATGGCAAGAAAAATTGTCTAGCACGACACAGTGAACCAAGTTTCCTAGCAGCAGCAGATTTAGCAATGGATTCACTTCATGTCATTGGAAAATTCCACTTCATGTCATTGGAAAACTTTAGCCCAAGAAGGTGAAATAAGCTTCTGTAGCCTTATTGTTAAGGCACTATATCAAGTAGTCTTCCCTGGTTAAGGAATGTCAGTTGATATCCTGTTGAAAATGAGCATTTTTTTAGCTTTTGTTAATTTCTGATCTAAGCTACTTACTTCGTAGTCATAGGATGTAAAAAACAATTCATGTACTGTTATGCAAAATACTAAAAATAAGAAGAAAAGGAACACTAGTTAAAAAAAATGTGAAAGATTTATCATTCAACAAGACCATCAGCATCATTATCCTTATCAAGATCATCATCGTGAGTATCAGCATCATCATCCTTATGTTCATCATCATCATTATGTTGGCCATCATGAAGATCATCATGATCATCAACAATATTCTGACCATTATGAAGATCATGATGATGACCATCATCATTTTTATCAAGACCATCATCATAACTGTCATCATCATTATTATGACCATCATCAAGATCATCATGATCATGACAATCATCATTCTTATCATGACCATCAGCATCATGACTACCATTATCAAGATCATCATCATAATGACCATCATCATCACTAACACTACCATCACCATGACTCATGTTCATTCTATGTTCCATACTGAAATTGTATTTTTTAGGGTCTCCATTAAAAATATTAGACATGTGTGCAGATAGCACAATGGTTATTGGTTTGGAAAGTGCAATTGGTGAACTGAGTTCAAATCCCAGCCTAACCACTTACCAGAGCAATAACATACTATATTTAAATGAGAACTTGAAACAATGCAAAAAATATACAGCTCTAAAACATGTTCACATAATAAAAAAAATTATCATCAACATCATCACCATTATTCCACTCATGACCATCATCACCACAATTTTCAGCCATGTTCGTTCCATGTTCCATACTGAAACTGTATTTTTAGGCTTTCCATTAGTGATATTAGAAGGGTGTGTGGATAGCATCATGGTTATCGGTACAGAATATGAAATCAGAGAGCTGAGTTCAAATTCCAGTCTGGTCTGTTGCGTTTACTTGCCACTGATATTTTCAGGTCAAGACGGTTATTAACTATCTTCCTTATTCTCATAATCTTTACTTTATACCACCTTTTATTCTATTCATACCACACATCTCACTCACCGTTACCAATTTAACTATAACCCTCTACCTTGAGTGGTTTGCGAACCTTGTACTATGTGAAATATATTAAAACAAAAAATATCTTCCATTCTTTTCATTTATAATTTAATAATTTTTTTAATCAATTTGTTCCAAGAAAGGTGATAAATCCACTTAAGATAAATAATTATAAATGATAATAATTAAATGATAAATAATTATAAATGATAATAATTAAATGATAAATAATTATAAATGATAAATGATAAATAATTATAAATGATAAATAATTATAAATGATAATAATTAAATGATAAATAATTATAAATGATAAATAATTATAAATGATAAATAATTATAAATGATAATAATTAAATGATAAATAATTATAAATGATAATAATTAAATGATAATTATATATGATAAATGATAAATGATAAATGATAAATAATTATAAATGATAAATAATTATAAATGATAATAATTAAATGATAAATAATTATAAATGATAATAATTAAATGATAAATAATTATAAATGATAAATAATTATAAATGATAATAATTAAACGATAATTATAAATGATAAATGATAAATAATTATAAATGATAAATGATAAATAATAATAAATGATAATAATTAAATGATAAATAATTATAAATGATAATAATTAAATGATAAATAATTATAAATGATAATAATTAAATGATAAATAATTATAAATGAAAAGAAAGGAAGATATATTTTTTCACATAATACAAGGCTCATAAGCCACTCAAGGTAAAGAGTTATAGTTAAATTGGTAATGGTGACTGTGATGTGCAGTATGAATAGAAGAGAAGAGCATCAGGAGGTTAATGATGACCTTCTATTCTATTCATACCACACATCTCACTCACCATTGATAAGGTGATAACACCTCTAAGACGCAAGGGGCTACTGGAAGTGAAAGCGAAGGAAAAGGAACCAGAAATCCAATAATAAAAGACTGGGGGGAGAGTAAACTGGACGATAAATGCACCTATCTGCTCCTCCTTACAGATTTAGTTTTATTCATTTTGTTTATTAATTTTATAATTTGTACATTTATAAGGTATGAATCCTCTTCTTCTTCCCCCAGCTATAGGTAAATAGCAGGACAGATTGGGTTCTATAGCCTTAGATCGCAACTGGTCTATTGCTGAAAGAAATGGCAACCCACTGTCAGTCATGTATCAAAAGATAGATGATCGCCTAAGCATGTATCATGCATGGCACATATCTGACTGAACTGATTGACTGTCGGTTTTCAGCCTTTAGTTGATCATTTGGTGGATGTTAACACTGTGTATTGAAATAGAGTGCTATCCAATTGTAACTACATTTAGACTTTCCCAGACTGTAAGCTGTGAAACTTGCTGGCACATTTGGGAATTTCCAACTTTACGGTGTTAAGTTTGTTTAGTTTTTCTTTTCTTTTTCAGAATTAATAATGTCAAAAAAAACTTAAAAAAAAATTTTTTTTTAAATGTGATTTTATGAAGATCAGTTTTATTTGAATTCATCAATATAATTTTGTTTTCTTTTTTTTTTTTTTTAATAACAAATTTAGCCTCGTTGGTATTACTAGTTATAAGATATAGTTTTAGAAATCTACAATTTTCTAAAAGCTGTGAATGTAATGGATTCGAATTCCATTTGAATCCATTACGTTCACTTATGAGCTAATACCCTTGGGAAAGGTATGAATCCTCTTCTTCTCCCACCAGCTATGGGTAAATAGCAGGACAGACCGGGTTCTATAGCCTTGGATGTCAACTGGTTTACTGCAGAAAGAAATTGCAACCTACTGTAGTAGAAAATCTGCCTCAGTCATGTATCGAAAGATACATGATCACCTAAGTGTGTATCACTAATGGCACATAACTGACAATAAAAATGGACTATTCTTAAATGAAATCTTAATAAATTTATATAAAAGCAATTGGTAAATAGCAGGACAAACCAGGTTCTATAGCCTTGGATGGCAACTGGTCTGCCGCAGAAAGAAATGGCAACCTACTGCAAGAAAAAATCTGCCTCGTCAGTCATGTATCAAAAGATACATGATTGCCTATGCTTGTATCACGCATGGCACTGACTATAAAAATTTGATATAAAGACAAAGAAACTGCATAGAGGGAAGAAAATGAAAGTCATACAATTCAGGAACATGAATGGATAAATAAACAAAATGAATTTAATTATTTCAAAGTCTCGTATAAATTTCAGTGTATCACACTAATAGATCTCACTTGAAAAACACAAACACCCATTTTGAATATTGCACTGCATGAAACAGATTGTTAATGCTAATTAATAAAAAATGTTATTTTTATTTATGTACACTACAGTCCAAAAGTTTGATGCCACCCCTGGTAATTTTTTAAATTGGCCCAAGAAGTAGAATTACTATACATGGTTAAAAAAAAAATGAGAAAAGTGAGACATGATTTTTTATTAGAAATTTTATTATGACAAAAAGAAAAAAAAAAGCATTTTATGATTAAATTTTGCACTCGTCAAAATATCCTCCTTTAGCCTTGATTACTGCAGCACAAATTTTTTGGCATTCATTGTAAAAGTTTCTCAAAGTATAAGTTTGACAATTGATTCCATTCTTTTTTCAATGGCTCTAAGACAGCCATTCTCAACCTTTCCTCCATCATTGACACCCTCGGCTTTATGTATTTCTCCATTTACCCCCGACTCCCATACAAAAAATTCATAGCCATCATAAAGCATTGATGTACAATTTCGTGACTAAATGAATGAATGAATTTTTCATTCAAAATACTAAGGGTTTTTTTTAGTCAAAATACTGTGACTAAAAAAAATACTAAGCGAAACTCAAAATACTGATTTCTTATTTAGTACTAATCTACTAATTTTTTTAGTATAAGTTAGTACTCTGTATAAATTCAGTATTTTTATTAACATTTGTAGTCATTAATAAAAAAATTATTCATTTTATCAGCTGTATTAGTAGATCTACAAATTAATAATAATAATAATCATTCATTCAAAAAAAAATTTTTTTTTAGTATTTTTGTTTTTGGCAATTTAAAAATTTTTTGGAAAATACTAAAAAAAATTTTTTTTTGAATGAATGATTATGATTAGTACTGACTAATTTGTGACTAAAAATTGTGCAAATTAGTCATTAGTAAAAATACTAATAATTCAGGTAATTCAATTATTTACCCCTGACTATATAATTTTTTATCCCCCAGGGGTAAATTTACCCCTGGTTGAGAACCTCTGCTCTAAGAGCTTTTTTTTTCCATTTTTTTTTTTTTTTACTCTTTTATCAAGTTCATCCCATACTAATTCTGGGAGTATCTTCAAACTTTTGAACTGTAGTTTATTTATACTGACATTGTTGTTCTAATGTTTAGTCATTGAAATGCTGATTTGGTGAAGTGAACTGAGCCAATAACTTTTCAGAATCATTTCATGTGTGCGTGTATATATATATATATATATATATAAATCTCTCTAGCATTGGCTGTCAACCAACCTGGGAAAATGTAAAATAACAGCTGAAATTCATATTAATAAATATGCATTTGCCTTTCACTGTTCTGTACAACTGTAACTTTCATGCATGTGTCAATCGTCAGGGACAATGAGTGAAAGAGATGACGAGAGGTGAGGTTGTGAGGGTACTGAACTAAGAATGGCTGCAATTTTCATATTTTTGAGTAAGGCATAAACTTGGGTTAAAAAAAAACAAAAAAACAAAAAAAAAACAAAAAACAATACAGAGAACAGATTTTCTTTATATGAAAAGAGAAGACAGGTTTCCTCCTTCTACCTGTATTTTCTCTGTAATCTCACCCCTTGGGTACAAACAACGACATTTTAAAATGGAAAATAATCAATGTATTTTTCTCTACTGTCAGTCTCTAAGGCAATATCCTGAAAATCAATTTTATTTCAGTCATCTGATGCATCTCAAGTTATCTATCTAAATTTTATCAATCATAGAAGGCTTTTTAATCCGTTGAACTTGAAGGCTCCCCTCAAATTCTTCTGAAGTCTTTCAATCCCTGTGAACCCATAACCCTGACATGTCACGCTCAGTGCTTTCACTACTGCAGAGTGTAAGCATGATATTTGTGGATAAAGAAAGTCAGATAGTAAAAATAAAAGGTTTAATACAGACACCATTCACAGTCTTTTTTTAATGAAACAAATGACAGGAAAGACTTCGGCAAAGACTGAATATAAGATACA
>OZ038506.1:44071507-44094007 GCA_964036315.1 Acanthosepion esculentum | reverse complement strand
GCTATTATATTAGTGTTGTCGACAAGTATATTCTGAATAGTGTCCGGTAGGTCTCCATGAATATTTAAATGAGATCTAATTGAGCTATTGTCAGAAAGGTGTAGAGTTAATCTGCGTGTTAAATGATTTGTAGTATGGCCTATATAATTATTTACGAAAGTTGATTCTTGAGGAATACAATTCCTTAATGGACATTTGAATTCATAAATAATGTTTGCTCTATTTAATTTTGTTCTAGGAGGTGAATTATTATTTTTAACTATAAGGTTATATATGCACATTACACACACATTATTTATATATATACACATATTAGACACACCCATATATATATATATATATGTACACAGGGTGCGATAGGTAAATTGTCGTCATATTATATTTTTAATTTTGTGCATTGATTGTTTTGTTAACTGCACAGTATAGAAGGTCAGTTAAGCACCATCTGTGAGGAAAAGAGCACCATGATGCAATTTACTCCACCAGAAATTTGGAAACGGCATGTTGTTTTGTTTAGCATTTGCACCAGAAACTTCAATATGAACATTTCAGAGTGTTTGGGCGTCAATCTTCAGTGGAGTTGGAAAGAGTTGGATGATATATCCAGTCAACATTATGGTGTTTGGAGTGATCACTAGTGATGGTGACGTTATATTTCCATTCATCTTCCCACAGAGCCTCAGACTCAACATGGAGGCCTACATCAAGTGCCTTGAGAAGGTTGTGCTATCCTGGGGTCAAGATTGTGGCTGCTGGAAGACCCTATGTCTGACAACAGGATTCTGCACCATGTCACAAATGCAGGAGAACCCAGTCATGGTTGTCAAACAATTTCTACAACCACATCACCCCTTACATCTGGCTACCTAACTCTTAAAACTGCAACCTGCTTGCTTATTAAGTGTGGGATGCAGTTGAGTGAGAGGGCAACAAAACTCTGTGTAACACCAAAGATGAACTGAAAGCAAGGATTATGGCAGCATTCACCAATGAGGAGATAGTGCAGAAGAGATGCAGGAGATTCCAAGGTCATCTGGGGGCCGTGGTTGAAGCCAATGGCGATTTTATTTAATAAATTTACTCTCTAGTATTTCAAAATATTTTTGTGTAATTTTGGTCACTAATATATCTGTTAAAAATAAGATGTCAGTGTAATTTTAATTTTTGCATAATTTAGAGGACAATTTATCCATTACACCCTGTATATATATTGCACACACACACATGTGTATATATATATATATATATATATATATATATATATATATATATATAGTGCTGTTCAATAAAAGTGACTCCCCTGATTTTTTTTTACTAAATGTTCTCTTCTCTGATGAAACGAAAGTTGAGCTAAATTCAAATGATAAGCGATCTAAAATCTGAAGAAGAAGCTTTGAAAGCTCTTTGAATTTAGCAGTAAGTACTGTCAAGCATCTGTTCAGTATAATGTTCTGGGGATGCTTTTCTTTTCATGGAACTGGTTTCTTAAAACCTACTGAAAAGACCCTCAGGAGCGAGCAGTACAAGAGAATTTTAGAGTCTTGTCTGCTCCCTTCTGCTGAAAGGGTGCAAATTGACCCCACCAAGCTCATTTTTATGCAGGATAATGCTCCCTGTCACAAATCAAAATTGATGAAGGAATACTTTGATGAGAAGCAGGTGAGTGTTATGACATGGCTGCCCCAATCTCCTAACCTCAACCCCATAGAAAACTTATGGAGCATTATAAAGTACAGGCTCTCGAGAAAGCAGTTGAGCAACAAAGAGAATTTGATCGTGAATTTCATATCCAAATGGAATTCAATTTTTGGAGATGAGATTTGCCAGAACCTAATCAAGTCAATGCCAAAAAGGGTTGGAAAGGTTATTCAAAATAAAGGAGGACCCATAGATTATTAAATATTTCAAACTATATTACCTATTATAAATAAATTATACCTGTATTATTCTTTATTTAAAGCTGTTCGGTTATATTTCTATTGATTACTAGTTGAATGGAATAAGTGAGTCACTTTTTTTGCACAGATTTTTTCCATAAATCTCATTTATATCCAAAATTATAATTATCAGTAGAATACCTGAGGGTGAGTAAACTTTTTTACTGGGTGGTCGGGAAGGGGTCTTTATATTAGTAAGATTAAAAATTTGTTTGACCCCAAAAACAATAGGCGAAAAAACTTTTAAGTAAAAAAATCAGGTGAGTCACTTTTATCGAACAGCACTGTATATATATAAATATGTTATAAAATCACTACAAAAATAGCCATTTTGTTTCAACACTTCAACAAGTGATGGTGTTGAATGTAGAATAATAAAGGGTTTTGAAAGGTTCAAATCAATCAAACAATCCTCGCTAGGGGAAACACTGTTACATAAGCTGGAATGACCAATCAAAATACAAGTATATGAGAATTCAAAAAACTTGACAACAAACTTTGGTTATAGTAATTATTTAATGCTTTAATGTTAAGGTTAGACTAAAATAGAATTCATTCTAACTAATTAATATTAAATTATACTATAAATTTCAAAGTTAAAAATTACCAATTTTAAATTTTAAATTTAATCTATATTAAGTTTAAAATTATAAAATTATTTAAAGAAGAAACTGAGGAAAAAATACATATATTTTTGTATTTATTTTGTTTTTATTGAAATTAACTTGGAATAAACATTAAGATCTAATTTGCTCTGAACTCCGTTACAACTTAGATACATTTGAAGTGAAGATATGGGCAAGGGAGGGTGAAATCTTGCAAACGACAATACATACACAATCAGATTATAATACACAAACACGCAAACATATTTAGATATATAAACACACAAAAAAGCAACAAGACAGGAAATCTGTCCACGACCCTTAAAAATCAAACAAACCCGACAACATATACATACAATGAAAGGCACATGTAAGTGAGGGGTGTTTGATTGATTTGAACCTTTTAAAACCCTTTATTCTACATTCAACACCATCACTTGATAAGACACCAGAAGTGTTGAAACAAAATGGCTATTTTTGTAGAGATTTTATAACATATTTATGTTATAATTTTTAAATAAATAATTATACTTGCTCTACTCTGTATTGAGCACTCTTAAGAATAGTATTTGTTGGTTATTGGAATTTATTCCGTATACACTAATCCTATACATGGATATGTATATATATATGTTGCATACACATATGTACAATATACATTGCTTACACACAGATATATATATATATATATATATATATATATATATATATATATATATACACACACACACACACACACACACACACACACACACGTACACCCACATACATACATACATACATACATACATACTATAGGCAAAAGGTTTTGGGCCACTCTGCATTTCTTCAAAAAGTACCACAAATGAGATATTCTTGTATTTGTTTAAAGATCAAATTTTAGTAACTATAGTGTATTTGCTTTTATTTTTCAGTCTTTCTCCAGGTTCCCCTTACAACCAAATAATTCAAATTTGAATTTTGTCTGTCCACAATACAAACAATTGCTAAATTATGAATATTTTGTATGAGAAACATTATAATTTGTTTTCAGCATTAACCCCTCAGTAGACATTTTGAAATTACCAAAAAGATTGAAGATTTGATTCAAGTCAAAGGAAACGTTGAAAAAAGAACAATATCATTCAATTTTACAATGACATATTATACCATCTGCTTTACGTATAACTGGAAAAGTTTCACCTTTCAACAAGAAACAATCCAAAACACTCTTCCAAATTATGTCAAAATTACCTTGAGTCAAACAAAAAAGAACAAAATTTTTAAAATTATTATTTGGCTGCCTCAATCTCCTGACCTCTCTGCCATTGAATCCATGTAAATTTCATATACATACGTGTTTACAATATATGATAGAGCAAGATCTCTAATATTACATTCAAATATCACTCCATATTAAACTAAATTTTAAGTAAGAGAAATTACCAATCTAAAAATAATCGCTAATTGAACTCATGAATAAAATTCAAACTGATAGAGATATCACATTAATAACCAATTACAACTAGAAGTAAACTTATATTTGAAAATAAAATTTTTAGTGTTTTAATGTAAATTCTATGAATATTTTTCTAATCGACTATTTCATATTAAATCCCTCAAATTTTTGTTATAAAGTTTTTTTTAAAAACTTTAACTAACATATAATTAAATTCCTTAGACTGTTTAAACATTCAAACTTATATAAAAAATTATAATATTTATGAACTCTCAAAGTAAAGTAAAACAACAGCGTCCATTCCAAAGAAAGTTAATGACACTTTATCACAACTATTTTCTCTCTCTTTCTCTTTATGCCTTTTCGTCCTATCCCCCTCCCATATCAATGTATAACTTCCGTTAACAAATTTAATGTGTCAATGTCTGGATTTCCTCTAAAAATTTAAATTTGAAAGAATAGAAATGTTACATCTAACTCAATCATGTCTCTCTACCCCCTTCACTCCCTCACTTCGTAATTTACTTATTACTGCCCGTCATAAATGTGTAAATTTCTTTTCATTTTTCGTTTCAACCTTTGTAAATAAAATCTGATGATCCGCTGTCCTTTAAAAGGGCTGTGGTGAAATAATTTATTATATGGAACCTTAAAGTGGTCTGTTTTTATTTAATATATATATATATATATATATATATATATATATATATATATATATATATATATATAGGAGGTATGGTGGATAGCGGCTCGGATTGAGGAATCAGAGCGCCAAGTTCGAATTCCATTCAAATCCATTACATTCACTTACGTGCTAATACCCTTGGGAAAGTTATGAATCCTCTTCTCCCAATAGCCTTGGATGTCAACTGGTCTAGGAGAAAGAAAAACTCTGAATTCAAAAGCTGTGGAGGTTTGTTTGAGGACCTTGTGGCACATAGTGCACCAGGTCTCTGTATTTGTTCCTTTAAAAAGTGTGGTTGGTTCTGCACAAAGCCTTCACCACTATAATCAAATCTCATGTGCTGGAGTCTGGCTGTCAGTTCCCAGGAACTGATCTGCTTGACCTTCATATGTCGAATATGATGGGAGAATCTGCCATATATGAATAAAGACAAAAGGAAAACTTATCTTAGCCAATGCATTTCATCCTCTGAGGGATTTTATCAAGGCAAATGCAAGGATTTTATTTTGTAACAACTATTTATATACAAGAGCAAAGATGTTATTGGTTTTTAAATTTAAGAATGCTTATAAATATTCATCAGGTTAACCACAAAGTCTAGGCAAGATATGGAGGGTGCCAAGTGACACAATTTAATGTATGATAGATGAAAGGGAATAAATGATGTTCTTGATTTTTTTTTTTCAACGCATTTAATGCAGAATTAGCATTTAAATTAGTTTAGGATTAATTTATGTGTTATATATTTTAAACAAAAGGAATTCAGAAATTTTCTTTAAATTTTTTAAACATTTTCATAGCCACTGCTTGGGAAAGTAGTAATTCTTTCAGGAATAGAGATACAGGAATCCCTTGATTAGTGTGGCTGATGTGTACATTGGTAATTATAAAAAATCAATTTTCAGTTACTATGGTTTAACTGAAGAATGTTTTACCACACCAATCGAGTATTATGTATGCACTAATCAAATTTTAGGATATAAAAATTTTAGTGCACTCATCAAAAATGCATTAATCAAATGTGTATTAATTGAAGGATGCCTGTATTTGAAAAAAATTGTGGCATAGATTTATATTTCGATAAGATTCAATACTGACATTCTTGAGAATTTTCCTTCTAAGTAACTTACTTTCTCTTTTAATAAGTGCATAATTCTTTAGATCAGAGTTGTGGTTGAATTTATTTCCATGTATAATGAAATTGCTCTCATTTAACCACCATAGAGAAACTTTCCTGCCCATCATCAGCTTGACAAAGAGCAACACATTGTTCCTCCTTAGCCTCATGTTGAATGACTAAATTGAATCAATAGCTGCATCTACTGCAAGGAAAGTTGGGTCACTTTGTCATGCCAGTAGGTTTTTCTTTTCAGTATCTATCTTGCACATTTACAAATCTGCCATTCAGCCGTGCATTGAATACTATTGCCATATCTGGTCTGGTGCTCCTGCTATTCATCTCGAGGTTCTTGACAGAATCCAAAGAAGGATCTGCAATTTAATTAATTTTGACATCTCTACTTCATTCACTTTCTTACCAATGTGACGTGACTTTCCTCTGTCTTTTCTAGAAATATTTTCATGGCAACTGCTCTGATGAGCTTTTTTCCCTTGTGTCCAGACTATGTGAATTTAAATGTGCTACTAGATTGGTATCTAGGTTTTACACCATTTTACTGTGGAATTAGTTAAGTGTAACTGCCACTTCTACTCCAATAGTTTCTTTTCTCACACTTATCACCTGTGGAACTCCCTGCTGTTTACTTTCTTCCCTGATAACTACAACCTTCAAAAATTTAAATTCAAATTCAATGTCAATTGCCACCTATCATCTTGAACCCTGTTCAGCTTTTATCCTTTCCTCAGTCCCCCCATCATACCCAGTCTTTTCTCTTACCTTCACCGTCTGTAACTCCCTGAGTACTAGTAGCATTCCTGCTTTGCTTGAGGTGAAATGATAAAAAAAAAAAATGTGTTTGATAAATTGTCGTTTATAACATTCCTTTTGTGTTCATATATACTTTTTAAAAAATTTCTGCAAGTTCCTTCTATATATATATATATATATATATATATATATATATATATATATATATATATATATATATATATATGTAACTGTGCTCAATGTATAATAACAGAGCTAAAATTTATATTAATAATAAATATACATTTTGTTTCTCACCATTCTTTACAACTTTGAGTTTCATGCACGCAACAATCATCATGTGTGGATTGAAAACCCATTATTGTAAATATTAATAATTAATATTTATAACCAAACAATAGTGGAGCAGTACATTTATTTATGGGGATATATATAATTCTAAAAAATGTATTAAATACAAAAAAGTAGATTAAATATTTTTAAATGTATTTGTTTTTTGTATTTAATCTATTTTTTTAGAAATATCTCCTGAATCTATCTTACATATCTCTAAGTCAACCATTGAATCTATCTTACATATCTCTAAGTCAACCATTGAATCTATCTTACATATCTCTAAGTCAACCATTCAGTCGTGCTTAGAGTAATGCTGCCACGTATGGTCCGGTGCCCCTGCTATTTACCTTGAGCTCCTTGATAAGATCTAAAGAAGTATCAGCAATATTACTGGTCCTGTACTGGTGGCTCAGCTCCAGTCACTTTCCTACCACCATAAGGTTGCCTATATTATTTCTATAAATACCTTCATTGTAATTGTTCGAATGTGCACTTCGCTATGGTACCAAGAGGTTTTGAATTTAAGCACAGTACCAGACTGGCGTTGAGATCTCTTCAATTTACAGTTGAGCTGGCTAGCTGTAACTTTAAGTTCTATGCTAACAGTTTTTCTCACACTTCTCACTTGTGGAACTCCTTTTCGGTTCCATATTTTCTGGCCAACATTAATCTGCAAAAATCTGAATGTAATGTCAATTGCTATCTACTGTCCTCCTGATTACTCTTTTCTCTTTCTGCTTATCATTATTGTTTCTGTTCCTAATTCTTCTGAACCTTGTAACCCCCTTGTGTTTTAGTGGTATTACTGCCTTACATGGAATGATACTGATTAAAATATATATATATATATATATATATATATATATATATATATATATATATATATATATACCCAAGTTTAGGATTGGTATATACGGAGTGAAATCCAATAACCAACAATTAATATTCTTTAAAGAGTGCTCAATACAGAGTAGAGCAGATATAATTATTTATTTGAATATTACAACATAAATATGTTATAAAATCACGACAAAAGTAGCCATTTTGTTTCAACACTTCTTGTGTCTTGTCAAGTGATAATATAGAATATAGAATAAATGGTTTTAAAAGTTTCAAATTAATCAACGATCCTTAGCTAAGAGTAAACGCTGTTACGTAAGCTAGAGTGGCCAATCAAAAAACAAGTATAGGATGATTCGAAAAATTTGACAACTAAGCAAGGTTATCTAGATATTAAAAGATTTATAAAATTTGAAATTAAAATTAAAAGTAAAAAATTAAAAAATTAAAATTACCTATTTAGAAATCTAAATCAGATCTCTATTAAGTTTTAAATTGTAGAATTACCAAGGAGAAAAAATATAAAAATAAAAATAAAAGATATATATGCTATTTAATTTATATTTTCATTGAAATTAAGTTGAAAGTTGTATTCAGAATCCCAGACATAGATGTATACATTTTTCGTTTCATTTCAACACGTTAGTCGCCTCTCACGTGAAATCATTCGAACAACGGCATGTTAAACGCTCGGACGTATTTAGATATATACACACACATACAAAAAAGCAAACCACACATAGGCAAATGCACTATACTTACACATACACATCGATACACACAGGCACATACATCTACATTCAATATGATCTAGACGGTCAAATGTCGAAGCTATTCGTGGCTTAATATGTTATTAAACGAATTTAAACTTGAAAAATTTAAACAAATAACTATATATAAATATATATATATATATATATATATATACATATATACATATATTTATATATATATACACACACATACACATATATATACATATATACATTTTTGAAAACATATAGTTTTCGACACATTTACAGACAAAAGTAAATAACCACCTCCACATACAATTGAACACTCGCACATCCGCATATAAATTAATACATGCACCCGCATAGACACATATAAGGATAATAGGTACGCATATACAGACCTACGTGCATAAACATACACATAGATAAGCACATATAAATATATTGACCCATACGTCGGCGCAGAAAAGTAAATAAGGCAAGTGAAGAAATACATATAAAGATGCAACTATATACAAGCTTACACATACATACATACACATCTAGATGTACATACATAAGCACGCATGCATATATGCATATACACTAAATATATATAGAGACATTTACAAATACAAGTGTATACATGAAAAATTAAACAAACGTAAATTAAAACGACATGAGTATAAAAATGCATATACACATCCGCTAGTACATATATATACACACATACATACGCCACTCCACATAGATATATACACATATATATCTACAGACATACATATACATACATACATACACACATACAAACATACATATTCACAAATATATATACGCATATATACATATACACATATATATATTTATATATATATATATATATATATATATATATATATATATATATATATAAACACACATACACATATACGCACACACACATACATATACAAACACATATACATATATACATAAACATATAGACACATGCATAAAAAAGGAAAAAGAAATAAGCATACATAGACCAACTTATATTCTAATAATATTCCAACAACATTATGATAAAATATATTAAAAGTTAATCATAATTTAAGAAAAGAACAACGGTCTGTAAGCAATTAAAGGTACTTTATCAACAAAAGTAGATTTTAGTTTGTATCTATGATACACTCCAAGACACTAAAGCCTACATACAAATACACATACAATGACACACCAACATATATATATAAATATCTAATCCTATATAAATACCCATATCGACACATCCAGATAAACAATACAGAAACAGTCGAGCGTAACCATATAAACACCCACACATACATATAAATATACACCTATATACAAACACATATACATAAACATATACATATTTAAACATACATATATATACATATATATGCATATATAAACCTATACATACACATAGAAACATACATACTACATATACATACATATATGCACACTCACACATACATATACATACATATGCAATATGCATACACATATCTACACTCACACAAGTACACATAAATATCCCCATATGTCGTGATTTTATAACATATTTATGTTGTAATATTCAAATAAATAATTATATATATATATATACACTACTATAACTATCGCTAGAATTTATCCCTCCTGCCTCTTCCATCGTATTACTATCTCCTATTCCCGCCTTTCCTCCCCGACTTCTCACTCTTGGGATGCTTGTGAGATGCTGTGCCTAAACTTTTGACCATCGTTATCAGCAAGGAGTCTTCCCAGAGTAGCCAGTATTCAACACCCCACCCACCCTTCACCAAACAGCTATCAACAAGCACGATTGTTTCACTCTGTCACCTTTTTTTTGTTATGTATATTTTTTTCTCAAACAAATGGAAAAAAGGAAGTGACGTTTCACATACGGCTTACCTATAAGCAGAATTGTTCATAACAATTTTTGGTTCTCACCTGTTGAGGTGCAATTGAAATGCACTGAAACGAAGTTGCATCTTTGTAGGGAGTAAACTGTTTTTGTCTATATGATAAAATTATAATAAATAATTATCGCTCTACTATCGGTATCGAGCCCTCTTTTGGATTAATGCTGTGAACATTAGAATTTATATATTACTTTGTTCTCATTGCATCGGATATATATATATATATATATATATATATATATATATGAGAGAGAGAGAGAGAGAGAATTTAGTTTCTTTTTGTTTATAAAAAAAATTAATTCTTAGTATCCTCTCTCCTTTGTGCACATGTGTAGTCACATCAATGTAAACATCACCTTAGTTCAGTGAAGTCTGAAAGTCCGATGAAAGTCATAACACGAAAACTTTTTCCACTTTGTCATATATATATATATATATATATATATATATATATATATATATATTTGAGAGCCAAATGTAACAATGTGAACCACACTATATCTTAGAGCTGTGTTTAGCAACCTGATCCCATAGACAGTTATATATTGCCTTTGTGAGTTTGATCCTCACTGGGAGTCACAAATGTATTGTTTTCTAGAAGAATATTTGGAGTATATGCAACAAGACTATGTATCTAGAAAACTGGAAGTCAAAATGGCTACAACCGAAAGGAAAAGGAGTGAGTGTTAAGTGTAACAGCTATGACGTTCTACATATATGCATATACATGCAAACAGGGTCATGGGCGCATGTGCGCACTTATACTCTATGAAAAAAATTTGCACCAAGGAAAAGTGCATATAAAAAAGAAAAATTGAGAAATATAAGCAGATAATTGCTGCTACCCCCAATGAGTGGATGGAGTGATGCTCGACGAGTCCATTAACAAAACTCTGGAGTTGGAATGCTGAATATAACATCAATCAGCTAAGTTACAAACCTTTTCTTTGTATTAATTCAATATATAATTCTATATATGATGCATCTAACATCTTTCAACATTTACAACAGCATGCCTGCCCACATTCACAATTTAGGAAAATTCTTGTTGAAAATACATCTATACTTTTTCACAAAAGTAATAAACATAAACTAAAAATTCTTGAAGCTATCTATATTAAAAAATTGAAACCAACCTTTAATAAAATTAATTAAGAATACTGCACAAATGTTTTAAAATATTTACAGTAGATAGTTTAAAATATCTAGGTTTTAACTAATAGTTGTAAATAGTTTTTTCTTTTTTTTTTAAATATTTAGACATACCAATAACTTAGTTACGTCCCTTTACATCATAAGATTTTAAAATCATACAGTACATAACCTTAGCATTTTTCACTTCACAAGTAAAAAATAACTTTTTAGATGAACACAACAATTTTTTGTATTAAAAAAACAGCATCCTGATGATGACATTGTGCTAATGGCGAAAGTACACGGAATAAAATGAATATGCATCAGCATGGCAAATTTCTTCCTTTAATAAGGAGACTAAGAAACTTGTCTGTAATTATGAGAAGATCCTATTAAAAATAAGATAAAACTTGTCTAAATTATTTACTGAGACATATCTTAATATATAGGTTAGGTTAGTTGATTTTACAACATGTGAACCTTTGTTAGTCAATGTCGAATTGTTATGGTGTACCCAGTAAGAATTGAACTCACTACTCAGTTGTAATGGTCAACTAGACTAACTTCGCTAACCATTATGACAAACCAACTGTTGATTGGTTGATTTTACAATAAGTCAACTCTTGGGTTATTTAATATCAAATTTTGTAGGGGACTCTCAGTGAGGATCCAACTTACTAAATAATAACGGTCAATCAGACAAGCTTCTCTAATTGTTACACCACACCAAGACACTCAGAAAAAGAGAGGAAATGAGAAAAAAATAAAAAAGTAAAAGAGAGTGTAAAATAATATCAAAGAGATGAAAAGAGAGAGAGAGATGTTAAAATACAGGGAACGGTAGTAGGAGAAAAGCAAGAGAAAAGGAGAGCGAAGAGAAATGAGGAAATACAAACAGAAAGGGAGGGGTAAGAGAGAAGTTGGTGGGGAGGGATAAATTAAGAAGGAAGAGAGAAGAGTGAGGGGAAGTGAGGAGGAAAGGGGAGAGGAGACAGAGAGAGAATAGACGAGGAGAGGAGACAGAGAAAGAATAAGCGAGGAGAAGAGACAGAGAGAATAGGCGAGGAGAGGAGAAAGAGAGCGAATGGAAGGGGAGACTGAGAAGGGGTGGGGAGAGAAGTTTGTGTGTGTGTGTATCATAATTAAAGGGGAGTTAACCAGTAATTTCCATGTTTGTGGTCTGTCGGCTGGCTTTCATTACAATTGTTTTGGTTGAATTTGTTAATTTTCTCTAGTATTTCAAGTCGTGCAGCTTAAAGAAAAAATAAATGAGTCACTAACAAGTGTCACAGTTAAATCATTTCACCCATTTATCAAAACCATTCACACGTTTTCGGTTGGTTTTCATTCATCATAAAAACCGCAATGTCCTTTTCACAATACACCGAATTTAGATTTGTATTCGTAAAACGAAAATGCTTAAAAAAAAAAAAAAAAAAAAAAAACCAGAGTGGAAAGAACAACTGATTAAAACTTATTGAAGTCCTTTGTTACCTTCACACTACTTAAATAGACTGGTCCACCCCTTAAAAAAATAAGAAAAATTCTTTTTTAAGATAATTCTTTTTTTCAGATCAGCATTCTTTTAGAGACCTTTCTTCGGCCGCCACACTTGTCAGAATTCAATAAAATATCGATTAATTATCGATTTAGAAGGGGGGTTCTGTTCATAATAGAGGTACAGAGAAAAACTGATCTCTGACTTTGAAAAGTTACCGTCACCGTTTGAAACTGTGCTTTCGTCATTGATTGATATTTTGCGTATGAGATTTTTTTTTTACAAACGAGCAAACGGATAAAACAAGAATTGTTTGGTGAAATTGAAATAGATTTTGTATTTTGTAAATTTTTTTGTTTTAGAAAGATTTGTCATTAAAGAAAACAAACACATTCTCACACAAATAATATGACGGTTTTAAATGGGAATACCAGAGATAAAGCATAAATATAAAAGTGGACAGTGAGGTCAACCAACACCAAGTGGTGCTGACCTCATTGTCCAGTTTCACACACACACACACAATATACATACATACGTTTTTATTAAAGTATAGATTTTTCCCAAAAGTAAAAAATTAAGATAAATAATTAACCTCCTAGAAACAACTACTCAAAAAAGCTTACATGAAGAAAAAAGGTTAAAAAAAAAAACAAACCTTTAAAGATTCTGAATGTTTAAAAAACAGTATGCAGATATTAATGACGAAAAAAAAACCTCAGTTTCAAACATAACATTTATAAACAAACTTTTTGACGACTCTTCAAAGTCAGTGATCGATTTTTTTACACTATTACTTATTATGAACATGACCCCCCACTTCTAAATCGATAATTAATCAGTGTATTTTTTTAATTCTGAAAAGTGTGGTGGCTGGCTGAAGGAATGTCTAAAAGAAAGCTATATTGTAAAAAAGAAATTCCCTTTTTTTTTAAAGAGTGAACCCGTTTTTTTGTAGTTTATTTTTATCTCATGTAAGAAGAGGCCGAGTATTAACCTTCTTCGAGATAAACAGTAGACTTAAGTTAAATTCAACCATTTTCTGATAATGTTAAAAGTTAAAACACATAAAAAAAATGTGTTTAATTCAGGATACTAAAACAAAAGACTTAAAACAATTATTAAGATAGCGAGACACGCATCAGTATTTTTACGCACTCCGCCGCCTAAAATGACTGATATGAATTTCATACTTTGTTTGGATATTTCATATTATGAAATATCCAAACAAAGTATGTAAGATGGAATTTAAGAAAACCAGTTGGAGGTTTAATTTTTTTTTTCATTTTGTTGTCAACATTTCATTCTTTACCATGGCAATCCCAATAATAATTAGAAATGCTCTGGTTAATTTGAAAAAAAAAAAAAAAAAATAACAGTTAATAAAACTTAAGATGTGTGAAGAATCAGACAATTTTCTCAAGAGTAGGCTCGATAAAAATAGGGTTTTATTTTTCTCTGATTCTTTGCCCAATCAGAGAAAAATAAAACCCTATTTTTATCGAGCATACGCTTGGGAAAAATTTCTGATGAAACACTATTGATTTCGACTTTCAGCAGCAGGAGATGCGACAGTGTTCAAGCCATTCGGACACAAGAGAAGACATGAGTACATAATTCTCCCACCCACAGCGCATGCTGAAAGAAACATGTATCGGCGACTTCAAACAATTCATCTCTAACAACAACAACAGTATGGACGCTTTGGTTTATTTTGTTTTACGGCATATCAACCTTAAGTTAATACCGACAAATTAACTTAAGTTAAGTAATACCGACAAATTTTTTGGGATAAGTTCGTATGAATAGAATATGTACTTTGTAAGAAATCAGTGTGTAGATCAGGTTTTATTGCCGTATTTTTGTAGAGAAGGTTTTAGTCGAGAGTCAAATCTATTGCTTTTTTTCCCCAAAGATGTATTGCTGGTAATTTTTTTCCAAAATGTATTGCTAGTAATAATTTTTCGAAAATGTATTACAGGTAATACCGTAATTCCCCGTGTATAATACTCCTTCATCCATAATACGCACACCTAAAGTTGTGCTGAAAGTGTGGGAAAATGCTTCTACTCATGCGTAATACGCATCCCTTGCTTGGTAATCAAACCCTAAATTGTTTCTCTTCAGTTTCATTACTGCCAGCGTTTCCTACTCTTATTTAAAAAAATGGTTTTAAATATAGAATAATATTCTAATTTAGTTTTATGATAATTATTATTTTATTTTACGGCAATTTTTTAAAGATTTTTTGTAGCTATGCATAATACGCATCCCTGATTTTGATTATTATTATTTTTTTTAAATGCGTATTATACATGGAGAATTTTTCAAAAATGTATTGCCGGTAATAATTAAAAAAAAAATGTATTTTACTATAAAAACCTATTTAGTTGGGATTCTAACAGATGTTACCACCTCGGGCCAGGATGGACCTAGGAACAACATCGATTAAGAGGTGGTACAACGCTCCACAAAACCTTCTGATAAGAGGCCTTGCTGCCGGATGTAGATTATCGTCATAACCAGGACAAGCAGGGGCGGCTAGAGAATCTTCACTGGTGACCAAAGTCTTTTTTCAGCTGCTGATTTTTGTTGTGGACCAATGACTAAAAGTCTTTTCTAAACCGTATTTTTTTCTGTGGACCAACAACCCACTCAACGAAAAATTATTTTTACTCCTTTTTGACTCTTGAATTCCTGTATATGTGTTTGTATATACAAATGATTTATTTAATAGACAGACTCAGGTTTTCTTTATTTTAGTTTGTTATTGATTGGAATTCGGACGTTCGGATTTTTAATATAATAACCTGAATGACAGAATTTCCAACAAATATTTCTAATTCAAAATATAATTTATGACAATATTGTCGCAGTTAGCTCCTCCTCAGTTCTTTAATCCTTCAACAGGGGTCTCTCTCCCCTGGCTATAAATACTGGCTGACCCTTCTCTCTCTCTCTCTCTCTCTCTCTCTCTCTCTCTCTCTCTCTCTAGGCCTTGGGCCGCTACCTCGCGTGGAGGCGAGGTAAAATCTCTCTTTTTTCACTTAGGCCAATATGTGACCTCTCACAGATACAGCGTTTTCCAAATTCCGGAAACGCGCTAAGAACAATACACGTACGTACGAACACTTACAACACACACACACACACAATTTCTCCATACAAACTCTATGTAACAGTCCATGTCTTTGTTTAACTTGTTTTGTTATTAATATATATTTGTTTACCCATGTATATCGGTCTTCTTTGTCTTCTTTGGACTTAATTAAAGTTCGACATTCTCATGTAGCTGGACCCGCCAGCAGGAAAGTTTAACCTTCTGATATCTCTTCACATCTTCACCCTGCACGGTCCGCTACAATATTATTTAGGTGTTAAGACAAATATAGTATTTAATTAAAATTTATAATTTAATTTTTTTCTGTCTGAATTTCTGGAATAAGGAGTTATTATTTACACTGTTTATATTCGGACTATTGTCCTCATCTTCGTTATTTTTATCACAACGTTTCGGCCCTCCGACCTTCCTCAAGTGTATATATCAATCTGGGTAACCTACAGGTAATTCCAAACTGGATCCTTTATTTACTCTACGGGGACAGAGTGTTCTCATTTTTGTGATCTCTCTTGTGTAATCCTAGAATAAATAAATGCTACTTTTAAATCCTATGTCGTTTTATTCCTACTTTGCATGAATGAGAATGTTCACATTCGCCAGTTTTCCCAATGGGGATAGGTACATTTCAGAAATATCATTATCCTGGTTACAAATGCAAAGTTAGAAGGAAATATTAGCCATTTTTCATACTTTCTAGGCGTAAGCAAATAGGAAATAACAGTTGCTATCCAAGGACAAAATCATGTTACACAGTAATATGTACATAGGTATAAATCTTGTTTATCATGGAATAAATTCTGAGTTTATAAAATCTTTCGTTTTGAGGAAAGATACCCAAATCTGAAATGTTCAGGTTTTGGCTTAAATTATGTCCTCTTTTAAAAAAAATATTCCGTATTATTAGTTCGAATATAAACAGTTTAAATAATAACTCCTTATTCCACATTAAATAATATAGCTTGGTTTCAAAATCTGATGTTATTCAGTTTTGCAGGAAATAAAAATGCTTATTAAAGAGTCCCTGTATTTATGGACAGTGGAAAGAGAACAATCTACCTCTGTAGATTAAATAAAGAATTCAGTTCGAAATTGCCTGTATGTTACACGGATCAACATACACCTGATGAAGGCCAGCGGAAACAACTGTCGAAACGTTGTAATAACAACAATAAAGATGAAGACAACAGTCTGCAGTTAAATAGGCTAAATAATAAGAAATATATGTTATTTGTATATTCCTTCTCTTACGTATATATGAGTGCTCTATTTTAAATACTTTATTTTTTTTTAATATACTTAAAGAAATAACATGTATTTAGTTACCTATTAACGGACTGATGCTTAGTGATTTTTCAAAAAGTGCTGATGGTTTAATAAACAAAAGGAATGAAATTAATTCAAAGTGTCAGTGAAATTATTTCAAAGTGAGACATTCTTTTTGAAAATGTGAAAATAATGACAGATCTCAGGGGCATCCAAATAGACAAGCATACATTTTGAAAAATCACTTAGTGTGAAACAGGTTGTTAATGGCTAACTAAATAAAAAAAATAATATATATTTGTTAATATTTACTCATTTACAGCACTGTTTCACGCTTAGCGATTTTTCAAAATGCGTGCTTTTTAAAAAATTATTTATGATAACTGAAACAAATGTTATTTTTGTGTGCGTAATAAAAAGCTTTTATTTTTAAATTTTAAAACAGAGCTCTCATATATACATAAGTAAAGGTATATGTAAATTGTGTGTGTGATAATTAAGCATTTCTGTAATTAAAAGGCCACATGGCCGAGTGATTAAAACGTTCACTTTCCGAACATGTGTCTCGGGTTTGAATCTCAGCATGTCAGATTTGTCCGGAAAGTGACTTCTTGATATCGGCCTGGAGAGGCGATCCCAGCGCGCGGCACGTTTGGAAAGTACCTTAAAACAATACCACGAGTTGACCAAAGTCTTGTGAGTGAAATTGGATAAACAGAACTATTTGGAACTGTCAATGGTTGTACTAGCCCGAAGTCACAAGTCATCGTGACCGAGGGTTTGAGCGCACTGGCCTTATTGAGAGTGTTGCTCACGCCAGATAATGTCCTCTCTCCCAGAAAATGTAACTAAGTTCCGCTCCGTATAGCTGCAGTATAAAACAGCTCTGTGGATGTTGAACAAACACAAATGTACCTGAACAGGGGGTCTGCAACTGGTATTGGCTAGCCACCCTAGTAGACGGGAATAATCGGATACGAACGGGCGGGCATGTACTTAAGCTAAGCTTAATTTTTTTTTTTTTTAAAAAAGGAAGAAATAGAAGTATAAAAAGCATTTGAGAAAATAACAAAACAAAATGAATCAAAGCTGTATGAAAAAAAAAAGTTAAAGAATTAGTGGACTTTGTATCGGTGAAATTTATTTATCCAGCACAAAAACTCTACAAACGACAGAGAAAAAGACTAAAAAGGGAAAATAATGACAATGAAAAATTAAAAACGAAAAGAAAAGAATCTTTTTTCGTTTTACGCACATTCAAGGGAGATAACTCGACTTTGACACAAACGAGTTGTCTTTCATTATTTATAATAACATTTTTTTTGTTTAAACATATTTTCTGTCTAAGATTTATATTAGCTCACTCATTCTCTGACAGTCAGAAAAGGATCTTTTTGTTCTTATTTCTTTTCAGGCATTCATCTTTAAGAGAATCATGATAACAGGCTCCCTGAAAATCTAAAGCTGAGACCCTGTTTACCACAAAGCATACTTATGGCTTTGAGAGGACAGCTGAAGTTTTAAAATTTCACGATACGAAAGAAAAAAAAATGTGGTGTAACTGACATACGATTTCCTCGTGAAACTGTTTATCCGTGATAACCGCCTTACCCGCTACGATGCGTAGACGAATTTGCAGTAGTCATATTAATCTGCTTATACATGGATACAAAAGGAAAAAAATGAGTTAAGAAGAATAATAAAAGTGGAAATACGAGAGAGTGGGATTTACCTCAGTAGATAATAGTTGATCTGAACGTCGTGAGTTCAATCCTTGTGTCATACAGTGCAGAAATGCACAAGGTAGGTGCAGAGGTGTATAGACATACTGAAGAATGACATTTTTAAGTGATAATACCCAGTCAGTGTTCAACTTCGCGCTCTATACGTCTGAGAATTATTCAAAATAACCAAAATATTTCTTCATTTATTTACAACCCAAATTGTGCTTTTCCCAAAAGATATTGTGAAGTGGGTGCAATGCCATTTTTATATATGGACTGCCGCCCAGGGCACTCAAGTCTAGAGGAGACTAATAATAAGAGAAGAGATTTTTGGGTGCTATAGTAACTATAGTACGATATCTACCGTCCATTTTCTACTATTTATTTTCTACTATGGTATGATATTTACCAACTGTTGGAAGTATGAAATATGTTATTATTATTATTATGGAGCATAAACAAACAGTTTGTAGTATAGAATTTATACCAATTAGTTATAGTATTAGGTAAATTTCCACTAAAAGTTACTATACTGTTGGGATTGCTATGAAATGAGTGTGTAATCAGAAGGTTTTTTGTTTTAAGACGATTAGTTTGAAAGCATGTTCTTCATATTAATCACAACAATATTAAGCACAGACATACAAGTTGAATAAATCTCAAGGCAAAATTGAACAAGAAACAACGGTAGTCGTGAATTCAATTAGAAAATATCGAACATTTATATACAATTAATACAATTGGAAAAAGCTTGTGCTTTGGTTATATGAAAGTTGACGAAGTGTGAATTAAGTATATTAATGAATTACAGTTCAGCAATGTTCAATTGTTGAAGAAATGTTCAAATAGAATAAGAAAGGAAAATTTATCAAAAAAGGTAATTTAGGTAGTAAATATGCGAGATTAAAGTAGGGTTTGTTTTCTTATTCTTCCAGAGTTGTTTACCTTGGACTGTCTTTTGTTTGTCTTTCGTTGAAATTACAATTTCTATTTAGTAGTGTAAATGAACACTTTTTAAGAAAGTTGTAATGGATTTAGAGAGAGAATGATGTTGGTGGTTGAGTCAGCAGTTGACGCGCGAAAAGTTTCTTAAGTCAAAATAATGACACGCGTGGATTCGTGTGGTATCTCTCTGAAGCTGAGTTACTGACTGGTGAATTGGACTGAAATTTGTCCTTTTATTTGTTTTGGGAAATCAAAGTAGGCTCCAGCGAGCTTGGCAGGAAACATAAAAATTTTCGACAATCGATAAACATTTTGGTGTGGTCTCGACCAATAAAAAGTCGAGTTTCGCAATGTGAGCTGTTGATTGGTTAAAACTGATTCTAATGGAAGAGAGTATTTTTTACGGATGTGAGTAGAAAATATGGACGATTCTATAATGCTACTCTTCGGTATTTCCTTGATAAAATAATACATTAATTCCAAAATTTCATACATTTTGTGATGGATTTACAAAGATACCTCCTTTATGAATACAAATGAGATAAATACGCCACTCTTTTGGTTAAAATAACACTGTATGCAGTTTAAGGAATTCATTGCTGTAGGCCGTAAGTGTGTCATTTGATATAGTGCGTCGTCTCTTTTCTTGTAGGTTGCAAATGCCTCGGTAGAAATCATACCAGCATCGATTTTTGTCTATCTTCAGATAATGCTCTTTGAACTAATTTGAAACAATTTAGAGTATTTGGGCCCCACTGTTCGTAGTGTTTTTTCATTCGATGGCCCCTCTTGGGGGTGTAGAAGGATGGGGGTCGGCAAACATACATAAAGAAGTGGGAGGGGGGCACTTAAAGCCTAAATCCGGTCCTTGAGACAAGTAGGAATATAAAACGATTAAGAAAGAACATTTTACCCACATCCTCCTGGCGTTTAAACTGATACATTTCTCTTCCATATCGCTAAATTATAATTTTGAAAAATGAAAATTTCCCTGAATTATGCTGGAAAATGTTCAAGCTTTCATCCGAAATCAAAAATATACGAACTTTAAGCAAAATGATCACAATTTACAGAAAAATAGAGGGGTCAGTTTAAACTCATGCCAAAAAGGTTTAATAAACAAATCTGGAAGGAAATTCTGAGCTCGCAAGATCAAATAAGACAATCCAGGTTATCATATAATAATTGTGCTTGTCTCTCTCTTCGTTAGTTCACACGACTGTTATGCTTGCTTCATAAATAATGGACTATTCCGTCTTGATCACATGGACAGACAAAAGACATAACAGAGACGCTGCTTGGCTTCGGTGAAAAGAAAGATAGACATGTTTAACATCTCTTGCTAATAACTCATAAATAATGGACTATTCCGTTTTGATCGCGTGAGAAGACAAAATACATATCAAAGACTCTTCTTGATTTCAGTGGGAAAACGAAAGAAGAGGAGATAGAAGTGTTTGACGTCTGTTTCAGTGAAATAGAAAAAATTGGTCAATTTCAAATCTTTTCAGTTGTACACCCTCACTTCTTAAAATAGCGACCAGCATTCATATTTATGATTTTTATTACAATATTTTGTCAAAGTTGTTAAGCTCAAATATTTAACAATGCGATAGGGGAATTTTTACGGATATTTTATTGTCGTAGAATTTGCCATGAGCTTATTTAATCATTAACTGAAGAATTAAGGTTCATTAGAAATTTTAAATAGGAAAACCGTGACATTTTCACGGTTTAAAACTAGTTATTATTATTTTTGTTAAAGTTTTGATGTGAGAAATAAACATAATTATACACATTAGGTACCAAACTGAAGAAATAAATTTCACTGCAAATAATGAAAGATTATATATACAGTGTAACCCGGATATAAGAGACCCGAATATAAGAGAAACCGGATATAAGAGAGCTTTTCTCTGGTCCCAAATTAGAGCCTGTGTTAATGTATATATAATAGACCAAACGCGGATATAAGATAAACCCGGATATAAGAGACTTCTTCTCCGGTCCCGACAACTCTCTTATATCCGGATTACACTGTATATATATATATATATATATTATATATATAAAGAGAGAGAGAGAGAGAGAGAGAGAGAGAGAGAGAGAGAAAGAGAGAGAGTATGGATAGGAATCCGACAAAATGATAGGATAAAGAACAAGTAGGAAACAGGTCTCAATCTAACATGTTTCACTTAAAACTTCGTCAGAGATCAAGATAGAAATGATAAAAAACAAAGTTACGCGGTATGTTGTCATTGGTTAGTTCAATTGGTTAGATACGTGTCACGTGTAATGAAATAACAGATACTATTCAAATATGTGTAAAAAAAACATCCTGGATGCTAAAGTGTGTAAAAGTTAGTGAAATGCTGCAGGATGTTTTAAAAAAAATCTTGTTTTGGTTTTATATTTCATTAAAGCAGATCTCGTGCGTATTTTGTACAT
>OZ038506.1:44056507-44069007 GCA_964036315.1 Acanthosepion esculentum | reverse complement strand
ATTTCGACCAAAAGCAGCATTAAATGCTCGGTGAATAGATATTGAATGTTTCCTTATAAGGAAACGGCTAATATTACCCTCACCAGGCCCAGTGCTCCCCACGAATCTATGATACACCCTTGAATCTATAATAAGCACCCCTTCCCCACTCTACGACATCTTAGTTTTCATAAGGTAGTATTTTATTGTTACTGATTATTGATTATTGTTACTGATACCTAATTATGTACGATAATGCATCATATGCAATATCGGTAAACAATTCCTGTAGAAAAAATGAAAATAAATACAATGTATTCTAAATACAAATTAGAGACATGTCATAATAGATCATTCCATATATAAACAATGTTGCATGTTGCTGACATGACTTACCGCGTTCGACTGCATTGGATTTCGCTTCGAAATAAAAACAATAAAGACTCTTTTTTTTTAAAAACAATACACAGCTTAAAAAAAACATCGAGTTTTCTTTACTCCTCTTTACTCATACCTCTAATGGTGGCTCATATCACTTGGCAGTCTAGACTTCTATTAAAAGTTAATTTATTTAAAAGAAACATACATTTCTATTAAAAATGATCATCAGTTAAGCTTTACTATCAAGTCTTCTGACAAGTGAATAGCATAACTTCGAAACTCCGATTCGGTAAAGATAAGTCGAACATTTCATTTGTTGCTATCAATATCTGTTGATATTGAACATCAGGGTTGATGCAAGGGTCTCATGCTACCCCCACACCGGAATCTAGGATACACCTCCCCCTATACTCTACTACATTTCAATTTTTATAAGGTAGTATTCATATAAAATACAAATTTAATTGTACGCTAATTATGTGCAATAATGGATCATATACAATATCGGTAAACAATTCATGTAGAAAACTTGAAAATAAATACAATGTATATAGATACAAATTAGAGACATGTCATAATAGATCATTCCATAATGTTTTGCGACAATTTTTAACATCAACTTGAGATTTTTCTTGTTAAAAATCTGAATCTTAACACATTCAACATTATCAATAAAAAATAGTGAATTTTATATAGTGTTTTTTTTCGAGGCTTAGCATGAGCAAAACAAATTCTCGGATTTAAACAAAAATACCGTCAAAATCCGCAAAGATTTTTCATCCTTTAATAGTCAATTGTGCTTAGTTTAATTGATAACGTATATAAATGTAGGCAGGAAAAAAGAAATGTTGTTAAGATAGCGAATATTACAAAGCACTGCCCGGGGCTCCAAATCAGGCTCCCATCCTCCAGTCGGGTGTTTATACACCGGCCCTAGCCATTGCCATATTGTGACCCTTGTGAGATATATACTAAGATACTTGAACCGCTTAGCACAGTAGCAGTATAAGCCATACGCTGGCTCTGTGTGTGTTGTAGAAACACAAATGAGCCTGAACATATTAGCAAGCTGGGATCCTGCAGCCATACTGGAGATTAGAAAACCCATTGATTTGCAGTGTGGCTTCAAGTCGAAATACCTGTGACGATGAAAGCCACTTTTGCTCAGTGGAAGTGACATTCCTAGAAGAATGACTTATCAAGAAGAGATAATAAGCTGATACGAGTTATTTCCCTTAGTATGGACAACGGAACAACAACGATCTATTCTTGTTATCTGGGGTGACGTTTATTTTTAGGAGAAAATTTTCCGACCAAACTGAGGTTATTAAAATCAACCCATTTATTCATTTCGCACTTTTGATTCTTTAAAATGATTTTCCAAAAAGCATAGTTTCAAATTTGTTTGTTTTGTTTTGTTTTACGCCTTATTAAGCGCAATAATGCCAACTAGATTTTTATTGCTGGTAGTGTTTTTTTTTTTCAAAAATGTATTGCTGGTAATAATTTTTTACAAAGTATTTCTGGTATTAAAATAAAATTTTACACTTTCATAGTGTTTTAACCCCAGTTTGGGGGTTGACTATTTACCCATAGCTGGGACCCTAACAGGTGCTACCACCCCGTGTCAGGGTGGACCTGGGAACACCAGCAATTAAGAGGTGGTTCCACGCTCCTCAAAACCTTCTTGCTGTTGGACGTAGTTTATTGTCTTACCCAGGATGCGTATGTAGTTTATCGTCATACCCAAAGCGGTTCAAATTTGTCATTGTCAATAAAATGTAAATAGAAATATCTGTTTAAAAATCAGGAATTGATTTTACATTATCGTTATTACGAATAGGGCAAAACTTCGAAAGTCAATATTTTTAGTTGTGACAAATGTCGCGCATTGAGAAAGATATAATGAATTTTAATCTCTAAAAATTATTTCCAAAAATCTTTTTCCTTATTTGTTATCAGTTTACTGAAGCAGAGCCAGCTCATAATGAAAGTCAAAGACTACAACGACTGAAACCTTTTGTTTTGACTGTGTAGAGGACCGGGGGGTGAATATGAGGATGAAAATCTCTGGACTAAGATTTCCTACTGGCCGGTCCCGCTACATAGGAATGTTGGACTATAATGGAGTCCAAAGAAGATAAATAAACAAACAAGACCGATATATATGTATGCAACAAATATATATTAATAACAAATAAATTAATACACGAATTACAAATACATTGAAGACATGAATAACATGTTACAGTGTCTGTATGGAAAGTTGTGTGTGTGTTGTGTTTCCGTACGGATGTGTATTTTGTTTTTAGCGTGTTCCCAGAATATGGGAAACGCTGGTTGTGTGAGAGGACACAAATTGGTGTAAGTGGAAAAGAGAAAGTTTTTATACCTCGTCTCACGCACGAGGTTTCGGCCCGCGGCCTAAGTCGAGATAGTTGCTCGCACGTGCGCGTAAGCAGAGAAAAGAGGAAGAGAGAAGGCTGAGCAAGTATTTATACACGTGGGAGAGAGACCCCTATTGAAGGGTTAGGAAATGAGGAGGAGATAACCCGATAACTGTAAATAACAACGATAATGACATTAATAGTCCGAGCAAGTGAGTGTATAATAGTCGTTGTTATTGTCACAGAATTCAAATAGCGACTACGTATTAAATATATGTTAGACTTTATGTGTGATTTTCTTTTGTCGTATTGTGTTTTATTTACAAAAAATAATTTTATATTTACATCTTTCTAAAAACTAATACAATTAAAAATAATGCAATGCAATATTTATCCTTTGTTAATTTATAAAGAAATAATTAAAATAACTTTTTATTCATAAATTTATAATAACTAAATTATTCAAATATGTGAACCAACTGTAAGGAAATCCTTATTATTTACCGTTTTATAAAGTTCGAATCAACTGACAATAAGCCGATGTTTTGCCAATCATTCCAATAAATACTATTGTAGGAATCCTTCTACTCGGTTTTTCGTTGAATGTTAAAATTTGGAGTGTTGGGATTCGATATATTAATAAAATATCGTTACAGGGTCGCTCGTAATTTGGCCGTCTAGAATAATCACACGCTTTTCATTGAAGGAATAAAATTCAGTAGAAAAGACAACGTAGTTTCAACAAATAAACATTAATTTAATAATACGACAAGAATACAAGCAGTTGATGATAGATTGGAAAGAAAGTTCTGAAATAAAATATAAATTGTCTTTGTGTACGTATGTGAGAAACAATAAAATGTTGTGATATGTGTGTTTGTATGAAAAAGTCAACATGTGTGTGCGTGATTCATAGTAAAAGCGGATACGAGAGATAGGAATTGTTTCTTACTGTTGGCGGTGTTGCCGTAGTCTGAAGTTTGTCAACGCTGTCGCTTTTAACATGAGGTCATGAAGATCATCAGCGAGAGTTGTGTGGAGTTTGGTGACAGCCGCGTGTATATTTTTTGGGAACGGATTTCGTATGTTTTTATACACTTTTTCCGAACAAAATCGGCCCCAGAATTAAATTATTTATTTATTCCTAATTGGCCCTAAAAGGGCACGTGGTATGTCTTCTACTATGTCCGTACGATATTTGGTCGGTATCTACCTAAAAATAATGATGACTAATACAACAAACATTCTGATTTGTATTCTATGATTTTATTGGTGTGTTTTAAGATGTAAGTGTTTTCTTGAGTGTGATTGGTTTATAAATATTGTATTTGATATTTTAGTGGACACGACACTATAATAAATAAATAGTGTAAATAATGTAACAACTAATGATTATTTATTTTTGCTGTCAATTCCTAAGAACAAAGAAAATGTATAAATTCACTTTCATATGATTTGGTTTTATTACAATTCTAATCATCGCGTTTTAAAACAATAAACATTGCCAAAGAGTGAAGGTAGTTAAAAAAACAGTGTCATGGGGAAAAAACACCTTTTTTGACACTACGTCGTATTGTCTGGCAGATTGATATTACATGGTAATCTATAATCATTTATTTTTTATATGAACATATGTGGGCTGGATCAATTTGGGCTCATTCTATCACCCCAGGACGCAAAAATTCTGTTGTCACTAGGTTTATTTTTGTGAAGGTTTGACACTGTCTTATTGCAGACACGTTTATCCATGTTTGTCAGAACTTAAAATGGACAATAATTCAAAATGCATAAAAAGAGAAGAAAAAAATAAAAATAAAATAAAAATAAAAAAGATAAAAATAAAAGCAAATAAATGAGATGTTTGTGCAACAAATGCATGTTATAATTCTATAAAACTATTTAAAAACAAACCCAAGATTGTCAACAGCTAATTTGTCTGGAGTGTTCACCTTGTTGATAATGGAAACATAATCAAACTTCAAAATAAAAATTGGCTATTAAAAAGAATTTTGGATTGTTAAAAGGGAACCTTATTTAAATAAACAAGTTAAATCATAGTTTATGAATAAAAATATTGTTTTCATATTTATTTCTTTATAAATTGTTAAATGATAAATATTGCATTGCATGAGTTTTTAATAGCATTAGTTTTTAATTGCATTAGTTTTAATAACATTAGTTTTTAATTGCATTAGTTTTAATTGCATTAGTTTTAATAGCATTAGTTTTTAATTGCATTAGTTTTAATAGCATTAGTTTTTAATTGCATTAGTTTTAATAGCATTAGTTTTTAATTGCATTAGTTTTAATAGCATTAGTTTTTAATTGCATTAGTTTTAATAGCATTAGTTTTTAATTGCATTAGTTTTAATTGCATTAGTTTTTAATTGCATTAGTTCTTAGAATGTTGTAAATTCTCAAAAAAATCAACATGTATAAATTCACTTTCATCATGTGTTTAAGTTTTATTCTAATTCTAATCATCGCTTTTTAAAATAATAAACGTTGCCGAAGAGTGAAGATAGTTAAAAAAAAAAACGGTATCATGGGGGAAAAACGCCCTTTTCACACTACGTCTTATTGTGGACACGATAGTCTATGCTTGCCGGAAGATCTATATTCATTTATTACTTTTTATATGAAGATATTGCTGTTATATGTAGGGTGAATCTGTTTTGGCCCATTCTTTCGCCCCAGGATCTTCCATCAGCATGGCTGATGCTAACCTCCAGGAAAGTGACTCGTTGTGCCTTCTCGTGCTAACATTCTCGGCTGACCTAAAGTGGAAAGACTATATTGAATCCATTGCTATGTCAGCTGCTAAGAAAGCTGTTTCACTGTGTCGTGCTAGACAATTTTTCTCTCCAGAATCTATCTTAAGTTTACCATTCGTCCATGTTAGAATATTGCTGCCACATCTGGTCTAGTGCTCTTGACATATATTTAGAGATTATTAGATGTGCCTTGTGCCACATCTAAGCTACGTTTGGAAAATCACTATATTTAGAGATTCTTGATAAAATCCAAAGAAGAATCAGCAATATTACTGGTCCTGACCTCTTGGCTTCAGTCACTTTCACACCACCGTAAAGTTGCCTCTCTGTGTCTTTTCTATAAATACTTTCATGATAATTGTTCTGATGGGCTCTTCGTTATGGTGCCTAGACTTTATGAATTTTAAGAGTACGGTGGAGTAATAGGTAGCGGATCGGATTGAGGAATCGGTGAGCCGAGTTCGAATTTCAGTCGAATCCATTACATTCACTTACATGCTAATACCCTTGGGAAAGGTATGAATCCTTTTCTTATCCCCCAGCTATGGGTTGAATAGCAGGACATTCTGGGTTCTTTAACCTTGGTTGGCAACCAGTCTACCGCAGAAAGAAATGGCAACCTACTGCGGGAAAAATCTACCTCGTCAGTCATGTATCGAAAGATACATGATCGCCTACTCGTGTATCACGCAAGACACATAAATGACTAGACTGACAACAAACTATCATCAATTTACAGTTGAATTGGCGACATATAACTCTAAGTTTTATGCTAACAGTTTCTTTTCTCGCACTTCTCGCTTGTAAAATTCTTTCGGTTCCATGCTTTCCAGCCAACTTTGATCTTCAAAAATTTAAATGCAATGTCAATTGTTATTTATTGTCTTTTGATTACTCTTCTTTTGTTCCCGCTCCTTAGTAATGCTTTCATAGAAAACGTTCAGATTAACCCACCAGTTCAGATCTTTACAGCCAAGAGCTGCCGTCCACAAACGTGAATCATCCTCATTTCCTCCATATTCCATTCAAAAGAAGGATGTTTCACTGAGACAGCTTCCTATCAAGAACCGCTATTTTGTGGAACTGGCTCCCGCGTGGATGCTTTCTCGAACACTAACTTTTTAAGTCTATGATCAATCGTTATCTATCCTTAATATCCTCATAAGCTTCAGGCCCTACTTCCTTCTCTTACGGTCATACCGCCTACCTCATTCAGATAAGTGGGTGTAGGGCCTTGTATTAGATGAATGTTCGTATAAAAAAAAGTTAGAGACAAAGACAGCAACCACCCTAGGAAGTAAAATATTGCATAAAATTACGCCCCAGTTTGGCACTTGAATCTCTTAAACCTCTAGTCATTAGATTGTATAACATACTCCATGACGCTTCGTAGTCGTTAACCAACAAAGATGGCATTGACACCAGGGTATCGGTTACTGCACCTCACCGGGACCATAGAACATCGTCATTGAAGCATGGAAGATTGGCGTCGCCTCTTCTGTTCAAACGAATTATATTTTCAGCCCATTCGAATAAGGTTTTTATGTACAGAAGACCGAATGAGGTTATAGCTCCAGCCAATCAGCAAAGTGTTAATGCAAGCTGGTTATACATCTATAATGGCATGACGTGGCTGGGGCTACTGGAGTTCGCGAAAACCACTAAAGAAAATGGAGTCGGTCTAGAGAAGAGCGACAAACGCAGGTCTTGTTTCAGTCCCATTCACACTCGTTTTTGCTTGCATTGTATCCCTGGGAAGGTTGCTTCTTCCAGCAAAGATAATTCAATCCCTTATCCTAAACGGGTGACATGCAAAAGGCTCCAGAAACAATAACGCCACTGGCTCCAAAACTCGCCTGATTTAGAACTTATTGAGCAGCATTATGGGATATATTGCAGACCTCAATAAATCCAGTGCCTTAATAGATAAAATCACACAGTTTATAACAGTTTCTTCTCTCGCACTTCTTGCTTGTGGAACTCTCTTCTAGCTTCCTGCTTTCCAGTCAACTTTAATCTTTAAAAATTTAAATTCAATGTCAATCGTTATCTCCTGTCTCCTTAATTCCTGTTCATTTATTGTTATCTCTCCTTAATATTCACTCACATTCAGTAACCCCCTGCGTCTTAGTGGCTTTACTGCTCTGCTTGGAGCGAAATGATTAAAAAAAAGAGACAATGGACACTAGTAACTCGTAAACCCGATACTGGGTCGCGAAACCGCCGTTTATATACGACCAAGAATACCTTACAAAAATTCTGATATTTGGTCAGATTTTGGAAAGTGGATCAGACGGAGAACTTTTTAGCATCACTCTTATTCGATAATATAAAAATTATACAGAAATCATTCAATTAATGCGTTATCGATTAGAACGCTAAAAATGTTTATACCAAAGTTCGATTAGTGCATGCATAATACTCGATTAGTGTGGTAAAACTTTCTTCAGTGTAACTATAGTAATTGAAAATTGAATTTTTTATAGTTACCGATAAATTAAAAAATTCTAAAATTTAATAATTTGAAAATGGGTAACTATTTTGTTTGTCAAGTATTACGTTATCTAAGTAATCACATTACTGTTAAAAATGGCCTGTTATGAACAGATACATTTTAAAATATAAGCCGATAATAAAATACATATTTCAATATTTGTATCTATTAAAATTTTTTGAATATTTTGATTTTTTGATGTTTATTTTATAGTTCTTAAAATTAAATTTCTGATTTTTTTGTAAAAAAAAAAAAATGTGCGTTTTTTTATATGCAGAAAATTACATTTATTAAAGATATCGAAATATAAAAGATGTATGGATTTACTATGGAAAGATTATAAATAAAATATTCCGGTTAAAATACTAATGATTATGATATGTTTAAAAAATTTCCAAAAATAGTAAATGTGCCTAACAAAGGATTCTTTTTTAAAAAGAATAAATTAAAACTACTAGACGCCACAGTCACCAGATTTCAACCCTATTGAAAATATATGGAATTTAATGAAAAGAAAAATGGAAAGCAAAATCTTTAAAAATATCGATGAATTAAGAAGAAATTATAGATTTTTAACATCAATAAAAAATTTAATTTCTTAGCTAATTTTTTTCGATGCAAAAAAGAGCAAAGCCAGTTTGTTGGGATTGCTATGAAATCAATTTGTAATCAGAAGGTTTTTTGTTTAAGATGATGAGTGTGAAAGTATGTTCTTCATATTAATCAGAACAATATTAAGCATAGACATACAAGTTGAATAAATCTCAAGGCAAAATTAAACAACAAACAACGGTAATCGTGAATTCAGTTAGAAAACATCAAACATTTATATACAATTAATGCAATTTGAAAAAGCTTATGTTTTGGTTATATGAAAGTTGACAAAGTGTGAATTAAGTATGTTAATGAATTACAGTTCAGCAATGTTCAATTGTTGAAGAAATGTTCAAATAGAATAAGAAAGGAAAATTTATCAAAAAGGTAATTTAGGTAGTAAATATGCGAGAATAAAGTAGGATGTGTTTTCTTATTCTTCCAGAGTTGTTTACCTTGGACTGTTTTTTGTTTGTCTTTTGTTGAAATTACAATTTCTATTTAGTAGTGTGAATGAAAGTTGTAATGGATTTAGAGAGAGAATGATTTTGGTGGTTGAGTCAACAGTTGACGCGCGAAAAGTTTCTTAAGTCAAAATAGTGACACGCGTGGATTCGTGTGGCATCTCTCCGAAGCTGAGTTACTGACTGGTGAATTGGACTAAAATTTTCTCCGTTTATTTGTTTTGGGAAACCAAAGTAGGCTCCAGTGAGCTTGGCGGGAAAATAGATTTTTGACAATTGATACACATTTTGGTGTCGTCTCGACCAATAAAAAGTCGAGCTTTGCAATGTGAGGTATTGATTGGTTAAAACTGATTCTGATGGAAGACTGTATTTTTTACGGGGGTGAGTAGAAAATATGGACGATTCTATAAGTTTTTGAAGCGAAGACATTGAAGAATGTTAAGAAATCGTACCCTCCCCAACATAAGGAAGATGACAAAGAAGGAATTAGAAGAATCTTTCATGATGAAGACAGAAGCCAACAAATTTGCAGAGAAATTGAAAGGGAAATTCCTCAGTACCGTCAATTTTATGAAGAACAGAAGAATACCATGAGGCAAACGACTCTAAATAAGTTTTTCATAAAAAATCAGTTTAATAATTAAACATTAATTTGTAGCATCTTCTTATATCTACGTATGTTTTAATTAAAAAGAAACTCAAATTAGAAATTGATTGTGAATGAGACTAAAATTATAGGTACAAAATAAAACATAATTTCCTATAAGTTATTCGATTAATGCGTTTTCGATTAGTGAGTATCTTTTATATACACATTAGTTGCACTAATCGAGAGATTTACTGTATTCACCTTGTACATTATTATATCGATAACTCGCAGCTAACGAGGTATCTTTAGTGTTTCTGGTTAGTCATAAAATTTATACTGGTGCCAATGTTTCATGGGATGTTAATAACAAGAACATGAAAATTCAGTTTTCTGCATAATTCACCCCCGTCTCCGCTTGGAAAACTGACGCAATACAATCTTACTAATATTTTTACTTTGTACTGACAAGCGCATATTTAGGCTGATTGTTATTATTTTCCCTGTTTATTAAAAAAACAAAAAAACAAAAAAACAAAACAAAACAAAACAAAAAAACAGGGATAGCAAGTCAAACACGTGTACCCAGTACAAATAATTCTCATAATAGTAACAAATAATGTCGGATAAAAAACTCCTTTCAAAAATTACCGTTGTTTACGTTTTCGGGTACGTTTCTGGTTTGTTCTGTTTTGTTTTGTTTTACGGCATTTTATTAATGCAGACAAAATTTTTATTGCTGGTAATATTTTTTTTTTTAAATCTATAGCCGGTAATTTTTTTTTTTTTTAAATGTATAGTTTGGTTTGGTTTGTTTTGTGGTGGCATATTAACCACAATGGGTTATTTAATTTTTTTCAGATTTTTATTGCTGGTAATATTTTTTTTTTTAAAATCTATAGCCGGTAATTTTTTTTTTTTAAATGTATAGTTTGGTTTGTTTTGTTTTGTGGTGGCATATTAACCACAATGGGTTATTTAATTTTTTTCAGATTTTTATTGCTGGTAATATTTTTTTTTCAAAAATGTGTTGCTGGTAATATTTTTTTTTTTCAAATATTTATTGCTGGTAATATTTTTTTACAAAGTATTTTTGGTATTAAATAGGTAACTACATGAGACCGCTAAAAAAAGAGCACAGCATGATGAAAAAGACGCCAAACTTGACGAAAACAAAATTTGAACGAGTGAACCTGGGAACACCAGCAATTAAGAGGTGATCCCACGCTTCTCAAAATCTCCCGATCAAAGGCCTTAATGTTGGACGGAGTTTATCGTCTTACCCAGGACGCGGATGTAGTTTATCGTTATACCCAGGACAGAACGAAACGGAAGATAGCAGATTTGTAGAAGTCCCATGGAGAAAAAGATGCTTTTCTTAAAAGGCAATTCTAACTTTGTCCTGTCAGTCCGGCCGTTGCCGAATTGATAGAGGCACACTTTAGCTTAAGATGTGGTTATATATATATATATATATATATATATATATATATATATATATATATATATATATATATATATATATACGGTGCGATGGGTAAATTGTCGGCATTTTATATTTTTAATTTCGCGCATGCGCGTTGTTTGTTTTTGATTTTGTCGGTTATAGTAGGGTCAGTTGGGCACTGTCTAAGAGAAAAAGAGCACCCAGGCGCAATTAACTCCGCCAGAAATTTGGAAACGGCATGCTGTATAGCTTGGCATACGTGCTCCAATACGAATATTTCAGAGTTTTTTGGTGTCAATCTGAGGACAGTGCAGAGTGTTCGGAAAGAGTTAGAAGAATGTAAATGGTGATTACGAAGGCACGGCAGCTCGAAAAAACTCACTCTAATCGTTCTCATAAGACAAGAACTCACAAATTTGTTGTTGAGGTCTCAAGCCTCAACGCGGAGCCTTATATCAAATGCCTTAAAGGGGTAGTGCTGCCCTGGGTCAAGAGGGTGGCTGCTAGAAGACCCTATGTCTGGCAACAGGACTCTGCACCATGCCACAAGCAGGAGAACCCAGACATGGCTGTCAGACAATTTCGGCAACCACATCACCCTTTACATCTGGCCACCCAACTACTCAGATTACAACTCCTTTATTATTATGTATGTGGCGCAGTTGAGCGAGTGACCAACAAAACTCCTTGTAACACCAAAGATGAACTGAAGGCCAGGATCATGGTAGCATTCAGCAACTTAAACAAGGAGACCGCCCAGAAGAGTTACAGAAGATTCCGAAGTCGTCTGGAGGCCGTGGCTGAAGCCAATGGCGATTTTATTGAATAAATTTAATCCTTAGTATTTCAAGATATTTTTGTGTAATTTTGGTAAATATATTAATTAAAATGAGATATCAGTGTTATTTTCATTTCTGCGTAATTTAAACGAAATTTTATCCATCTCACCCTGTTTTATATTATGACTTAAATGTTAGTAATGGATTTTATGTTTATCAATCCGACAGATATGAACTATTTTTACGTTGTGAGTGCAAAAATGAAGATAATAGATATGGATTCGTAGAAGTCCCAACGAGAAAAACGTGCTTTTCTTAAATAGGTCATTCAAAGTTTGCTCTGTCTGGCTAGTTTCCGTGGCCAAACTGGTAGCGGCACGCTTTGGCTAAAAAGAATCAGAAAAGGGACGAAGGTTCGAATCCCGTCAGAGATACAATTCTTCTTTAGTAGGGCTTTTGAATCTATTTTATTGTTTAATAAAGTAAAATACATCAACTAAAACACGTCCACCCACAAAAAATAACGTTTATAGTCATAAGACATAATGTCGAAATTTTCCAAACATTATATATATATATATATATATTATATATTAGCTTAAAAGTCGTCCT
>OZ038506.1:44051906-44053807 GCA_964036315.1 Acanthosepion esculentum | reverse complement strand
ATTCCTTTAAATATATATATATATATATTCCTTTAAATATATATATATATATTCCTTTAAATATATATATATATATTCCTTTAAATATATATATATATATATTCCTTTAAATATATATATATATATATATATTCCTTTAAATATATATATATATATATATATATTCCTTTAAATATATATATATTCCTTTAAATATATATATATATATATTCCTTTAAATATATATATATATATATTCCTTTAAATATATATATATATATATTCCTTTAAATATATATATATATATATTCCTTTAAATATATATATATATATATATATCCTTTAAATATATATATATATATATATATATTCCTTTAAAATATATATATATATATATATATTCCTTTAAATATATATATATATATATATATATTCCTTTAAATATATATATATATATATATATTCCTTTAAATATATATATATATATTCCTTTAAATATATATTCCTTTAATATATATATATATATTCCTTTAAATATATATTCCTTTAAATATATATATATATATATTCCTTTAAATATATATATATATATATTCCTTTAAATATATATATATATATATTCCTTTAAATATATATATATATATATTCCTTTAAATATATATATATATATATTCCTTTAAATATATATATATATATATTCCTTTAAATATATATATATATATATTCCTTTAAATATATATATATATATATTCCTTTAAATATATATATATATATATTCCTTTAAATATATATATATATATATTCCTTTAAATATATATATATATATATATATATATTCCTTTAAATATATATATATATATTCCTTTAAATATATATATATATATTCCTTTAAATATATATATATATATTCCTTTAAATATATATATATATATTCCTTTAAATATATATATATATAGATATATATATTCCTTTAAATATATATATATATAGATATATATATTCCTTTAAATATATATATATATATATATATATATATCCTTTAAATATATATATATATATATATATATATATTCCTTTAAATATATATATATATAGATATATATATTCCTTTAAATATATATATATATATATATATATATATCCTTTAAATATATATATATATATATATATATATTCCTTTAAATATATATATATATATATATTCCTTTAAATATATATATATATATATATATATATCCTTTAAATATATATATATATATATATATATATTCCTTTAAATATATATATATATATATATATATATATTCCTTTAAATATATATATATATATATATATATATATTCCTTTAAATATATATATATATATATATATTCCTTTAAATATATATATATATATATATATTCCTTTAAATATATATATATATATATATATTCCTTTAAATATATATATATATATATTCCTTTAAATATATATATATATATATTCCTTTAAATATATATATATATATATTCCTTTAAATATATATATATATATATTCCTTTAAATATATATATATATATATATATTCCTTTAAATATATATATATATATATATATATATTCCTTTAAATATATATATATATATATATATTCCTTTAAATATATATATATATATATATTCCTTTAAATATATATATATATATATATATTCCTTTAAATATATATATATATATATATTCCTTTAAATATATATATATATATATATATATATTCCTTTAAATCTTTAAATATATATATATATATATATATATTCCTTTAAATCTTTAAATATATATATATATATATATATATTCCTTTAAATCTTTAAATATATATATATATATATATATATATTCCTTTAAATCTTTAAATATATATATATATATATATATATATATTCCTTTA
>OZ038506.1:43989406-44044406 GCA_964036315.1 Acanthosepion esculentum | reverse complement strand
AGAAATGGAACTTTGAACTCTTTAAATTGTGTGTATTGTCAACTAGTTTAAAGCGCTTTAGAATTCTCTTTATACTACTTAGCTCTTCACAAATGAATAGTGTCTTTAAAATGATCAAATAAAACCACTAAATAAATAAAATAAACAAAAAAAAGCAATCTTGAATTCATTATTGACAAGTAATGAAACTATTCAAAATTTTCAGTAGATTTTAAATTATATAGGGCACTGTGTATGTATGTCAGATATGAAATAAAAGTTTACACACAACCAGTTCATTAAGCATAAATTTTTGTCTGTAGGTTATGTAAGTTTTCTTTTTAATGAGAAATTGAATTTTTTGAGGTAGTGATTTTAAATTCTTCCAATTATGGCCGCCAGAAAATCAAATCTTATAATATAAAGTTATTCTCTACTTTTCCCAATCTTCTGTTATATTTGATGTTATTGTTTTATTTTCATATATTAGTAATATGAGAAGGTAGTATTATAATTAACTTTTATTATTAAAAGAATCATTGATCGAAAGACACTGAAGGAAACCAGATGGCATAATGGTTAAAATGTTGACATCAGTCTGATTGTAAATCATGTAAATAATAACTCCTCATTCCCGAAATCCAGATAAGTATTTTAATCATTAGTGGCTTCCAATTAACCACATCATTTTTATTTTTTTTGTGTTTTTTAAGTTGTGTACTGGGGTGCACACCAAACTTTATAGAGTGAAGTTAAAATGATAGACAAGTAGCAGCATTGGCAAATAAGAAAGCTGAAACAATGTTAACATATACAATGTTTAGATAACTTGATCAGTAGACCAAGCATAAACATTAAATGGCAAGAAACAAGCAATGAATTTTAGATGCCATAGACATAAACCAAGAGATGAAAATGTGTGCATAGTTCACAGGAAATCACAAGTACAGTGATGGAGAAAACTTTGAGAACACGGATGTGATATGTATGAGAAATTATATATATATATATATAGATATATACAGGGTTCAATGGGTAAATTGTTACCATTTTATATTTTTAATTTTATGCATGCGCATTGTTTGTTTTTTATTTCATCGACTGCACACACCCTGTAGTGTCAGTTGGGCACCATCTGTGCAAAAAAGACATGACACAATTCCCTCTACCAGACATTTGGAAACAGCATGCTGTACTGCTTGGTATTCATGCTGAAAGCTCTAATGTGAACATTTCAGAGTGTTTGGGTATCAATCTGAGGACAGAGCAGAAGATTCAGAAAGAGTTGGATGAGTCTAATGGTGATTATGAAGGTATGGCAGCTTGTAAAACTCACTCTGATTGTTCTGATAAGAAAAGCACTCCTGAATTTGTTGGTGAGGGTCTCAAGCTCAACACGAAGCCCTACATCAAGTGCCTTGAGGAGGTAGTGCTGTCCTGGGTCAAGAGGGTGGCCACACAAGCAGGAGAACCCAGTCATGGCTGTCAGACAATTTCTGCAAAAACATCATCACTTTCATCTGGCCACCTAACTCTCCAGACTGCAACTCCTTGATTGTTACGTGTGGGGCGCAGTTGAGTGAGAGACCAACAAAACTCGCTGTATAATACTAAAGATGAACTGAAGGCAAGAATTATGGCACCATTCACCAACTTAAACAAGGAGATCATCCAGACAAGGAGACCATCCAGAAGAGTTGCAGGAAATTCTGAAGTCATCTGGAGACTGTGGTTGAAGCAAATGTCAATTTTATTGAATAAATTTACTCTTTAGTATTTCGAGATATTTTTGTGTAATTTTGGTAAATATATATGTTAAAATGAGATGTCAGTGTTATTTTCATTTTTGCATAATTTAGAGGACAATTTATCCATTGCGCCCTGTATATATATATATATATATATATATATATATATATATATATATATATATATATATTATACAAGTTTCATCAAAGAAGAATGATAAAGTACTGCAATTAAGCTTTTTGGCATATGTTTCTTGCATTCATGCAAGCAATTTCTTTTTTGAACAGAGTGTGAAAGAACTGTCTGCACTTTATTATGAATGCAAGAAAAATATAATAAAAAACTTACTTGCAATGCATTCTCAGTTGTTTTCAATGAAACCTGTATAAAAAAAGGGATTGCTACACAATTATATATATATATATATATATATATATATACGAGGGTCATTCAATAAATAAGGTGAATTTTTCAGTATAAGGACTTCTAATACAGATAGAAGCTTACTCTTTTTTTATTTTTTTTTTGTTTTACTTCTTTTTCACATGGATTTAATTTCTTTTGCAGATTACAAAAAAACTTTGAGTGTTTTGGCCATTAACAAAGATGGCCGACCAAGAAGCATGCTCCAGGATTGAACAGCGGTCAGTTATCAAGTTTTTGGTTGCTGAAGGGTGCAAACCAGTTGAAATTCATAGGAGAATGTCAACTGTGTATGGTGCTACATGTTTCAGTCCAAAAAATGTCTACAAGTGGGCTAAATTGTTTAAAGAAGGACAGAGCAGTGTTGAGGATGAAGACAGGCCTGGGAGGCCTACAGAAGTGAGGTCTCCTGAGGTGATCGAATCAGTCAATGACCTCATTCAGTCTGACAGAAGGGTGACAGTGGATGACATTGCAAGGACTTTGAGCTTATCTGTTGGGACAAACGCAGGGGTCATCAGTCAGAAGGAGTCATCTTGCATCATGACAACGCAAGGCCTCACACAGCAGCCAAAACGGTGCAGACCATCAACGAGCTGGGCTGGGAACTGCTCCTTCATCATCCTTACAGCCCAGACCTTGCCCCTTCAGACTTTCACCTGTTTGGTCCCTTGAAAGCGTTGACGAGAGGTACAAAGTTTAAAAGTGACGATGAAGTCAAAAGTGTTGTGAGCGACTGGCTGAAACATCAGTCCAAAGATTTTTTCGCTGAGTGAATACGGAAGCTTGTGCACAGATGGGAAAAGTGTGTGACAGTGCTGGGAGACTACGTTGAAAAATAAAGAAAAAAAAGTAAGCTTCTATCTGTATTAGAAGTCATACCGGAAAATTCACCTTATTTATTGAATGACCCTCATACACATATATATATATATATATATATATATATATATATATATATATATATATATTTCAGATGGAGTATATCTGTAAAAAGACAATATGAATAACAAAGACAAAAGGAAAACAATTTATCAAATGCATTCATCATACATAGAAACAAATTGAACCACAACTTGGATCTAAGGAATGCCACAATTATCAAAAGAGAAAGTAACTTATTTCAAAGTAAAATTTTCAAGAGTGCCGCTATTGAATTTCATCAAAATATAAATCTGCACTCCGGATTTTTTCCAATATCCCCATTCCCGAAAGAACTACTACTTTCCCAAGCAAAGATATATGACCACAAAAATGTTTAAAAAATTTAAAAACAGTTAAATCCATACCCTCATTCAAAATAGATAAGATAAATTAATACAAAACAAAATTAATTTAAATTCCAATTTGCGTAAAATATCTCAAAAAAAAATTTCAAAATCACTTACTCATTTTCATTTATTCGACATTAATTTGTATCATTTCACATCTCCCATAACGTCTGATGTTTCAGCTAACCTCATAACTATTAATGAGCATTCCCAACTCAAACATTTTGAAAAACCAATAACATCTTTGCCCTTGTATATAAATACTTGTTACAAAATAAAATACTTGCATTTGCCTTGATAATATCTCACAGAGAACAAAATGTATCAGCTAAGTTTTTCTCTTATAATTATTATTTATATATATCTTGGTCTCTCTCAGAACAAGATTCTATATTTCAGAATACAACAGACACCTGAAGTAAGTACATGGCTGAAATATGAAAAGAATTTAAACTAATGAAATTAGTTCAAACCAACTGTATATGGTTGTCTGTTTTATATATAATGCTCCTTTTCTTACATATATCAGAGTGTTCTATTTTAAATTCTTTTTAAAAGTAGTTTTCAATAGCCACAAAAATTAACATTCTTGTTTTATTGACCCATTTACAGCACTGTCACATGCTTAATGATTTTCAAAATGGATATCTGTTTTTTTTATTAGCGTTCATATGATTTACTGTTCTCTTCATACTGTCTTTAAAGGAATGTATCGTCATGCCAACAATTAAATATAATTACTTTTATTTCATGCTCTTAAATTCTATAGTCTACAGTTTCTCCTCCATATATAGAATACAATTTCTTCCCAGCTTTAAATTTAATTTTTTTTATTATACTCCATTAGTAAATGAGAAGCATTTGGTAAATGAAAGGACTGAAATCATTTTGAACTATTAGCCTATTGATGCATTCCTTTTAAAAAATATGAAAAGAATAATAAATGCTATAAAATGATAAAACAAAAAAACAGTCACCCATTTTGAAAAATTGCTAAGCATGAAACAGCATTATGAATGAGTAAATAAAACAAAAATGTTATTTTTGATATTACATATATAATTTTGCTCCCCCTTCTTATGTACTGTGTCTACTGAATCTTTTTTTTCACCCAGTTTTTTTTTTTTTTTTTTTTTTTTTTTTTAAATCATATCACCCCAAGCAAGGCCGGAGGCCACTATCACGCAAGGGGTTAAAGAAGGGTTGGAGGAAGAGCAGATAGGAGTGGCAATGGAGGGAATGTGGAGAAAGAGAAAGACAGTGGGTCGATCAAGGCAAGGGGGCCACAAAAGAACAAAAGATCCGGAGCGAGAGCAGATAGGAATGAAAAATGAAAGGATGTGGAGAAGGGAAGTGGATAGATCAAGGCAACTGGAGATGTCGATTGACGCTACACTTAAACCGTTGGAGATTGTATTTGCCAGGGAAACAGTAATAGGGAAGGGAGTTCCATAGGCGAGATGTGCGAGACATGAAGCTATTGGAGTAGAAGAGACGTCTACATCTAACAGTTTCCACGGTGTAGGGGTGGGAGCGGGATGCCAGCCTGGTGGGGGCGTTTAAATTCACGAGGCCTGGGGACAAGCGAACGCAACTCCTCAGAGCAATTACCGTGGAAGTACTTGTAAAAAAAGCAGAGCGAGGCAACATCGCGTCTGTGAGAGAGCGACTGCAGACGAGATGACAGATCAGGGCCAATCACGTTGCCTATCCGTCTCTGGATCTTATCAAGAACCCTGAGGCAAACAGCAGGGGCTCCAGACCATATATGGCAGCAAACTTTGGTATGACACTAAGGGCTTGGAGTTCTGTGTTTGATAAGAGCTTGATGTCTTCTATGAGGTCTTGCCATCCAATATTTTTCCTGTCTTCAGCCCAAAATTATCCAACACAGAAGTTCAAGCTCTCAATTTTGAACTAAAGTTTTCAACAAAGATTTTAAAAAAACACAAAAATACACAATGATCTAATCAATTTCTACTCCCATCACAATCAAAAAATAAAATCAGGATTAGCCATAGCTCAGAGTCCTTATGATATACAGCTCAGAATATGTAAGTGAAGAAGAGAAATATATTGAGAAAACAGTTAGACGTCTTCACTACCCAAACCATTACATCCTCAATGCTAGAAAACAAGCTTACAAAATCCACAAATCCCAAAAAATAGACACCACCAATAGCACTTCTAACAACAATACATTCATAATCCCACGCTCTAAAACGCTATTAAACTTGTAAATAAATTAGTTATCCCTAATATGAGGATTTTTACCACTATGTCGAAGAGAAGCAGAGATATAATTAGGAAAAAAATTTATATCCAACTGTAATGCAGATGCCAGTACTTATGAAATAAATTATTTACATTGTTAAAGAATTTATATCAGAGAGACATCACAAGATCTAAAAGCCTGTATCTATGAACATGAGATTTATGTTTAGCCAATCATTCAAATTCTCTTATAATACACAGGAACAAAACTGATCATAACTTTGATTTTACTAAAGTCACCCTAATTTAAAAAGAACATAATTCTTTATGGAGAAAGTACTTTGGGGGCCTACTAATAACAATATTACCAACTATAAACACATGTCAAAAACATTATATTACATCACCAACCTTTATTGAATCCATTCTTAAAGAATTTAATGCATGTTTATCTAAAGCAAAAAAATGTTCCCAAATCAACATGCAAAAACCCAACCAACATAATGTTTAGTAGACATACACACAATTACATACTTTATCATCTGATGCCCACATAGACAAACTAGAATTATTATGCACTTACATACATATACATACATAAAGCAATATTTCCAGTTTTTCAGATAGGATTGGAATCTGTTAATTTTTTGAAACTTTAGATGGACATATCATGTTCTTGAATTCAGAACATTACAAATTATATTAAAGTTGGTTTAAAAAGTTGAATTCACCTGAAACATGACTGACCAATGAAAATCAAACAACACAAAAGTAGAAATGCCATAATTTCTTTCTTCTTTTTCTCCATATCACATTCTTTGATGAACCTTTAGTAAAAGTGAAACATGTTATATTAATAAATGTTTCCTATTTGTACTGTATTTTATTTATATATAGCCATCCCTCACTTAATGACCGAGTTCTATTTCAACAACCTGACTTCAAAATGGGAAATTGCACCTGACCACTATTTCAGACATACTTTGCCGGTCATGGGTTCGTGTTGATCAGCTTCAGATACCTTTAATGTCACTTTTGAATCATTTGTAACATTTCTAATTTATTCCTAAATGTGTGTACAGTACAGTAGTGTACTGAACAGTAAATATAATAAAAACATTTGAAAATCAGCTCCATATTCTGTATATCACTTGGGTTTGCACAGTGTAAGTATTTTACACTGAATTTCTACAAGTAAAATAGCTTCAGTACATTTTTCATAATGAATAAATTTAAAATAACTTTCTATTGCTGTGGCCCACATGGTGGCTCGGGGGGGGTGGGGGGGTACAAAGTAATCAAACATAATAGTCCATTCATCCCAAAGTTGTAGTTAAGAAGCTAATTCTTGCAGATAATTTTCACAGTACAGCCACTTCTTACTTAATGACTGAGATCCATTCCACTGATCTCATCACAAAGCTGAGCTGATTTCTCTGCTGAAATGTACAGGGGCAAAACAACACAGTGTACTACTATCTGTAATGTATGAGGCCTATCAGTATATATATAGCCGCTCTTCATTTAATGACCATATCAGGTAAATTAGCTGGTTACCAAGTTGTTTCTGACTGCTATTTCAGGCATACTACGCCTGTAATGGGTTTGTGTCAACCAACTTCAAATAGTTTTCAAGTCACTTTTGCACCATTTGTAACATTTCTATTTATAGATGTATGTAGAGTACAGTAGAGTACTGAACAGAAAAGGTAATAAACAAATTAAAAAAAAAAAAAACAGCTCTATATTCTGTACATTATTTAAGTCTGCATACTGTCAATACAGTAAATATATTTAGAGATCCTTGATAAAATTCAAAGAAGAATCTGCAATCTTATTGGTCCTGATCTAGCATCTCGGCTTCTGCAACTTTCCCACTGCCATAATGTAGCTTCCTGTGTCTTTTCTATAAATACTTTCATCGTAATTATTCTGATGAACTTTTCTCTATGGTACCTAGATTTTATGAATTTAAGTTCAGTACTACATTGGTGGCAAGGTCTCATCAATTTACAGTTAAAAAGGCTAGAAGTAACCATAAGTTCTATGCTAACAATTTCTTTTATCACACTTCTCATTTATGGAAGTCTCTTCTGGTTTCTTGTTTCCCAGTCAACTTTGATCTTCAAAAACTTAAATGTAATGTCAATTGTATTCTTCTGCCTTCTTAATTCTTATTCTTTTTATTGTCCTCTATCCTAGTTTTTCTCAATAACCTCTTGTCTCCTAGTGGCTTTATTGAAATTATTAAAAAAAAAAAAAAGTACAAGTGATGATGCACGGCATTATTGCTACAGTCAAAGTTTCATATAGTATACAATACCAGTTGGTTGTATTTATCCTTTATTTCATGAGATTTTTATAACTGGCCGCATATCAGAAATTCATTAAACAGCTAAGTTGTTAAATCAGGAGTGGCTGTATATAGAATTTTCAGACAAGATATTTAAACAGCAAGACTGAGAGTTTGATCTTTGTTTTTTTTTATTATAGAAAGTTAAAACCAATGATTTTGCTTTCTTGGAGAACAGCAGGAAGAGAAGTGCATTATGATTCAGTTAAGAGATTTAAAAAAAAAAAAAAAAAAAAATCACATGCCAACTGCACAAAATGAGTTTGAAAAAACAACTTCAGCTACAACCAAGACAGTTCAACTTCAACAAATAACAGGGTACAGTTTTCATTCTAACAAAATTCTGCAAAAACAGATTTTTTTTTTTTACCAATAAGCCAAACATCAAGAACCTAGCATCTTTGGGCCTTTGTACCATCTCTCCCCACCAAAAAAAAAAAAAAAAACATCACAAAAGAACGTTTTTTCCTTTGACAACACTATTATTTTAACTACCTTCACTCTTTGGCAATGTTTATTGTTTTAAAATGCAATAAACAAACCTAAACTTATGAAAGTGAGTTTATACAATTTTTGTTCTTGAAAATTGGTAACAAAAATAATAAACACTACTTATTTATTAGCTTGTTTATTTACACTATTTACTATATTATTTATTGGAATGGTTGGAAAAACATCGGCTAAATACCAATTGATAAAAACTTTATAAAATGATAAATAATAATGATTTCCTTATAGTTGGTTCTCATATTTTAATAATTTACTAAATGCTTATAAATTTCTGAATAAAAAATTGGTTTTATATTTATTTCTTCATAAATTGGTAAATGATAAATATTGCATAATTTTTAATACAGTTGTATTAGTTTTTAGGATGTTGTAAATATAAAATTATTCTTGTAAATAAATCTAATAAATAAATAGTGTATAATATTTTTGTTGTAAATTCTCAAGAACAAAATATGTACAAATTCACTTTCATCATATATTTAGGTTTTTGCAATTCTAATCAGTGAAGGTAGCTAAATAATAGTTTTGTCATTGGAAAAACTGTCCTTTTGATATTCCATTTTTTTGTGTACATAAAGTCCAAGTTTGGAAAGATCATTATCTAAAGTTGGCTATGGTTCTTAAAATACCATTTCTTTCAATAAAATAATATCTACCTATTATACTCTTGCATTTAAAAAGCATAAGTTTGCAATGCCAATTTATAATTAGCACCAACCTATATGTGTGCGTTAAAGACAATTTTCTTTTTTACTTTTGGTCTTTCATCCCAATCTGGTAACAAATGGGGATTTACAATGCCAAAGATACTTATGTTAATCAATATTTTTTTGTTTTAATACTAAGTAATTTTTTTTTAATTCTTTAATGATGAATTGGGTGATTGTGGGTAAGGCATCTTGACTAATTTTATTCTTGATTATTACCAATATGATTGAGAGGAATTATACCTTAATTACAAAAAAAAACTATTATAAGCGGCAAAAGAAAACAAAGAAATAAAAATGCATGTATTTGTTACATTCTTCCTAAAACTAGATCTTCTGATTCACGCTACACTAATTTCCACCACTGGCTAATTGGGAATGTTCCAAATCCCAAGACTGAACTAAAATTCCATCAACTGCACATAGGCTCTACACATAGCTCCCATTTTTACTCAGACACTCAAAGAAAAAAAATAAGCAATACAATCCTGAATTTCCACCCAATAGCATCCACTCCTGCCTAAAGAAACAAAATAAAAATTGGAGCCAATCTGAGCCTCAGAAAGGACATAAAAGCCCATCAAAGGGGCATTTTGGCCTGGGTTCACAGATTTCATCTGAAAGCAACCTCCCATCTCCAAAGAGGCAGCTCACCAAAGGCTATTGCCTCAGTAAGTTACAACTCACCCTCCCTCTCCTACCATACCCTGTGTGGACATCTTTTACAATTCCACTTATCTCCTTCCTTCAACCTAGAGACATTTACACTGATTTATCATTGTTTATTCTTTAAACCTTCATCTTTTTCTTCTTTGTTCTGCCACTATAGACTTAATATATTTTACAAATCTTATGTTAAATTATGCTAAATTATATTAAAAGGGAAAGAAATACTAAAACTGTTCTCATAAAAGTTTGCAAAAACAAAAATATCTGTAAAATCATATTTTTATATTTGCTGAACAAATTTAAAATAGTTTAATAACATTGAATTTTTAAAGAAATTATATGTACTTTTTTTTATTTATTATTTAAAATAGTTCACTATTTTTTTTTTAATTGGCCTTATTTATCTGCATTATAGTTGATATTTTTCATTATCAGTAAGGTTCAAGTAGTCCTGCCAGTGAAGTTCATACCAGCTACTAATGGCCTACAAGATCAGGCTTTTAACCACCATTCACTGAAAGATGCCCTATTTGAATTCCATTTCATCTTATATTGTTATTTTTTTTTATGAAGTATGCAGTTGCGAGGATTAAAGTGTTTAATATTAAAAAATGAAGAAAAAAAACACTAAAGTTTCTTCTTAGTATTTCGAAATGAATTATTCATATCACTTTTTTTCAAATCACCAATAAATTTCTTTTTTTGAATTAATAATAATAAATAAAATAATAAGGAATATAAATTTGATTAGTATTGATTTTTATGGAAAGATTGCATAAAAAAATAAAAATTAATTTCAAGGCATGATTATAATTACTTTGGTGGGTGCACAGGAACCACCAGAAGTGATTTCAGATAGACTTTACTTGATTTTTTATTTTTATATTATTTATATATATATATATATATATATATATATATATATATATATATATCTCCAAGTAATTTATTTCTATTTTACAAGTGATTTAAAAATATATTTTTACCGGGACATAAAAATTTGAGACCCTACAGATTTATCTCCCTTGTTTTTAACTCCAAACCAAAGCAAAGTTTAATTGAAGCATTGTCAATTATTTTTTTTTTTTTAAACTCATTTCTTTCATCTTATTTCTGTTACATTTTATCAGAACTCTCCAGATTATTCTTTATTTTTGTTTCAAACTATTTACTTACAAACTTCGAACAGCAAGCTGAGAAATTCAATTAAAAATCAATGTAAAGAAGATGAAAAAGCTTCTAAATAATTTTTTTTTTTAAATTTAATAAAAAATCTCAGTTCAAGAACCTGAGATAATGTTAAGTTTCTAGATCAAATATTTTTGCATAATATATACTGTATTTTCTGTCAAATCTTGACCTATCTAATACCTGTCATACTGTAAAACCAACCATTTTCTTAACTAGAGGCAACCTATCCTAACTACTCATGTACAATACAGGTGCACAACTTTTTATCTGAAAGTTTAAAAACTCCAAAAAGCACTGAAAACCATACATCTTTCCTTTAAAAAAATGTTCAGTTTTCAGAACTTTTTTATACTACTGAAAATTTAGCCATTACTTTTTATAGTTTATCTTCATTTCATTTTATGGAATTTAATGGTAGATTGGTGTATTTTGTAAGTGTATGCATGTTCCTATATAAACAATTAAGATAGAAGCATACAAAAACTTTGGTTTCTCCCAAGGACCATTTATTCTCTTTTCTTATATAAACTGTAGTGAGACAAATGTCTCTTAGGCATGTCTGTTTTCTTTTGGGCCCAGAGGTTAGGGCAAGTATAAGCATCGTATTAATGGTCAAGCTTAAGTCAGCCTTGCGCCGAGTTGGAGCAACTAAAGAAAAACCTGTTTTACTTCATCAATGGAGTATCAGCATGGTTATAATGGTTGATCTCAAGTCAGCCTTGCACAGAGTTGGAACGACCACAGAAAAGGTTGATTTACTTTATAGGTGGAGGTTTTGGAAGGCACATGCAAACACAATGTGTTGGGAAATGGAAAAAAAAAGAGTTCAGTCAACAGTAGACCAGGGGAACGAGAAGTCATCAGGGGACTAGGGAAACAAGGCAGTAATGTAATTTCCATGTAGTGCTACATCTTGGAGCAAAGATGAGAAAGAGTTGTCAGTGGACAAGGGAAACTAACATTCCCCAGCAGGAATATAATTACCATTGGAACAAGTGGGAGAAAGAGTTGACAGTGGGTGGGGAAACTAATGTTCCCCAGCAGGAACATAATTACCATGTTGTACTAAACATTGGAACAAGGGGGAGAAGGAATTGTCAGCAGACTGGGGAAACTAACATTCCCCAGCAGGAACATAATTACCATGTGGTACTACACATTGGAACAAGGGGGAGAAAGAGTTGATAGTGGGCTAGGGAAACTAACATTTCCCAGTGGAAATGCAATTACCATGTGGTGCTACATCTTGGAGCAAGCGGGAGAAAGAACCTGAGGCAGGAAATTTTTTTTTTTCAACTTAACCAGCGCCACCTAATGATATTTAACAAAGCCAAGTGGAGTAATCATATTCAGTTCCTTTACTACTAGCATCATGGGAAAATGTATTTTTTTATCATTCATTATTATTATCATTATTTTTATTGATCTTATTTCATTTTCCCACAATTTCTTTCATAAATGTATAAATAAGCTGTATTGTTATTTATAGTCTTAATTTAGCTTCTTTATATGTCTATCTTTATCTCATTTCCTTTACCATTGGATAAATAAACTGTACTCTTATAATACAGGGCGTTTGGGCTAAATTTGACAGCTTTTTTTTTTTTTTTTTAAGGAAAACAAAGTGATTTTTCTAAGCCAAAAATCAATTTATTGGCAAAATAGAAAAGTGGTATACAGGTTATAATAATCAAAAGACAATTCACTCAAAGAAGCCACCCTCAGCACCACGGCCTTGATCTGACTCCCAAATCTATCACATGTGGCCTTCGTGGTATCCCTAGAGAAAGCCTTCTTAATCCTGTCGATCAGCTAGAACTTGGTGTTACAGGCAATGCAGCTGGTGCCTTTCTTAACATAATAATCCATGGGATGACAATCAGGGGAGTTTGGGGGCCAGACATTGGGGCTGGTGAAGTCACAAAAATTATCTGACAACTAGCTCTGACTCTTTCTGGAAGTGTGGCAGGGAACTAAATCTTGTTGCCATACATGGTCTTTCAGTAGCAACCATCTCCAATCAAGGCTAGACCACGGTGTTCAGCAACTCCACATAGCTATCCAAATTGAGCCTGAGGACCTGTTCAAGGATGTGAGGTGGCATGATATTACCCTCACTGGAGACACACCTAAAAAACCATCAGTTTGGAGAAACGTGGTGATCATGACACGAGGAATGTTATATAGATTTTAGGAAAACTATCTGTTGTCCTGGGTGTTTTGCAGCTGGTCCTGACAAAAATTCTTTTCAGGATAGAAGAAGCAGATTGTCTCTGGTTCAACAGGATGTTTCAGTTTGTTTAGGAGTTTATTTACCTTTGTCAGATTGTTTTCTTCAGCCTTTTCTGTAAGAAGTTCACCTTTACACCTGTTGTATGACTGGAAGTGAAAGTCCTCATTCAAAGACCACTTCATGGTGAAAATTGCAACAGCCATTTCCGGCACCAAAGCCCACATTCTCTTGCCTGGATCTTCCATCACTTTTTCTCCTACAGTTGTTGGATGAATTTTGGTGTACGGAGGCAATCAGAATGTCTGCTGCATTCTTTCCTACAAGCCACAGCCTCGCAGTCACTGTTGCAGCTCTTCATTTCATGCCTTATTGTTTTCATAGAGTTCAAAGTGCATTCAGTAGCTATTATGATACAGGTTACCTTTTTCCAATATTCAAGTGGCTTCTACTAATTCATGTCAGTTAACTGTGACACCTCCAAAACTGTAGTGATAAGGTTTCACAATGCTGTTCACTGTTTACAGATATTTCAAAACAATTTGAAAAAATAAAAACATTAAACTCTGTCAAATTTAGCCCGAACACCCTGTATAATTTACCAATCCAAAATTCAAAAAATTGCAAATTCTGAAAAATATCTGGTTCCAATGGTTTCCCCCCATAAGAGATTGTTTACTTATAAAACATTACACATAAGCAGAGCAGTGTAGTATTATAATAGATTCCAATTACTTCTGATTATTAGTAATCAAAACTAAGATATTAAATCCTAATTGTTACCAATCATACCACCTCCATTCCATAATACCATTTGAACAGATTTCCAGAAAAGAAAACAGCACAGGAATGTCTAATAAGCCACAAAAAAACTTTCTGTGATTAATTTGATGACTGCAGTTACAACACAAGCTGGCCATAATTACCAGCAATCCGTAATATTTATTTTATGGAAAAATAAAAAATAAAAATAAATGACATTTTAGAATAAATGAACATTATTTTAAAATAACTAATTGCAACGTGAAAGTAAATAAAATAAACAATATTAATGATAAATAATTAAAATAATAAAACTAATGAATAAATAATTGCAAAATAAAAATAAAAATATTAATAGTAAAATAATATTAATGATAAATGATTAAAATTATAAAATATAATAAATGAATTATAAATCAAAAATAAAAAGAATAATGTTAATAATGAATAAAATAATAAATAAACTGCAGTTGGGATACAAAAAAAGCAGCAATTGTTATGTTTGTAAAACTTATATGATGGAATAATTTGTAAATTAGAATTATAATCAATATTTTAAATAAGGTTTTTAATTAAGGTATCTTTTAATGCCCCTAAGTTACAGACCAAATTGAAAATTGGTATAAATTAGAAAAATTTTCAATTTTTTTTTTGAAAGCATATGAAAAAATGTGCATAGTTTTTTCATTAAATTTATAATTTAAAAAATTAACATGTTTTTTAGTTACTTATTTATAATTTTTTTAAAATTTTGGACTACATTCAACCATTCCCAAAGGAAAAATATTTTTGAGTAAAAAAAGAAATTTCTTCTGATTTATAAACAGTTTACGTCAATGAATAAAAAATAAAAAAAAATGAAGGTGAATCAACTGCTAATTCTTTATCCCATTCTGTCTTTTCATTTTTTTTTGTCGGTCAGTCTTGAAGCAGATCACAAAATTCCAACAGATTTTAACTTATTATTTTTCTTCATTTCTTATATATATATTTTCATCTACTTCCTCATAGTTTCAAATGGTTAGCCATCCGTCTAAAAATGAAAGTCTGTGTTGTTTCATTTCAGCAATCAGTTTAATAAAAAAAAAAATAAAAAAATGGGTGCATTGAATTTACAATAAGTTTTTTTGCTGTAGTTTTTCAGCAGAAAAGATTTTTAGAAAAAAGAAAGAAAAAAACTGTCTTGTATGTTGACCAGCAAATACAGGTAATAAATATTTACAAGGTGATGGAAACTACATTTCACTGTGAATATATACCAATCACCTTCATTGCTTTTGAAATCTCTCTTTATTTTTTAAATTCATTCCAATTTGTATCCAAGCTGTTATTTCAGCAACACTTCACAGAGGAAATGTCTTAATCAAAAGAGTTCATCTTCTATGACTGTTTCAGTCATTATCAAGAACTCTGTGTTGACAGTATGGTAAACAAGATTTTCTTGGTTATATTCTAACATTTTTTACACTGCTGGAATTTAAATTAGTCAGAAGTGATGCCACATGTAATGGTTAAATGGAGCAGTGACTGCAATAGATAGTATCTTGAAGAGTGTATAAAATATTTAATATCAGTATAAAATAATAATACACATAAATATGTGATATATACTTTTTGGGGAACAGTCTAGTTCTATTTAATTGTTACACATGACATCACTTTGGACTAATTCAAATTCCAATGTTCAAAAAAAAAAAAAAAAATGCTGGGATGTAGCCAACAAAATCTTGTCTACCATACTGTCAACACACAGTTCTTAATAATGACTGAGACAGTCAAAAATGCCAGAACAAAATATGAACTTCAAAGAGGTTATCCACAATTTTGATCTTGATTTACAACTTCATAACCCAAAATTTGAAAAATACAATGAAAAATTAAACAGACTTTGTTAGTTGAATTTAACAAAACATATTTGGTGTGTGTGTGTGTGTGTGTGTATATATGTATATATATATATATATATAATTGGACACAAAATCAAGACAGTGGTGATAGTCTGTTTCCTGCTTGAATGTAATCTTCAGAGCATGAAGAATGAATTTAAGCATGAAACAGACTGTCGCCCATCACTGTGTATTTTTATATTTACATACACTGTCCCTGATATTGACCACTTTATCCATAAATATATTATACCTTAAAACTATATTTTATCGTGTATGTGTATATATATATATATATATATATATATATATATATATATATATATGATATATATAGAAAGAGAGATGTGAGACATTTCATGGCATAGCCACACATCTCTACATCTCAATTTAACTTTTGAAAATCATAGAATTATGAAACCAGTTACTCTAAATAAATATTTTTAAAGACTCCAGTTGCATTTTCAACTTCTTTTTCTTTATATACATGTGAGCCAAAAGCTTAGAGCAATGACAAATATAATAAAGAAATATCCAAATGTTGGACAGTTTTTGTCTTTTTCTCTTGAAACTAAAGCCATCATACGATACTTGGAAAGGCTCATGATGAAGCATAATAGACATTCATTGTCTGTTATATTTAACAATATATGTTTGAATATATATATATATATATATATATATATATATATATATATATATATATATGGGATAATGATATATAAATTTTTTCATGTATCAAGAAAAATTTTAAGGGAAAGATATATGACAAAATGGAAAATGATTTTGCAGAATAAATTTTGTCTTTTAGGACTTAATTGAACTAAGTTTATGTTTATTTTATTTTTTATTTATGTTTAATAATAAGCTAAAACTTGAAGGGGGAATTTACTCCATTACCTGTAATAATTGCCACAAGGAATACATTGGAGAAACATCAAGGAAGTTAAATAAAAGATTATATGAGCACAAAAGGGGTCTTTTACAAAACAACACACTCAATGTATAAATTTCTCACTTTAATGAGACTGACCACAATTTTGATTTAAAAAATGCTACTCTATTAAAAAAAGAAAACAATTTACTAAGACAAAAATGCTTAGAAAGTTCTTTAGTTGCTAGATAATCCACAGTAAATTTGCATTCAGGTTCTTATGTTTCACCCTTCTTGACAGACTTTCTATTATCATAACATGAGATGTTTAATAATAAAATTGATGGAAACAAACAAAAATTTAAACAAATTTAAATGAAAGCGGCTAGATTATATGGCCAAAACACATAAAAAAATTATTTTTAACTTTAAAATTCTGAGCATCCCCCTCTTGAATGTGCATGTTTAGTCACATCAATGTAAACATAAACTTAGTCCAATGAAGTCCTAAAAGATAAAACACATCACACAAAAAAATTTTTCCACACTTCTAATATATATATATATATATATATATATATATATATATATATATATATATATAATATATTGCACATTGACTGCTGGTGATAATAAAATAGTGCTCAATGTATAATAACAGAGCTATAATTTATATTAATAAATATACATTTTTTTTACATCACCAGTAACACAACTCTGAATTTCATGCACAATGCAATCATCAGGTGCTGATTGAAAACAGTTTTCAATAGGAAATTTACGATTGCATTGTGCATAAAATTGTAAACTTTTTCAATCAGCACCTGACTCAGAGTTGTGATACCGGTGAGATAAAAAACATAGACATATACATATATATATATATATACATATATATATATACACACACATTTTAAAAAATATGACAAACTGGAAAAATTTTTTGTGACACATTTTATCTGTCATCAGATGAAACACGTCACAAAAAAAACTTTTCCAGTTTGTGATATTTTTCTAAATACTGTTTGTAAATATATAAAATTATATAAAATTACATATCTCTATATCATATATATATATATATATATATATATATATATATATATATGAGATAACAATATATATTTTTCTATTTATCAAGAACAGTATTGTGGAAATTTTATGACAAAGTGGGAAAAGTTTACTTGTGACAAGTTTCTTCCTTCAGGATTTCATCAGACTGATGTTGTTATATTGATGTGTAGTCCTACCAACATAACAAAATTAGTCCAATGGAGTCCTGAAGGACGAAATGTGTCACAAGTCAACTTTTTTCACTTTGTCATAAAATTTCACTTTATATATATATATATATATATATATATATATATATATACTCATGTGATGCTGCTAGTAATTGTCAAGTGTTGCTGTATGTGAATATCCTCCTGAAAGAACAGTAACATATAAAGTTACTTTTGAAAGAGCAGGAAACATATCTTATGAAGAAGTAATCTCAGAAATCATTTTGGAAAATGATATTTTCTTTTAAAAGAAACTTCTGAAGATGCTAATCACCTCAAGCCTTATTTTTATTCTTTTGTGTGCAAATCTATGCAAGCTGACTTAGCAACCCATGAAGTCATCTTTAGGTGTAAGGATGGCAATGTTGCTGGCTATTTGAGCCATCAGCACACGATAAGCCGACTGGTTAAGCGTACCCCACAGCGAAGACAAATGAGAATGGACGTCACTATCATTCTCAACATGTTCTTCTGGTGGTACCTCCAACAGAAATATCATAGCAATGTTCTTGTAAACAGCTTCTAAGTCATCACAGAACTGATGGAATACTATCAATGTCTCCGGGTGAATATCTTCCAAGCCACTGACAATAACCGTTCGTTGCCCGTCATCTACAATTGCTCGGATTTGTTCATCAATCTTCCATTTTTGTTCATCAGGTTTGAATCTGCCTAGACTGGAGACATCAACAACAGCATGGGAAGGGTCCTCTGGGTTCTTGCTCCCCAGTAGTCTATTCAGAGTTTGGGCCATATGTTGAGCAAGGCACAAAGCCATTTGATGATTGCCTGAAGGGATCACAACCATAATTATGGCAGGAGATTCAGGGTTTTCTGTACTAAGCACAATTCGAACACCAGAGAGGATTGTCTTCCAAAAGAGATCAGTTTGGTTGTCATACATATGTTTTATCTGTCTGATTTCACCAACATAATCAGCAAACAGGTCTACGGGGGCAAGAATTGACCCCTTGGAAGGCTGTAAATAGAATCGCAGACCAGTGAAGAGGCAGACAATCATACAAAAAGCAAAGAGAAGCCCAAGAAGAATGGGTAGACTTGGTTCTTCTCCCTTTTCAATTTTTGTCCTTTTCTTTGAGGTGGTTGAGTTTTTAGCCAGTGGTTCATTTGTGTCCTTTTTGCGATGCCTTGTTGGGGAGCCTGGGGCCATTTTTATTTTCAGCAGGAATCAGCAACTGATATTTTATCTTGAATCAGGAATCTTCAAGTCAAATTAATGGAAAAAGTTCCACTTTGGTTCTGGAACTTTCATATAAAAGAGGATATAATGATTTACTATGCATTTCTGGAATCAGTCCTAGACTGATGCAACATAAAAAGTGGGTAATTTCATTCCCACTTCTTTTTTTAAACTTCTCTCTATGGAATTCAGTCTGTCTAATCTGAAAAGAGAAAGTTGTCATTTTGATGATTTAAAAAGAAAAATCATGAACTTTAAGCAGCAACAAATTCAAAATTTAAATTTTAAAAAATAAAATAAAACAAAACAAAAACATCAAGAAGTGAAAATTTTAAACATATATAAGTAACCATAAACTAACATGTGAGTAATGAGGAAGTTTTCTGAAAAATGGAAACAAAAAGGAGGCTTATACTTAGAATCAGAAAGAGACAATTTAAATTTCTATGACACATAATGAGGAAAGAGGGCTTGGAGAATTTAACATTCACATGACAATTGAAGGCAAGAGGGACAGAGGGAAACAGCAAATAACCTACTGAACAAGCTTGTGTAAATGGATAGCAGAACAAGGAATGAGGGGATTGTGAAAAGACAATTCTTACTAAGAGCGACAAGGAACTTATGGCAAGCCATGATTGTCCACGGGGCATGGCACACAGAAAAAGAAGCAGATTGTTGTATTAATAATAATATCTTCTTATAGTTAGAATCAGAAAGAGACAATCGAAATTTCTAGGACAGATAATGGGGAAAGAGGGATTGGAGAATTTGACACTCACAGGAAATACTGAGGGCAAAAGGAACCCAACAAGCTTCTATAATTGGATGGCAAAACAGGGAGTGAGGTGAATGATAAAAAGACAAATCTTACTAAGGGAAACACAGGAGAAGAAGTTGTGGAGAGCTATGATCACCCAAATCTTGAAAGGACATGACATATAGAAGAAGAAGCAACTATTCTAACTAAAATTCTACTGTTATTTCAAAACCAGATGTTTATATATAAGCCAGTGGTTCCCAAATGGTCTGACATGCCTAATAGGTGTAATAGAAGAGGATAGCAGGTGAGGCGGAATGATTGAAAGACAATCAAAGATCTAGAAACAGTTTCAAAAAATTCATATGCCAAAAATAAATATGATTTCAAAATTTAAAGTATTATTATGGATTACTTGTAATTGCATGCATGAGTCCCAGTATAAATAGTTATAAATAATTATTGACCGATTTTAGCATTGTGATATTTTTGCATTATATCAAGTATTAAGAATATACAGTGTAACCCGGATATAAGAGAGTTGTCGGGACCGGAGAAGAAGTATCTTATATCCGGGTTTATCTTATATCCGGGTTTGGTCTATTATATATACATTAACACAGGCTCTAATTTGGGACCAGAGAAAATCTCTCTTATATCCGGGTTTCTCTTATATCCGGGTATCTTATATCCGGGTTACACTGTAGTAACTAGGGTTCACAAATTGAAGGAGAAAGTTATCACTGATAATGTTCTGACTTCAAACCCACAATCATCTCCCTTTAACTCTCTCTCTCTGGACCTTCTTTGCTGTAGGGCTGCTTGTGCCTTTTCACCAGGACTTCCCTTTGGTGACATGTGAGCAAATTTAAATTCCAAAAAATGCAGCCCAGTGAAAAAAAGCTTAGGAACCACTGATATAACCCATGATATCATGAGTGGGAGGAAACAAGTACATAATTTTTTTTTATTCATTCTAATGATTATGGCGATAAAGTTGTGGCAATAAAAGTTTTGGGGAGGGGAATGATAATATTAATTGTAGTTTACTATTGACTGCATTTGAATCTATTGTAGATAGGTAAAGTTCCTTATTGCCCACTGATTATACTGCTACTTCCTCACTTATCTCTTTTCATTTTCTGCACTCAGAAACTAAATATTTTGGGTGGAAAACAGGAACTATCATGTCAGGAATTAATGCAAGTGTTACTAAAAGAATAATTATAGGTATAGTCTCTTCTGTGCCCCTCTTCATTCGTGATCCAGTCAGTGTAGGAAATACCAAGCAGATGTTTGAAGAATCTCATCTCTGCAGCTTGGATCCACCTTTGGAGTCCTACTGTTAGAGTCCATGACTCACATGCATACAGGAGTATACAAATGGAGACTATTTATATTATTTACATCATTTGGACTGTTGTCCATATCTTTATTGCCATATTCACAACATTTCACCCATTGTACCCTCTGGCCTTCTTTAGGTGGTATACATTGGAATTTTGAACTGAACCCTTTATTTAGTTCACGGGGCTAGATTGTTCTAATTCCATGCTTTTTTGGATATCAGGTAATATCAGTTAACTCTCCAAGTTTTGCTGTGGCCAGGTATTGAATTCACAACTCTTTGGATCAAGTCACTTTTTGGATCACTCAACCAATGCACTATGCCATGTTTAATACCTGGCCACAGCAGAGGGAACAAAAAACTTGGAGAGGCATGGAACATGGAATTAGAACAATTTATCCCCATGAACTAAATAAAGGGTTTGGTTTGAAATTCCAACACATATCACCTGAAGAAGGCTGGAACATACATGTTATGGTAAATTACCCATACACAGATGGACTCTTCCAAGTTACAAATAAAAGCAGGTACTGCTTTTGTCAGAAGAGAGTTTTTTCCCCAACAGTCAGCTCTAACAGTTCGGACTTAACATTCTTGCTCATTTTACTGTATTACCGATTTTCATTAATATATTTGTTAACTCAAATCCACTCTTGTGTTTTTATTCTGGCCCCAACAAGGCTACAACAGTACAACGGAATGGCTGAAACATTATGAATATGGCTTATTATGTTCAGAAGGGTGAATCATCAGATAAATGGTAATAAAGATAAAAATGTGTTGACCACCATAAAGAAGAGAAAGCTGAAGTAGTAATGGTCATGTAACCAGATCATGGGGCCTCTCCAAGAGCATCCTACTAGGAACAGTACAAGGAGAAGGGGACGACAAAGAAAGAGATGGTCAGACAATGTAGTTGAATGTACTGGCAGAAGTTTTACCCAAACATGCATTGGCCAATGACTGGATCAAATGGAGGTTTCTGGTTGGGTTATGGGACAAGACGGCAACTTGGGTAATCCAATGACAGAATGAGGAAAAAAAAATCTCTTAAATAACACATTTCATCCCCGGTCTTCAGACTAATAATGGTTTTATTTATTAAAGTAGCACTCCAGGTCTACATACATACATACAAAAAACAACAACATGTGGCTGAGTGATTACAACATTTGCTTTCCAACCATGACACCTATTTACTATGGATTTAAAATCTCACCATAGTAAATTTGTCAGGGCATTGTCTTCTTGATGTTATTGGCCTGGGGAGGTGATCCCAGCATGTGGCACCTTTAGAAAGTGTCTGAAAACCATACCACGTGTTGACCCAAACCATGTGAGTGAAATTGGAAGCTATTTGGGGCAATCAATGGTTGTGCTAGCATGAAGTCACAAGTCATCATGACTGAGAGTTTGAATGTACTGGTGTTGTTCAAACTATCACTCTAGATTATGTGCTCTCTCCCAGAAATTGTAACTAAGGTCCACTAAGCATAGTTGCAGTATAAACCACAAGTGGGCTCTGTGGGTGTTGAACAAACACAAATGTGTCTGAGTAAGTGTCTGCAATAGAGATTTGGTAGCCGCCCTGGTAGATAGATACGAGCGATCAACCATTATTATATAGACAAGAATTATGACTTGGAATGACTTGAAAATTTTTATTAGTTTGAAGACAATTTTATTAGAAATTAATTATTAGCTCAATATTTTCACATGGTTAAAAAAAAAAAAAAAAATATTTCTGAAGCTAATTTTTTAAACGATTGAATGAAGTTCCTGTTGGCTTCGATTGGGTAGTTTCAAAATTATATTATGCTCAAGCGTCAGGAGGGATCTCCCCAGGCAGTACCGCACCTTCCGGGGTGGGGGGGCATGGGCTCATTACTCGGCAACCGAGGCGTCCTAAAAGGGGAAGTGTCGAGGGGGCTTGAGCAATTTTTCCACGGTATTACCGTTTTAAACCTCGACCTTGTGTCACATTCGGTAGCGACGTGGGCATGCTGAAAAATCCACTTAAAGTAGTAAACGTAATCATTAGATCATAGTATTGTAAACAAACACTAAGCAAATTCCAATAGTATAAATCAGAATTTTTTTTTGAAGATCAACCTACTACACCTGGATGAGTTATTTATGACAATCTTTCTACATTAAGTCATACACACGTAAACTCTCATAAAAACTGTTTGTGAGTGTGTGAGCGAGAGAGAAAATGAATGAATGAAAATAGTGACTTTTTAGTCTTTTCCTTGTTTCTACTCTGCACAGAAAAAGCTTAAACAAAAAAAAAAAAGGGTTGTTTTTTTTTTCATTAAATTTTGCATATGATTGAATGAAAATATTTGAAACCTCTTTCTCCCCACTTTTCTAACACTTTTCTAATTTTGAAAAATTCTTACAATAGGACATTTCCGTGAGAAATGGATTACTTTTTTTTTTTTTTACATTTTATGCGCAAGAAGGAATGAAAAATAACACGACAAATGTCACATTTTGACCTTCAACAACAAATAGTAATATACGTTAAAATAATGAACAGGTCTCTCCTTCTATATAATTTTATTTATAGTACTATTTCTGTTTAACAAAATACTTAAAACAAAAGCGTAAAAAACTAACTCTTCTTTTTTTTAAACATTGGTCAAGGTGCCACCAAAATTTGAGCTAAAACCGTAAAAAGTTAACGCATTGTTATTTTTAGTAACATTTTGGTTTTATTTGAAAAATAACCTCAAACGCATTTTTCAATAAGGTTTTTTTAAATTATTTTTTAAAACGTTCTTTCCAACAGTTAGTTCATAAAAGAAACATTGTTACAAGCAACAGAATAAATTTGTAAGAGACAAAAAAATTTTAAAATTTAATTATTCAATTTCCTGTTCCAAAATGATAGTTTCCCACTGAAGAATGTGTCTTGAAACAGTTGAGTAAACACTTGACAATTTTTCGGTAAAAGCAAAATAGAGCGCTTATTTATCAAATATCCTTATTGCGCCGTTTTTACCGGGAAGGAGTGAAAGTGAAAGTGGGCGGAGGGTAAAAAAAAGAGAAAGACTGTTTTCAAGTCTTTAAAGAAGTCTGCATTTTATTTTAAGCATAAAGAAAACAGCTACAGGTGGGGAAATTCAGTACTTGACACGAAATTATAAACAATACAAACGTTTTTTTTTTCTTTTATTGAACCGACAGTAATCGATAATGAATGAATGCGAGACTGCGTGCGTATAAGTTTTTGAGTGCCTCTCTACGTACTGTGTGTTTGTTTTACTTAATAAATGAAACAAGTATATACAAAATCCAATTATTTGTCTAGCTACGCTTGCTTGTTCTCACGTTTGTTCAACAATAGAAAAATGGTCCATTTACGTTGGTTTGAGTGCCAGTCTTTGAGGTCAGTATACTTCTTAATAAAAAAAATATCTTTTTACAAATAAAATAACCTCCTAAACCATATTTAAAAATTTTAAAGGCCTTCTTTGGTTCACACTCCCTTAAAAATATAACTAAAAAGTATAAATTTTTAAATTTGACAATCCCTTTTTTTGTTTAAGGTCATGAAATAGATGAGTGAAGAAACCTCGAAAAACATTAAAAAGCAGAAGAAATTTTGATTTGACTAGCTAAGCATAAAAGTGAACCGACGGTGCAATATTATTTATTTATTTATAAAAAAAAAAAAAGGAATTCTTTGACGTTTTGCTAAAAAGAGCGCCTTGCTTTTTTTTTTATAAGAAGTAAAGGGAGATAAAGAAATTGCGAATTAAGCTAATCAGTAAAATTTCAACACTTGTTCAAATGTTCTCTATTTCTTCATATATCTGATCTCCCTGCTAACTGGGAGGCCAGGTAAATGCGGGGGAGGGGTCGTAAGCATGCATAGCCAAGGACAAAAATTGCCAAGCCCTCACTCCCAATGTTTACGCTGGTGTCGATTAACACCAACCCCATCTCTCTTTGTGGAACGAGGGAGGTGCTGCTGTAGGGTTGGAATTCCCGGGACCCTCCTCTCATATCAAACGAGGATAAAATCAATACTACACTTTAAGGCCGATTTTCAATAGCGGAAGAAAAGTCTGATTTAGCAATATGAAACAAAAATGCAGTGGAAGTGACTATTACATTTTTGAGGTTGTAAATAAATAAAAAAACAAAATATTTTTTTTTTTTTTATAAATTTAAAAAATCGGCAAACCATGTTCAAATCCCCGCCTAGTTTGTTGCGATCATTTTCGCATAAATACCTTTTTTTGGGAAAGGCACGATCCCATCTCTTCTCCAACTAGAAAATGGTTAAGAAATAGCAGGGTAGACTGGGATCTTTAGCCTTTGAGGATAGTAAAAAAAAAAGAGTATGCTAAAAATACATAACCATGGGGTAGGAAACGAGAAACTACAACAGAAACTTTCCCAAGAAGCCATGACATCTTACAAATAAATAAATTAAAAACTAAAACACAGTAAGTAAACAAAGTCTGTGGAGAGCCATCATCGCCAAAGTCCTGAAGAAAGAGACATGAGGTTTTAAAAATAAAATCTCTACAGTCCACTACAGCATACCTCAGAAATGCATAGAAGAAAGTAATTGAATTGCAGATGTTAAAGAAAGGAAGCTGGAGAGAGTCATGGTCGTCTACGTTTTGAAGGTACATGACATTTTAAAAATATAAAAAATATTTAAAAAAATAATAAATCCTACACAAAGGAGAAAGTTCATAATAATTTAGAAAAATCGTGGGTGCATAACACAACACAACTATGTGTCAAAAACATTGTTCTTTTTCCGTAATTACCAAATTTTCAATATTATTTTTTCTGTTCTGAAAGAAAAATAAATTTTTGTTTTCTAAGAATCCAAAAAGGCAAAAAATAAATAAATATGCAATGAAAACTTTTAATTTTACAGTGAATAAGAAAATTTTTAATTAAAAATAAGTTGGCACAAAAATGTATGTGAAATTAATTTGTTTTTAAATAAAGGATAACGAGAAATAAAGTTAAGAATTCTGCTACAGATAGAATAACCAAATTTCATAATGTAAATTAAATTGTAAAAATTATATCTTTTTGCTTAAAAAAAACCCCCAAAAAACAACCATTTGACAAACATCGATTTTCTTATGATTTTCAAAGACGATTTAAAACGGAGAAATAATTTTTTCTTTGATGACAACGCGAACACTTCCGAAAAGATGAAGAATTAAAGAACCAATTTTGGCATTTTGGCCACGTGAACTTACCTGTTGTAACCTTTCATTTTTTATTTTAATGACGTATCCTAATTAACCTTGTTTTGAAAAAGAAATTAACGTTAAAAAAACATTAATTAACAAAGGAAGAACAGAACATACTTTTCTTCAGTTTTCACTTAAAAACAAATTCATTTTTAAATTATTTTTCATCTTGGAAAAATGTCCCCAAAAGTTTTTTTTTTTTTCAATGTAATAAAACACGATTTCAAATGACATGCATTTAACTTTTTTTTCTTTCAATAAAACATTTTAAAATTAAAATAAAACCAAATGAATGAAATCTTTTACTATAACTTTTTTTACAGTTACTATTTTTTTTATCAAAACTTTGGATCTAAGGAAAAAAATGGACCAGTTTCTTATTCATCTTTACGTAATTTTTACAAATAATTATTATCCTTTTTTAATTTTAGAAATCGATCATTTTTCTTAACCTTTCTTCTTCTGCAGGTAAAAAAAAAAAACTCGTATTCATTAAGAAAAAATATTTTCACTTTTTTTTTTATTAACCTTCCTTAAGAATTGATTTTTTTGTTTTATGAGTAAGTAAATAAAATACTTACTCAAAGAACTGAAGCCGCAGAAAAAATAAAAAGAATTTTACGATTTACGTTTTCTTTCATCGTTTGTTGTGATTTTTCTTCATTATCTGTACGATTACATGCATCCAAACCGGAAGTTAACTGCTGCTAAGGAATCGGAACTCTCTACTTGTGATTAATGAAGTTGTCTCCCTTTAACACAGAAATTCGTCTGTATTGTCACATGTTTTTAATTTGATTAATTGCTATGTTCCTTAAAAACATAGACAATTATGGCTCTCCACACATTATTTGTTTTATTATCTGTTATTATTTGCCAAGACCCCCTTCAGAAATATAGTGGGGTGGTTTCCAATTTCCTTCTCTACGGTTTTAAATTAAGAGTACTCTTTCTTTAAAATTGCTTGATTTTGTTTTTCGCGTTTATAATTGCTGCGCTACTCGCATAGCCGCTGTAGATTTGACAAGCTAACAAGCACGTGGTGATTTTCTAAGCCCAACTTAGATATGACACTAGGCCGAAAGTATGGGACACCCAGTGAGGATCGAAATTACTCAGTCGCAATTGTTCTAGTGAGTCAGAAATGAAATCCTAAGCGCAGCTTGGATGTGACATAAGGCCAAAAGTATGGGGCACCCAGTGAAGATCGAACTCACTACTAAGTCGTAATTATTCTAGTGAGACAGAATTGAATTTCTAAGCGCAGCTTAGATGTGACACAAGGCCAAAAGTATGGGGCACGCACTGAGGATCGAACTTACTACTCAGTATTAATTGTTATAGTGAGACTGTGGTATCACCACCACCATCATACATAGAAATTATAGAACGAGAATTCATTGGTTAATCTCCTGCAATCTAGCTCGCTGATTGGTCAGTTTCGACCAATCAAATCGCCTGCGTGCGACAAGTCTGTTTTCGCGCCTTCTAATGTTGAACCTGTCACGTGATACAACATACTATAAACACCAAACAGTAATTCTCGCTCTCTTTACTCTTTACTCACTCGTGCCTCTCATCTCTGCTGCCAAAATGTAACATTCAAGGACTCCCATCTTGACCAATGCAGTCAGACGTTAAAGAACTTTACAACATTCACGCAAGTAACTTTCTGAACATCTTACCAACTTGTCCAATAGACAATTCCTGACATTCAACACGAACTCAATCTTCTAAACTTCAGTTTAATAATAGTTACTTCAACCCTTATGAACTCCGGTACAAATATTTCCAAATCTAAGAGACATAACTCTATCAAACCGTTCAGCTTATATGCATGTACACCAAAACACTTAATAAATTCAATTGTTATGTTTTGAATCATTATGTTCTGTCTTGTATTTTATACCATGTGCTATTTTACGTCAAATATAAATTGCATTGTGACAACTACATTGGATAGCGACCTCCAGCATAATGGCATGATCCTTTCCACACCTTCCCTAGACAAAATAAAATAATTGTGGCGGGACCCGCAACATGCACGTCCACAACATATTTGGTGACGCCGACGTTCACCGCTACAATAATGGCAACCTCGTCGTTTAGGGGCCCGCTACAAGACAATCTTGCTCACCATTTTACACTACGTTGAGGTGTCCATATTTTACAAGCACATTAATGGGTCCTGTTTTTCAGATTTACCAAATAAAATTACAGAACACCCTGTTCAAAATCAAATCTAAATGACTTCTAATATGTTTTAGTCTCTAAATCTCTCCCATGAAGTAATATTTCGCTTCAATTTATGTATTGGAATTTCTGGTGGAGAATAAATTCTACTTTATTGTCTAATATAACATTACCATATCCATAATATGGTAACAATAAAAGTTCCGATAAAAATAAAATAAAATATAAAAATAAAATATACAAAGATAAAAAGCATTTGAATTTAAATAAGACATCTATGCTTTCCTTTAAAACCCGTATTTCCCTTTTTTTTTCTTATCTCTCTCTCTCTAAATTTTCTCTCTATATACTTCCCTCTGAACTAACAAGAAGGCAACCCTCAAATAAAAAAGGAATAGACTGGACCCAGCCGAAAAATGCCAATTTAGTTTGCAGGACTAGAACATATTAATTTGAGACTGAAAACTTACAAAAATAAGGGAGGCTCAATGCATAAATTATGTTATAAAAAAAATGAAAAAGAGAAAGATGCTGGAAAATAAAATAATTTTGGCCAATCCAAAAAATTAACACAAATAGACTTTTGATGTTAGCCGAAACCAAGTTTTGCACCAGAGTCTTGGAGCCTGGTCAAGAGGATATATGCTCACACTTTTGAGCTAGACAAGGAGATGGGACAGCAAGAGAAACCACAGAACTAGAGAACGTGACATCCGAAGAAACCATCCATGCATGAAGACGTAGTTAAGAGGTCATTTGCTAATTTTTGCTCTGCTTAGGACCAAGAAAAAAAACAGTAGATTGATACTGACCCATTTCTAATATGACTAATATTACTAGCAAGGTCTGACCTTGAATCTAACTACTACCGATCCAAAACATATATTTCTCCAGACTGCTACCAATATCCATCTTAGAAACAAACATTTTACTACACTGAATATCAAAGGACTCACTCTAAAGCAAATAAATAAAAATATATTATTTATTTTATAACTCTGAATCAGTTCATTTTAATTCCAAAGTTATTGGTAAATAAATACCAAGTCTTTCTGATATAACAATATTTTCATGAGTGAAAACAGACAAGGACATATATAATTGTTTGAGAGGGAAAATACACAATATGCATATTTACAGAAGTTGCATGAGACAATGGTTTGTTGCACATTTGAATCAACCCAAAACAAATTAAAAGGCGAGAAAGTTTTTTAAATATAAAAATATAAAATATTTTTATTTTCATGTCTTTACAACTAAATTTTTCTCAACATGATATGAGTGTTAAAGTTCTCTGCTAAAGTTCCTTGTTTGTTAAGATGAAAAGAAATGTGATTTCTTCATGTGTATGTGTGAGAGAGAAGAGACAAGGGAGAAAGTGAGGGTGAAAGAGTAAGTGTCACGTAGCTTGGTGAGGAAGACGGGTAAATGAGTAAGTTGCTGCATTGTGAAACTGTTGCTGTTCCTTCTCCTTCCTGGCTTGTCTGGTCTAGAGACTTTGCTTATACCCTCTTCAAAGGTATCATAAAGGTTGTTTTTTTTTTTTATTGTCGGCAGTAACGTGATCCATTTGTTGAAAAATGTTAAATATTTATTTTCAAAGGACTAATTTATCAACTGGAAGTATGCACAAATTCTCCAACTCAGAAATCATTTTCATCATTTGGTGTTTGAAAAAAAGGAAGTAAACAATAAAAAAAGAAAGATTTATCAATTGAGAGATTTTTTATGGCTTATCAACCTTTTACGTGTTATTTGAAGCCATAAAATATCTTTAGATTGTAAGAATTTTAAAAAATAAGAATGACTTACTGATACAAGTCCTACTAATTAACATATAGCTAGAGGGGGGGGGGAAGAGGTGGATTCATACATTTCCCAAGGGTATCTGCATGTAAATGAATATAACAAACCCAACTAGAATTGGAACTCACTTCTCCAATTTCCAATTCTGAACTGTTATCCATTACACCAACTGCACATCCAAGCTTACAGCACCTGATACTCCTAAGCGGTCACCTATCTAGTTACTGACCAGGAATGACATTGCTTAACCTTCGTTAAAATGTTCGGGGTAACAGCATCTTGTTTATGAGGAAATTGAAAATTTTCAGGTCTCTTGGACAAGGCGCCAAAAGATCAGAAGGAACGCTAGAAGAATGAAGAACACTTTTGGCCCAGAACTTACTACAAGACACCGAACTCTTTCTCTTTCTCTCTCTCTCTCACACACTCACTTTGGTGATCATATGAGAACTGGTGAAAAACGAAAGAAGAAAAAGAAAGAAATAGAACACAATAACATTCTCATGCTTCTAATGTCTGCTTCAGGGAAATGGTAACCTTTGTCACTTTTGAATCTTTTCATTTATACACTCTTTAAATAATGACCTGCAGCTATACATATGATGTTATTGCAATGTTTTGATAAAGTTGTTAAACTCACATATTTAACAATGTAATAGAGAAGTTTTCATGGGTATTTCATAGTTGTGGAACTAGCAAGGAGCTTATTCAATCGTTAACTTAAGAATTCTGATTCCTCAGAAAATTCAAATAGGAAAACCATGAAAATTTCATGGCTACTGCTCATTGTAAAATTTAAAACTTCAATTTACTTATATTTTACGAGTTTCTTTTTCTTTTTTTTTTAATCATTTCATCCCAAGCAAAGTCACTAAGATTCAAGAGATTACTGAGTGTGATGGTATATGAGAAAAAGAAAACATTATTAATGAGAGAGAACAATAAAAGAACAGGAATTAAAAAAGCAGAAGATAATGATTGACATTGCATTTAACACCATATCACATTCAAACACCAGTTCTCTATAATCACAAGTTAAGCAATGTTGAACCTATTAAGGAGATAGAGAACAATAAAAGAACCTGAATTAAGAAGACAGAGGATAACAATAGAAATTGCATTTAAATTTTTGAACATCAAAATTGACTGGAAAGCAAGAAGCCAAAAGAGAGTCCTAGTGCAAAGGAGGAACTGTTAACATAGAACTTACGGTTACATCTTGCCATTTCAACTGTAAAATGTTGAGAACTTACCGCCTATCTAGTAGTATGCTTAACTTCATATAGTCTATTTACCAAAGATGAAGGCTCATCAGAACAATTACCATGAAAATAGTTATAGAAAAGGAGCAAAAAAGCTATGTTACAGTGTTGGAGAAGTGATTGAAGCCAAGATGCAAGGTCAGGAACGATAAAATTGCAGATTTTTCTTTAGATTTTATCAAGAATCTCTAAATACTTAGAAGAAGCACCAGACCACCTGACAGTAATATTCAATGCATTTTCTAATGTAAAGATGTGTGTAAGTTAATTTTAGTGGATATATATTATCATAGTATTATTGTTTGAAATGTTCACAGAAATAGACATGTGATTGATATAGGGAAAGTTTATAGATTTTAATAATTTTCATTAATCACAGTTCACAGCAGAAAGGGGAGTACAAAGACATGTTGAAGAGCTGGTATTTTTTTGGTAACTGACTGTGGCTTGTTGCAAAGTTTTGCATTTGTTTTAGGAGAAACAAACTCAAGTGTTTCTGAATTTACTCAAACTAACAGCAGGTGATGTCAAGGTTAGAGGCTCGGGACCAGAAATCGATGAGCCAAGTTTTTGAGTTTGTTATATTCCCTTTCACACTAATGCCCTTGTGAAAGGTATGAATCCGTTTCTTTTCTTCCCAGCTATGGGTTAAATAGCAGGGTGTATGGGACTCCCAAACCATGGTTGGCAACCAATATAGGAAAAAAAAAAAAGAAAACTCTAGATTCAAAACTGTATGTGATTCTGGTGGGGCATATACTTGAACTGTAACTAAGATCCGCCCAGCTGAGTTTCAGTAAAAAAAAACAAAAAAAAAACAAGCGCTGATTGGCTTTGTGGGTGTTGAAGAAACATGAACTTGAGTAGATGAGCATGCAGAGAAACAGGTAGACATGCTGAGGATGAGAAATTACATTGATTTGTAGTGTGTTTTCAAGTCAAAACAACTCTGATGAATACAGTTGGAAGTAGAAAATTCTCTTTTTATGACATGAGATCTGTTTTCTCCTATGTCTTCAAATTGTTACTCGTTAGATTTCTGAATGCTTTCTTCTGGAACTGGCTATATATATATATATATATATATATATATATATATATATATATATATATATATTACGCGAATCATTCATACGAAAAGAAGATAATGAAGTTAATGATATAAATGGCAAGAATCACTCTCGCAAACAATTTTTAATAATGAAATACATTAACCTCGAATCCACATAATTGATATATATATATATATATATATATATATATATATATATATATATATATATATATATATATGTATGTGTGTGTGTGTGTGTGTGTGTGTGTGTGTGTGTGTGTGTGTGTGTGCATGTTTCATTAAAAACGACAGACAAGGTACTACGATAAGCTTTTTATTTAATTTTTCTTGTGTTCTAACAAGATATTTCTTTTTTCTTTTCTGGACAAAGAGTGTGTAAAAACTGTCCAAATGTTTTATATTTCCGAGCGCTTGCGGCTATACCTTTAACCATTATCAAGGATGATTTGATTTATCAGCTTAATTGAGTGCATTATGTGTGTCTTAGTGTGTAGTAGAGATGTTTTAATTTCCGAATACGGTTAGCACATTGTGGCTTTGTTCGTAGTTAATATTGTTAAGACTTGGCCTTTTCTTCTTTATTATTAAAGCTTCCATTATTTTTAGTTTTTTTTACAGGTGGATGCAGTTAATATATTTGTGTTTTCTACTAGTATCTTTTTAATGGAGTCTGGTAAGTCTGTGTGTGTGTTTAAATGGGTTCTAATGGAGCTTTGATCAGATAGGTGTAATGTAAGACGTCTGGATAAGCATGTAGTTGTGTAACCGATGTAATTATTTATGAGACCGGTTTGATCAGGAACACAGTTTCTTAAGGGGCATTTGAACTCATAGATAATGTTCGTTCTTTGTAATTTTGACTTAGTTGGTGTGTTGTTATTTTTGAGGATTAGGTTAGCTGTTTTAATTTTTTTATAATAGATAATTAATTTGATTTTCTTATTCGGGTCAATTGGGGTAGTGTATTTCTTTATAAAATGTCTTAGTGAAGATTCGTCTTGTTTGTAATTAATGTGCATTTGGTTTTTGTAGTAAATGTGTATGTAATTTTTGACTGTGTTCACTATCGATTACAGGCCCATAACTCTGCTAAACACAGAGTTAAAGATTTAGGCCAAGATCCTGCAGGAGCGTTTGCAGTCAGTTGCCGAGTTTCTGTTGGGTCCTGAGCAGACTTTTTCTGTGAGGGGCCGAACAATTCAGAGCAACCTGCATCTGATCCGCACGATCATAGAGGGTATAAAAGATAACGATGAGGCCGCGCTGATCAATTTAGATCAGTCCAAGGGATTTGATAGGGTTAACCATCGCTACCTTGCGGTTGTCCTGCAGGCCGCCGGATTCGAACCGGACTTCTGCCGCTGGATTAGCCTCCTGGCTCGAGCCAGGGTTTCTGCGTACGCCGATGATGTATCTGCTTTTGGTCGTCTCGCGGGTTGAGCACCATCGTAAATCCCGGGATCAATTGGATTTCCTTCGCGAGTGTCGGCCTTGTTGGCTGTTCCTCGGTCCAGTGACCTTTCTCAGCCTAGGAAGGTCTTCTATCGTCATCTAGTGGTGGGGGTCGCGAAGGATTCCCTATGTGAGCAGTTCGGCTTGTCAGAGGAGGAGTTTTGCTCTTACTGGTCTTCGGCACCAGCGGCGGATTACCGCAATAACCCTGCGTTTTCGCTTACCTGGCGATTGGCTCGGAATCGGCAGCCTCTCAATCACAAGGTTTTCATATGGGGCTTGGCGGATTTGCCTGACTGTGAACGGTGTGACCTTGGTTTAGAAGAAACGGCTTCGCACGCCTTCTACCATTGTCCCAGGGTTCGCCCCTTATGAGACCATGTCGGCGAGTTGACGGCTCGTTTCGCTCCCGAAAAGCTCGTGCTCATGGATCGCGCATACGCGTGTGACAATGTGTCGCCCTCCCCTTGCTTAGGTTAGACAAGCTTTGTGTACCTAGTTAATGTGAGTAAGTGTTGTTCCTGGCCTGTCCCCATCTATATCTTTGGTTATGATCCAGGTTGAGATTCCCATCCTCCCCAGTTTGTTTTTGGCCCCGTTTTTATCTCGACTGGGTCAGCTTTATATTTTCCTATGGCCGTATAATTTTTTATCCATTTCCCACTCCCTTAGCGAGAGAGCTTCTTGGTTTTGTCCCATGGGCAGAATTCAGCGGCCTCTCCTTTTTGAGGGTTGGATGGGCCCTACTAACATCACTTACGTTTTGTTTTACTTTGTGTTGATTTTTAGTTTTTTATTGGGTTCATCTCCCTTCCCTTTCATTCTTCATTATTAGATTTTTATGGCATGGGGCGCGTTTTGTAGGTCCCCCTTGAGTGGATGCGGTATTGTGGTGTATGGAGTATTGAGTGGTGATGGGCGAGTTTTTATGGTGAATGTGGTAATTGTACTGAGTAAATGGGTCGCTAATCGGATTAGCTAAGTATAGAATAGTTAGTGTCGACCAGACTCAACCCCTTCCCTTTTTAGGCTATGTGCCAAAGACCCTTATTTTCCTATCCACCAGATATAAGCCACTCTGGATCGCTTGCTTCTACGAGGCTGTTCACCACAATATATATATATATATATATATATACAACATTTCTCAGTTTGAGCACAGTGACATTAGTTAGACTTGTCCACTCATTGAAAAATCGGGATAATTTTAGGGTGGGAGGAATAATTTTTGTAGACTGGCATTTATTAAAACTTTCTCAATCCATGACGTTTGTAAGAATTGTAAAAATATTGAATTTTAATTGATTTAGAAACTGAGTGCGGGGGGGGGGTCTACTTCATAATATTGATAATGTAAAATTTATTCCTGACTTTTCACAGAGCTATCTGAACTTACCTGTTATTTATAAATGTCAAGTTTGAAAATGCGCTTATATCATTATTCTAAAACATTTTGGTGGGGATTTTTTTGGAAGCAAAAGCACTAACATTAAATGAAGAATAAACAAAAGCATAGTTTTATTAACTTATGTAAACTTTTCTTCTTTTATTGAAAATTTATATACCTGTTTCTTTATTTAAAAGAAATTTTTGTGACCCCCCCCCAAAAAAAAAACCCCTCTGTTTTCATATGCAGAACAGCAAAGTCCAGATAACTCTATAAAAAGTCAGGGATCGATTTTATACTGTATCAAGATTATTTCTAAATTGATTAAAAAAACAATATCAACCTTTTTTTGATTCTAACAAATGTCATAGAGGAAGGTTAAATGAATGCTAATCAGCAAAAATGATTCCTTTGCCAAATTTACCTTATTTTTTATGAGTGGACCACTATATTTAAGTAGTGTCGAGCACATAAATATTTTTTTTTTGTCACATCTCTCATATTTTCTGAATTATTCATGATCATGAGTCCCATAACCCTTAAAATGTACTGCAGCTGTAGTGTCTTGGGTGAGATAGCTGGAAAGAGCCCAACCCTCTCCAGCTGGTTTGAACTCAGTTTTCTTTGTCCTAGACTTTTTCGACTAGGCTATAAGGCCCAGTCTGTTCTGCTATTTAACCCATAGCTGGAGGGAGACAGATTCATGCCTTTCCCAGGGTGTAAGTGAATATAATGAACTCAACTGGAATTTGAACTCAAGCCTCCGATTTCTCATTCTGAGCCATTATGTATTACACCACCATACATCCTCTGAATCATCATAATAAACAATCGAAATGAAACTTATTCAATCATTTAAAGTTTATTCATTCATTAATAAAACTGATATTTTTTTTTTTGGCCTGCAAAAATACTGAAAATGTGGCCCTCAGGACTGAAAATTTTAGATATTAAGATAAACAAAGTGGAAAGACTATATTGAATCCATTGCTAGGTCAGCTGCTAAGAAAGTTAGTTCACTGTGTCATGCTGGACAATTTTCCTCTCCAGAATCTATCTTACATATCTATAAGTCTACCATTCATCCATACTTAGAATATTGTTGCCACATCTGGTCTAGTGCCCCTGCTATTTACCTTGAGCTCCTTGATAAGATCCAAAGAAGAATCAGCAATATTATCGGTCCTGATCTGGCAGCTCGCCTTCAGTTACTTTCCCTCCACTGTATCTGTGTCTTTTCTATAAATACTTTCGTTCTAATTGTTCAGATGAACTCATTGCTATGGTGTCTAGACTCTTTGAATTTAAGTGCAGTACTAGACTGTTGACGAGGACTTCTCAATTTACAGTTGTGCTGGCTAGATGTAACCATAAATTCTGTGCCGTTTCTTTTCTCACACTTCTTGCTTGTGGAACTCTTTTTTCCCCAGCCAACTTTGATTTACAAAAGTTTAAATGCAATGTCAACTGCTATCTACTGTCCTCCTGATTACGCTTTCCTCTTCCTGCTCATTATTAATGTTTCTGTTGCTAATTCTTCCACACCATTGTGCCTTTACTGCCTTGCATGGGGTGATACCAATTAAAAAAAGAAAAAAAAAAAAGAGAAAAAACAATTTGTTGTAGAAAGTTTCTTAATATTTTAATGCAGCAAAATATTACAAAACATTGATAACAACTGTAATAGCAGTATTAATAATATATGAATATTAATAATAATTCAAATAAACGCAGCAGTAATTATTATTTTAAGGTTAACTATGATAATTACAAAACAGCCAATGACAATGAGATCTGCAATAAAACAATGTTGATAAATATGAATTGAATTTCAAATAATGTTATAATGATATCTACAAATAAGTAAATTTCAAAGGTATTAAAGTACAGATACAAGATGGCCACCCTAAATTCATAAAAAGAGTTAATATTTTTTTTTTTTTGCTTATTTATTTATTAATCTATTTATTTATTTTTTAGTTATATTTTAAGGCATAATTGAAACTTATGTCCATTTGATAAATTTTATTAAAAATAGTAGAAAAATATTAAGTACAAGATGTCCCTGAAGTCATAAATTGTTTATTTTTTAAAAATTTTTTAAACAACTGGTTTCAACGAGTTAGCCTGGTCACTAAATGAGAAGTTATGCCTGATTTGTATTTCAAGCATACTATGCCTGTAATGGGTTTATGTCAACCAATTTCAGATAGCTTTAATGTCACCTTTGTAACATTTCAAATTTATTTCTAAGTGTTTAAAAATTACAGTACCCAGTAAACATAATAAACGAATTAAAAAAATCAACTCAATATTCTGTACATTACTTTGGTTTGCATACAAGTAAATGTTTATTTATTTTTCACTTTATTCTTTTATAGGTGGATGTAAATCTAGGGATTATTAAAAAGGTGTTGCATACCTACAGACGATAATGGGTATGTCCCCATTTACATAAATAAAGTAGTAAATACTGTATGTTGGTCTGCAGTTGGAGATTCATTGTGGAATTCACTTGAATCACTTTTAGCAGTTGACTACTTCTTCTACGTGCTGCTGGCGAATCTTATATGTGTTGTTCTTGTCCTAAGTATTATCATTCATTACCAGCTTTCACTTGATTATTCTATTCAGTAACCCTCCCTAGGTTACAACTACTACCAACTACACCATCTCTCACTGAGTGTGTCTCTTCAATAATGGGTAAATCCCATCAAATCTTATTTTTTTTATAGGTGGATATAAATTTAGAGATTGTTAAAAAAGTAATCCATTAAGTGCAGATTTTGATCAATTAATTTTGTTTTTATGACTTAAACTTTTTGCAAGCCAGAAAATATTTTTAAATTCAAAGAACATTTTGAAGATAATGATTTACTGATACAAGTCTTACTATTTAACCCATAGCTGGGAAGAGATGGATTCATACATTTCCCAAGGGTATTTGCACGTAAGTGAATGTAACAAACCCATCTGGAATTGGAACTCTTCTCTCCGATTTCCAATTCCAAGCTATTAGTGATTACACCAAAATGCACAGCTAAGAATACAGCACCTGGCATTCCCAAGCAATCACCCATTTAGGTACTGACCAGGCTCTACATTGCATAACTTCAGTGATCGTACAAGAACCAGTGTTTCAGTGTGATGTGCCTGTAAGCCTCATTATGTGAGGAGGACCATAATTCTTTTTTTTTTTGGTTTATTTATTTATTTTCGTTTTTGGGAAGATTTTCAAACATAATTAAAATTTATATCCATTTGTTAAATTTAAAAAAGAAAAATTTTAAATTAAAAAAAAAAAAGAAAGAAAAAATTATTGAGATATCATACTGATTTCTTTCTGTCATTTCTTTGGAAAATGGGCATCCCTTGGCAGCACCCACCTCCTCTCCAAGTAACCTATGACAGGTTGTATTCCTAACTAGAGCTATTGGGGGAAAGTGGTTTCATGCCTTTCCCCAATGTATTAATAGGAAATAAACACAACTTAGTTATTCCATTTAACTGTTAAGTGTGCACTTTCAAATTTCATGTAGAAAAGTAAGTACTACCTGTCCCATAAAAGTTGTTCCATTTACATAAGCATTTAAACAGTAAAATGTAGCAATTATTATGGGATAGAGGTAGTAATAATTAAAATGGGAAATATTATTAGATTTTTATAAAATTTCAAGAACTTTTTGGGATGTCTTGTACAAAGGGATGTAAAACATGAAGCCCAATGACAATTTTGGCTTTTATCTTCAGAGTCTTAAAAAAGGCTTCCTTTGTAAGCAATTGAAAAAAAAAATGAGAAAATAATGTACAAAGAGTGCTGAAAATTCCTCGGCCATACAGAGAAGCCCATCCCACCACCACCACCACCATTAATTTCTGATATTTGGTCAGATTTGAGAAAATTCATCAGTGCAAGAACTTTCCTGCATCCACTCATATGAATATAATTTAAAGAAAAAGAAATAATAACAATCTGATTCTTTACCAAAACGCTTTTTCCGTTTTCATTTTGAAACATTTCAGGACTGAAAATTTTTAGATTAATTTTATGCAATAAACAAACAGTTCTGTTATAATAAGACAATGTAGTAGAATTTACATACAAATGCCAGCCAATAACAACAGTTAAATTTACTAGTGTATATTTAATTTATACCTGAGGCAAGTGTACTGATGATAAGGAGGCTATGCTGATGACATAGGTATTCATAATTGTGTTAAGAATGATCTTGCAAAAAATAAATCAACATTCTTTACAAAGTATTGCAAGAAGTAGAACTCAAGATAAACCTTTCAAAAACAGAAACAATGATCTCTGGAATTGGAATGAAAGCAGTGATTGCCCATACTCCGAATCCAACATAGAAATTCAGGATATGGAATAAAATAAATACTAAACACTACAAGTACCTTGGTGTATGGATCAGTTATAACAAGTTTTGTATAGGAGATAAGCAAATTGAACATAGAACACACTACATTAGCGGTTGTTTCGTTCAATATTGCAAGTTGCTTCAAAACTAAAACATTAAACTAAGAACTCAATCCATATTCTTAAATGGACTCATCAGATCAAGACTTTCATATGGATGTCATGCATGATGCCCAACTCATTCAAAAATGTATAACTGTCAGCTGTATACAACCACTTTTTAAGATCAATGATTAAAAAATGGCTTTGAGTGAATAAACTCTGTAGGTCTTCGTGAGGATCATCCTTCTTCAAACCTTGTGGACCGTTTCTACAGAATCACAAACAAAGAACTGTTCCATTGTACTTAGAGCTGCAAAAAATAAGAAATTGTGGATTGCCCTGAAAAGACATGGCACATAAAAGGCAATGGTTAAAAAAAAGGATAGAAAAATGCAATGAAAACCAACCTTCATTGATCTAAGATCAAACCAAATGAACTGGGGAGTGATGCTGGAAATCACAGACACTGGTAAGTGATAGTCAACTGAGCCCCTGAAGGGACAGAACACAAAATAACATCTATTTTATATATAAATTATAGTCCAAAATTTTTTTTTAATTTTTTTAAATACTACAAAAATAAAAATTAAAAAAAAGAAGAAAAAATATAATATAATAATAATTAATAATAATAAAAAAAACAAAAATCTACAAAAGTTCAATGAAAGCCAACCTTCGGTGATCGAAGATCAAACCAAATGAACTGGAGAGAGATACTGGAAATCACAGACACTAGTGAAATATAGTGAATTTAGCTCTTACAAATGTTGAGGAGGCTGGTGTCAATGACTTGGAACTGCAAGAAAAACAGTATTGCAGAGCAAACCATACAGTGATTGCAAAAACAGACTTTCGGTTCCAGTATTGTCACAGACCCTGCACCATCAGTAGAGTCAGGTTAAAGAGCCGTCTGAGACTTCATAAACAAATGAATATTGAAATTCTTCCTTAGATCTAAAATACATGTATTCAATAAATATTCTGGTGTTAGAGTTTGTCATTATAAGGACGTATATATATGATCTGATTTGATCTAATAAATGAATCATCTTTAACAACATCCACTTGTTTGTAATTGTAAATTTTACAGTCAACTCTGCTGACAAGTAGAGACAATTATCATAAAAACCCAAAGAAAAATTTTGTTGGGACAAAATTAATGAGTTTCATTTAATACTATTAATGTGCTTGATCTCTTGATACTGAGCACTAAAATTTAGAAGGTCTGCTTCTCTTAAAAAGGTTATCTTTCAGAAAGATCCTGTTTGTTCATTTTTTTTTTTTTTTTTTGCAAAACACAATCTTACATCAGGAAATAAATGTTAAAGATATAATTTTATTTTTTGAGATATATATATTTATATGAATTTAGATAAAAATATGGATTAGAATCCAATATGCGTGTGCATCTAGTAGGCATTTTCATCTGTGTTTGGTGGTTGTCCATGTTGATTTGGGGAAGTTTTGTGTGAGAGTGAAAGAATTTAAGTTAAATTTCTACCTACAACCACAACAGGTGTAACTTAAATTCTTTAACTCTCACACAAAACTTCCCCAAATCAACATATGGACAACCACCAGACACAGATGAAAATGCCTACTAGATGTTCAAATGCTCACAAAAAATGAACATTATCATCTGAATCCCACATAGGCAAAGTAGAATCATGATACAAATATGAATTATACAGATGTTGCTTGATAGGACAAATACATGCAAGGTCTGCTTAACCAATGTAAAACAAACAACACAAAAAAAACAAAAAAAAAAAACAGAATTTTCTTTTCTAATCCATATTTCATTTTCTGATGAAAAATAAAATAAAAATGAAACACATTAAATTCTTCAATGTTTCCTATTCGTTTCTTATCCTATTATTTATATATATATGTTGTAGCTTACCTACGGATGATAATGGGTATGTCCCCTTTCACATAAATACAGTAGTAAATACTGTATGCTGGTCTGCATTTGGAGATTCATTGTGGAATTCACCTGACTCACTTCTACACGCCACTGGCGAATCTTATATGTGTTGTTCTTGTACTAAGTACTATCGTACATGACAAACCTTCATTTGATTATTCTATTCGTTAACCTTCCCTAGTTTACAACAATATATATAACATCAAATCTGTAAGTGGTAAGAATAATCCAAGTAGATCTATTTATTATAAAATATTAAAAAAAGATAGATCCATGAACAGAGCTCAATATATTTATATATTGAGAGCAATATCATATACACCAAGAAGGAAAGAAACTTAACACATTATCAAAGAATTTGGTACTCAAATTCAAGTCGTCTGAAGATTGTGGGAGTGAAACTTGAGCTACAACTAGAGCTATCATTTTTATAGGATTTAATATTGTTAAACATTTTTTTGCTCGGTTTAGGCAATCTAGGATTCAAGCACTTTACTGAGTCGGTAAGTTTGCCTTTAGTCTAGTTTTTTCTTTTTTCAGTATTGTCATTTTTATTTGAGACTGTATCTGGATAAAAGTTTTAAGTTTTGGCAAGTTGTCCATCAACGTTTTTTGTTTTTCTTTAATGTATTTAAATGCACACAAGGCGCTACCCAAAAAGCTGTAAAATTTGAATCACATGAACAAAATTAATGCTAATGTAGTACTAACTTTTGCCACAACTCTTTATGAGCTGCTTCCTAACACCTATTTTTTACCTATGGAAAGTAGGTGTAAGAATAAATAGTTTTTTTATGGGTGGAGAGCCAGGATTGATCATGTCACATGCAGAAAAACTCTCCAAAGCTTTGAGTATATATTTAGATAAGTATAGATGCTAAACTTGGTTTTTTCCAGCACAAATCAAAATTGGGGATGGGTTGTTATATTTGGAAATTAGAATGTATACAGCTGTCCCATCCAAAAAGAAGGAACACCCCCACATCACCACCACACACACACACATAAAAATATGATTATAAGAGCAAAAAAAATAACCTTAAAAATTAGAGGCACTTGAATATATTTAAAAAAAATGTTGAACCAACTTTAATATTTTTCTGATTTTTTTTCTGCTGTGATAAAAGATAATAAATGTCAACAGAAAATGGACAGAGATGAATTGTTCTTTCAGATCATTATGAAGAAAGCTGTGAAAATGGACAGATTATTACTCATTTTAAGGAAAAAGCAGGTTGTATCTCTTTAATCTCGGGGGTTCTATAGTCAGACAGGTTTCATACTTTGGGACGGTCTTTTGAATCTGGCAGTTATTCAGGTAAAAAAAAAAAAAAAAAAAAAAAAAAAAAAAATCAGTGGAAAAAAATAGTTATTCAGGTAAAAAAACAAAAAAACAAATAAATAATAGTTATTCAGGAAATAAAAAAAAACAAAAAAAAAAAAATCAGTGGAAAATTGGCATTGAAAGCAAAAAAAAAAAAAAAAAAAAAAAAAAAAAACTTGTTCAGAATTTAAACTTTATCAAAATGTTTCTGGCATTAGTAAGTAGAAAGATCAAACAGAAAAATCTTTACATAAAAAAAGAACAAGTTGTTTTTTAAAAATTGTAAGGTGAAAAGTTGTTTACTTGTAAATAAAAATAAATATAATTTTGTTGCAAAAAACAATCATAATTTGCATATGAAAATTTTTAGGCAAAAAGTATAAAAAAATTGAAACAAAAAAAAAAAATTCATTTAAAAAAATCTACCATCATCAATTATAAGATACTTAAAATCAGAAATAGACGTTTGAAATTTCTGAGACACATTACAAGGAAGGACGGCTTGGAAAATTTAATACCCACAGGACCTATTGAGATAGGAGGGGCAAAAGAAAACAATGAATAACCTACCTAATGAGCTTGTGTGAATGGATGGCAGAGCAGGGATAAGAACTGATGGTAAAGATTCAAATGTTGCTTAGAGCAAGAGATGGAAATTGTGGAGAGCCATGATCACACACATCCTGAAGGAGCACAGTACATAAATGATTGGATTTTAATAAAATTGTCAGTATTTATTTAATAAAAGACAATTATTTTAAAGAAGTTTTCAGTAACATATTTTGGAGAAATAAATATTTTACCCTGTGATTAAACCCATAAAACCCTAATTAATGAAATGCTTTATCATTTTTTTTTTTACCCTAAACTTTACCAGTTCATAAAAATCTACTACACTGTTACCTATCTGGTAAAACATTGCACAATTACTGTATGTACTCATGCATACGCTGATCTGAATATAAGCCAGCCCTATTTTTATGACTGAGAAATGGACAAAAATTCAAAACAGAAGTCCTCTAATCAATGCATTATGCTCAGATGGCGTGTTTTGTAAATTCTCGTGACCAGTGAAGAGTTTTAATTTCTAAAATGGCGACTATATTATTAGTTCAACTTCCAGAATAAACCAACAATAACAGAGCATCTGTATAAATACAAAGTGGAGTTACTGTGAATGAAAGAGAATTAGAACATTTTAGTAAAGAGAAAGGACAATAAAAGGACTGGTTTCAGGAAGACAAAAGACGGTGAAGAGGTTGCCTTTAAATTTTTGAAGATTGTAGTTGGCAGGGAAGCAAGACACAGGAAGGGAGTGCCAGACAAGAAAAGAAACTACCCAGATATAAGAGAGATTTTCTCTGGTCCCAAATTAGAGCCTGTGTTAATGTATATAAAATAGACCAAACCCGGATATAAGAGACTTCTCCGGTTCCGACAACTCTCTTATATCCGGGTTACACTGTATTAACTTATGGTTAGCTATTTGAACAGTAAAACAATGAGTCCTAGTTGTCAATCTAGTCCTACATTTAAATTCATGTGGTTGAGGTAACAAGAAGAGCTCATTAAAACAACAGCCATTAAAGTATTTATACAAAAAAACAGAGGGAAGCCACGTCATGTTGCAGAATAGTGACTGCTGTCTAGATGCTGGGTCAAGAGCGATAACATGACAGACCTTTCTTTGAATTTTGTCAAGAATCTAGAGATATATAGCAAGAGCACCAGACCTGATTTGGCAGCAATATTCAATGTATGGATGAATGGTCGATTTATAAATGTGCAAGATGGATTCTGACAAGAAAAACTGTCTGGTACAACACAGTGAACCAAATGAAAATTAATTAGGAAACCAGTCACTTACATGCTGCGAGAAATAAAAACATGAATGAAGATTGTGGATAGTAAAAATTTTCTGTAAAATGCTTCTAAAATAGAATTAAAAAAGTGTTAGATTATAAAGCAATCTCTTCAGATATTTTAGTGCCTTTTTTTTTTTTTTTTTAAATGTAGATACTGAAGTTGGTGAAAAATCAGCAAAATACTGACCTTGAAGATAACCCTAACCTCCCGCCCCCATATTTTATGATTGATTTCTTTGTTACATATTTCTCAGCATATACACGAGTATATGGCCGTCAGAGTCAACCTGAATAAAGAAAGATAACTCTGTGTCAACTGGCAAACATTACTGGTTTGTCTCAATTTTTAATCAATAAAAGACACCTTAACGTATAAAACTGAAACAAAGACAAAAAACTTTGTGAAGTCTATATATCAAGGAGGAGAAGGCTGACATCATAAACTCATTATGAACATCAACGATCCTTTCCTTAGCTGCATAGTATGTGTTGAATTCAGAGTTGTCTTTTTCTTCGACTGGCTGCTAACCAAGGCTGAAGAGCCCAGTTTGCTCTACAATTTAACCCATAGTCAGACAGATGGATTCATACCTTTCCAAGGGTATTTGTGCATAAGTGAATGTAACAAGCTCAAGTGGGATTCAAACTCAGCTGTCCAATTTTTCATTATATCATTATTACACCACCTGCACATCTTTGTGACTATAATAACATCTATAATAATCAAGATGAAAACAATAGTTTGTATAAATTAAAGTATACTACTAGTTAATTCACCATTGTGATGTTGCTTGTCTTTTCTACTGAACGAGAAATTCCTGGAACTATGGCAGGCATCTAAAGATGACTGGAGGTTACAATGTCCAAAACAGTGTGGCTATAACAACCAAGATGAGGATACTAAACCAAATATAATAGTAATTCCTCATCTCAATTTAGTCAAAAGTTACAAAGAATTGTACACACTTCTTATTTCATTAATACATTTAGGAAGCAGCCCTTCAATAGTAAATTAAAGGCCACAAACAATTTTTTTATGAGCCATTTGTTTTCCCTTATGGCTGAGTTGTGGGGGTCAGTAAATAGTTTAAGAATTAAAAAAAAATTTTTTTTGATGGAGTGCGTGTGTGAAAAAAAATTTCCAAAAAGCATTTTTTTTTTTTAATTTAATTTTATTCTTATTATGCAACCACCTTCATTCCCTTCATATTCCATTGGTGAAATTTAAGTTCCAGCTTCTTCCTACAAAGCACTGCTTTGTGGAACCAACTCCCAAGAGGATACTTACCAGATCAATACGTTCTTGTTCAATTCTAAGGTTACTGTAATCTTCCCCACATATCCACATAAACTATGCCTCTTAATCTTTAATCCTATACCTCAAGTGGCTCTCAGACCTTGTACAGGGTGAATATCAATGTAAGAAAAAAATGCTAAGATATCTTTAAAACATGAGGCAATATGCAAGTGAATTTCTCTGAGCAGAATATGACATTCACTTATTAAATGCATTAAAAAATCCTAACCATTTCACTGAAGAAAATCTTGTTCAGCTTTGGGTTTTTTTTTCTTCAAAATAAGGAACTCAGAAATCTGTTTCAGAAGTTAAGGTGCACTTTTTTTTTTAATCATTTCGCCCCTAGCAAGGCAATAAAAGCCACTAAGACAGAAGGGGTTACAGGTGGTGAAAGAAACAGAGAGGACAATAAAAGAACAGGATTCAAAGAGACAATTGACATCGGATTTAAAATTTTGAAGATTGTAATTGACAGAAAAGCAGGAATCTGAAAGAGAATTTCACAAGCTTGAAAAGTGAGACAAAGTGAATTGTTTTTTTATGGCCCACCAATCCTTTGCAGGTTATTTAAAGCCAGAAAATATTTTTTTTTAGATTGTAAGAATTTTGTTTGAGATAATAATGATTTACTAATAGAATTCTTACTATTTAACCCATATCTGGGTGGAAAAAAAGGTGGATTCATATTTTTCCCCAAAGGTATGTCAGGGAATATAACGAACCTGGCTGAAATTGGAATTTGGCTCTCCAGTTTTCAATTCCAAGCTGTTAGCCATTACAATACCCACATATCCAAGCTTACAGCACCTGGTATTCCCATCTAGGTACTGACCAGGCTTGACTTTGGTAACAATATTTGGTATGTTGCATTTATAATTCTTTTTTCATATCAGATATTCTGACAGAAACAGTAAACAGTATGTTGTTACTTATTAAGCTTAGTTTAGTTTGAAATAAGGCCACAAATCTGAGCCACCCAGTGAGGATAAAACTCACTATTGAGTAGTAATTATCAAAAAAAATTGGCTTATTAACCATTACTCTATGCTGAAGTACCCAGTTGCTATTTACAAAGCTTAGCTTAGTTTGGTGCAAGGCCGCAAATATGAGGCACCTAGTGAGGATCAAACTTGCTACTCAGTAGTAATTGTCAACCAGATTAACTCGTTAACCATTAAGGCACCTAGTCAATAAACAATCTGATCACAAGAATAAATTCCTTGTTTTTACAAAGTTTATCTTGTCTGTTGCATTCATTTTCACACTAATGCCCTTGTGCAAGACATGAAACTGTCTCTTCTCCCCCTCCAGCTAAGAGTTAAATAGTAGACTGGGTTTTACAACTTTGAATAGCAACCAATCTAACAAAAGTAAAACTCTGAATTCCAATCTGTTGAGAAGGCAACAGGAAACCACTCCACTATCTTTCTCAAGATGTTATTGCAATTCATACAGAAAAGGAATCTGTAGAGAGCCATAATTGCCTACACCTTGAAAAGAAATGGCATTTTTTTTAAAAATCTTATTGTTAAAAAAAGTACCTGATAAATGAATTTATAATATAAGATTTCTCCAAAACATTTCAAGAAAGAATAAAAACAAAATCAAACAAAAATAAACAGAAACAGCCCAACTTATTCAGGGAAAAATAGATATGTCCATGTTGGTATGAGTACTGTAACAATAGTCAGCCAGGGACGTTAATAAAAGAGTAAGAAATAATGAAAAATTATACTTTTGCAATAGTTACAGAAAACTATTTACTATTTTGGGTGATACCTCAGCAAAGATTATGGAAAGATTGAGAGAAAAAGAGAAATGGAGATTGAAGATAGTGTTTTCAGGGACATTTTTTTTAACAAAATTTGAAAAATAAATTAAAAGATGTACTTTATATGCACTGAAGCAGTGCTTGTCAGAAGTAAAACAAAAAAAAAAACAAGTTAATGGATAAATAAATTAAAAAAAAAAGTGCATATTGTTTTATTTCTCCCATAAAAAATAACGAAAAAAGAAAAAATTCATAGAACTGATTATATACAGAAAACAATTGAGATGCTGACTGTGTATAAAAAGAAAAAAAATAAACTGCTTATAAAATGACAATCATTTATAAAACAGCTTGTAAGTAGAAAATCATTTAAAAAATGCAAATAAATTGAAAATTATTCATAGAATTGCTTATAAATTAGAAAAAAAAACAATTTAAACTGCTTATAAATTGACAATCATTTATAGAACTGTTTCTAAGTAGAAAACCGTTTAAAAAACTGCGCTTATAAATGGAAAATTATTAATAGAACTGCTTGTAAACAGAAAATAATTTATAACTACTGCTAATAGATTGAAAATTATTCATAGAACTGCTTATAAATTTGAAAAACATATTGAACTGCTTATAAATTTAAAATCATAGAACTGCTTATAAACAGAAAATCATTTATAGAATTGCTTATATGCAGGAAATCAGTTATAAAACTGCTTATATGCAAGGAAGCATTTATTGAACTGCTTATCTGCAGGAAATCATTTATAGAACTGTTTATAAATAGAAAATCATTTGTAGAACTGCTTGTAAGTCGAAAATAATTTTTGTACTGCTTTTAAACTGACAGTCATTTATCATGGGAAAACATTTAAAAGAACCATAAATAAATAATCATTTAAAGAACTGTATCTGAATTATGTTCTCTTATTTTGGTTCTGGCTGTTTAAACAAAATTAAAGTTTACAGTTCAATATTCCATGGCAACTATTTTAAAGTGCAATTTAATCAGGTTAAAATGTATTTAAAACATGAATACACATATTCTGAGCTGTTATGGTTTAAGTTAGAAAAGAAATTAATCATTTAATGGGAGAAAATGCGATAAAAAGTTTTTAGAAAGCTCTGAGAAAGATTAACAGATCTATTTTCTTGAATTCAAACAAAAAAAAAAAATTCAAATTTCAATAATTAATGTAGATTAATGTTAAGAATCTACATGAATCATTCTAGAGCCAAATAATGAAGAAAAGCATTTCTTTTACACAACAAATATTTATTTTTCAGTATAATCTCATTCCTTGTCAATGCACTTAATCCAATGATTCTTCATTAATTATTTAAAATGGACATTATGCAGTAAAATTTCAGATCTAATTTCAGCTAATAATTATGACAGCCTATGGACTTATTGATCTCACATATGCATACTATTTGAAATTTGCAATATATAGGAGAAGAGCATTTATAGGTACTGACATTGTGGACATAGGAAACAATACTGAATTGGAGGTGACTGTCAGATTCATGTTTCAATTTGATCTTTAGATGGTACGTCAAACGGTCTAAGAAAATTGCTTGATGTGTGAAACTGACAGTCATCATGCAATGTTGATTTCTACGTTGTCCATATCTATAAATTCTCTATCTGTAATGTTGAGAGCACACTTCACCTCTAAATATGACAAACTTTAAATAATACACACACACACACACACACACACACACATATATATATAATATATATATATATAAAAAAGCAAGATAGACAGAAGCAAGGGGGAGGGCAACATTAAAAAAAAAAGATAAAAAGTTAAAGTTCTCCAAAATGTATACACACTTTTTATCATTAGATAAGTTGTTAGTATCATTTCTTTACAGTGGATTTGGAAATGGCTAACAAATTAATATTCAAATAGTACAGAACCGTAATGAAGTGTCAGTGGGAATGATGTCACATTTCCAGTACCACTTCAGTAATTAAAAGGAACAGTTTTACAGGGTTCACAGATATAGTAGTTATTAATAACTGAAGTGATTATACCTTTTTTTTTAAACATCCTGAAATGATTAAATATACATAAATAAAAATTATAAAATATTAATATGCTAGCTACTATTTCTCCTTTATTGTCAGGGATTATCAGGCTTGGCATATTTTTATAATTATAAAATTATAACCTTGCCTGATGATCCTGGAACATAAGCGAGAAACTCTAGTAGCTAAGGCATTCATAATTTTTATGTTAATTTAATCTCTACATAGTTTTGAGCACTTTTACTAAACATTCTATGAAAGTCAGCATTTACTCACTTTAAGTGCGTTTAAATCAATAAAGCTATCTAGCTGATATTTTAATTTTTGCTTGTTAATAACTGTGGTTTTTTTAAAGTTCAGTTGAACTATCTTAGAATTTAGAGTAATTGATATGAGAAAGATATGATATCTACAACAGGTATATGTTTATAACCAAGGCAAGCCATCTCAATAGAGGAATATGACTGGACAGAGATAAGCTCTGCCAGGCCCATGACATCCTACATGATAATGAACAAAAAATCAATGAACATACCAGCTCAGTTGTTGCCAGTCTAACAAAGGCGGCATTTACTGTCAGCGGTGTGGTGATGTTAAGTAATATGGCTGGTGGAAACTTTAAAAGAAAGATCCATGGAAGATGTAACAGCAAAGGGAGTGAGCAGATAACATCAGTAATTGGATGTTAGAGAATTTGAACCTAAAATTTAACTACCAGAAATGGAGTCAATGATACCTTCATCAAGGCAGCACCTCTAAGACCATGTCAGGTTATGGTAACAGTGAAGGTACATTGTTATTATCAAACAATGTATATGGCAAAGTATTTAATCACGCTATCTCAGTTGTAAAAATGTCAAAGCTTAGAACTAAATAAATCAGGATTCTCAACTTAATCATTGAATAAAATTCCCTGATAATTCTTTTATTTCCCTGAAAAATTCCATTGAAGTTTCCTGATTTTGGGGCATCACTTAACAGACAGTAGTAAGCATATACTTGAGCCACAGCACAGTTAAAAAGATGAATAGACAAACAAACATTTTTATTCAAATTTTACTAAACTAGAAAACAAATAAACAACATTTACAATTTATTTCTAAACAGTTTTCAATCTAATAAAGCATTTAATAAACATGTCATTCAACACATGTCAAGTTGAATTAGAAAACTCCCCAATTTCCTTCACATGAAACCAAAATTCCCTGATTTCCAGGTTGGCTGTGAACCCTGTAAATTTTGTACAAATATTTAGGACTTATATATTCCATAAAAAAGAGAAGAAACAAAAGAAAAAATAATACATATAAAAAAAAAGGCAGCATTTTTTTCTTTCTTCTTTTAACTCCTTATTCACCAACGAGTGCCAAGAGTAACCTCTTGTAATCTCCACTGGTATCTGAAGAAACGGCATGCAACAAGCTTTTGCCATATTTATTCTGGTAAGCAATTTTGATGCTTTGAAGGTCAATCTGAAACAAGGAATTAGATCAATCAGATCAAGTAATTAACACTAAAGAATAAGTATAAACTACGAAGTAATCAACATTATTAAATGATAGAGCAGTAACCAGCTATTACGTAATCAACATTATTAAATGATAGAGCAGTAGCCAGCTATTACGTAATCAACATTATTAAATGATAGAGCAGTAGCCAGCTATTACGTAATCAACATTATTAAATGATAGAGCAGTAACCAGCTATTAAGTAATCAACATTATTAAATGATAGAGCAGTAACCAGCTATTAAGTAATCAACATTATTAAATGATAGAGCAGTAACCAGCTATTAAGTAATCAACATTATTAAATGATAGAGCAGTAGCCAGCTATTAAGTAGTCAACAAATCAGCTTCTGGAGAGGTGTGTTCATCTCCAGATCATCATGCCAGCTCTGTATTTATCTTCACTTCATTACAATAAGCCGAAACTTGAAGGAGGAACTGACTATACATAGGAGAAGACTGAAGAAATTTAAATAACAGATTTCATTAACACAAAAGGAATCTTTTACAAAACAGCACACTCAGTGCATCAGGTGCTCACTGTAATGAGTCTGATTTAGATTCAAAAATGCTACTTTAATTAAAAGAGAAGGCAATTTACTTAGATGAAAGTGTATAGTTAGTGCTTTAATCACCAGATCATATACAGTAAATGTTCACCCATGTTCTTGCAACATTTCACCATTCATGGCAGATCTTATCACAATGTGGGATATTTAATAACAAAAGTGATAAAAAAAAAGAAACTAAATAAAATTGGCTAGACTATATACCCAAACACATCTTTTTATGGGTTAATAGTATCAGCTGCTTAATTATAATACATTACTGTTAAAGGAACAGTTAGGACCGCTTTTATATTTTTCACACAATTTAAGATTCATATGCCCTTTCAAATTAAAAAGGAAACAAATACTGATAATTATAAGAGTTACTTTATATTTAGTGGGTACATGTGTCTTGCTAAACATCCTGTATCGATGAAAGAGAAAACCAAATATTACTTTGAATTTGTGTTGTAGCATACCTACGGACGATAATGAGTAAGTCCCCATTCACATAAATACAGTAGTAATTACTGTATGTTGGTCTGTAGTTGGAGATTCATTGTGGAATTCACTTGACTCAGTTCTAGCAGTTGACTACTACTTCTACATGTCGTTGGTGAATCTTATATGCGTTGTTCGTGTCCTAAGTATTATCGTTCATTACCAACCTTTGTGTGATTATTCTATTCAGTAACCTTCCCTAGGTTACAACAATTTATGTTTTAATCAGAATCAAGATCAGATCAACTTTTGGTCAGCCTTGAAATATGGTAATTGGTTGCATTTCAATACCAGTTTCAAGCAATCCCAACACTTCTTACCCTAATAAAAGAACACTCCTTTGGATGACAAGTCAATTTCTTGTTTTTTTCTGGGTGAAGAAGATAGTTGTGCATTGCAATGTTTTGGATACAGATTTTTGATCTCTTTTGATTTACACCCTGGCATTTTTTACGTTAGACTTGCAAGACTGATTTATACCTTTTTGAACTATGACCCCAGACTTCTTATTTTAGGATCTGGAGCTCCCTCATTGCTATCTTCTCACAGATCCCTAATTTTTTTAACAGTGAAATTTATATCTACAATATGTACTTAAATGCATGTACCCACTAAATATAATGTTTTATAGTAACAAAAACTAATGCCAGATTAAAAATCCATCAATTACGTCAGAGTTACTATCACAATGAAATCACTCCGATCAAATATTGAACAAACATCATGACTGGATTACTTACCTCACACCTGGATACAATAACTCTGATAAGGGTGTGGTCTTTTGTACCCATTCCACTTAGAGCTTTGTTCAAACATTTGGCAAAGAATTCAGGTCGGTTACGGGAACAGGTAACTGGAAGGAATAAACATCAAACAAGTTTTTTTAATTCAAGCTAAGTAATTTACGCACAAAAGTAAAAATGAAAAACGGAGGTTAAAATTCGTTAAGTATAGATAACTTTTTTCTATAAATATATTTATCATAGTTGTTTTGATGAGCTATCCTCTTTGGTATATTGACTTTATGAATTTAAGCACAGTACTAGATTGTCAGCTAGGTCTCATAACATTTTCCTCTCCTGCACTTCTCACTTGTGGAATTCTCTTCCGGCTCTTGCTTTCCCGTCAACTTTAATCTTCAAAAATTTAAATGCAATGTAAATTTCATTCTCAGTTACCACTTGCGTCTTAGTGCCTTTATTGTCTTGCTTGGGGTAAAATGATTAAAAAAAAGAAAAAAAGTGCTTTCTGGTTCTTGGCTGACAGAAGAGAATCAATCTTCATTCAGTTAACCATTTGGTACTGAAAATTTTTTTTTTTGTATGAAAGACCACCCAATTTTTGTAACAGTTTGTTAACAAGGCAGAGAAATGAAATTGCAATATTTTCTGAACAGCACAAAAAGTGTGACACACCCGTCATGGTTTAGGGTCGATGTCTTGGTTGTGGCACCAATATGTGCCTCACACCAATTGTCGCAGCGGCAATATGTGACACCCACTGGCGGTCGAATCCTGGTTTACCACAGCACCAATATGGTGTGGTCGCAGCGCTGATATGTGACGTCCACTGGTCACGTTGCCAATATGTGACACTGTGCTGTCAGCCTGTGGTCAATTCCCAGTTGCAGCGTGAAGCTGTAAGGGTTCTTCCACCAGCGTTTTGGGGTTGACTCTTTGTCGCTGCCACCAGCCTGTGTCCCGGTCAATCTGGTCGTTTCCGGTTTGATATCAGCTTTGTCGTTCCCAGCTCGCCTCCAACGTCTGGTTGCTGAAGTAACTGCTTTGATCTCCAGTCTAACCTACCCACGTTGTGATTTTGATCTTAGGTAAACGAAATCAATCAGGCGTCGGGCCATAGTGCAAGCTGAATCCAGGGTAAAGGTGATACTGCACAAACATAAGTAAAAGAAATAATAAAACAAACTCAAGAGG
>OZ038506.1:43781906-43984406 GCA_964036315.1 Acanthosepion esculentum | reverse complement strand
TCAATAACCCCTTGCGCCTTAATGGCTTTATTACTTTGCTTTGGGTGAAATGATTAAAATAAAACAAATAACTTGTGTTTTATTTTGGTAAATAAAATTATAAAATTGTTTATTAAACAATGATTTTTAATGAATGTAATTTATGTATGTGATAATAATAAACTATACCAAGCTACCCATTTTCAATGCTAACCACTCTGTATAAAAGCCATCTAATTACTAACAGTTCAGTTTAGCAGAATAAAGCTTCTAAAGTTGATATTTGGCATTGTCTACTCATTACAATGTAAAATATATTTAGACACAATGCTATCTTTCATGCTGTCTCACATCATATTATGTAAAATTAATTTTACATGATGCTATCTTTCATGCTGTCTCACATCATATTATGTAAAATTAATTTTACATGATGCTATCTTTCATGCTGTCTCACATCATATTATGTAAAATTAATTTTACATGATGCTATTAGAGTCACCAGAAGAAAGTGCTATATTAACTTAGACTCTATGGAAACAGGACCAGTAATAACTGGGCAGAACTAAATAAGAACAATCTACCCCTGTAGATTGAATAAAGTGTTCAGTTCAAAATGCCCTGAAACATGATAATGACAACGAAGATGAGAATAATAGACAATATAAATATTTGTACCCTGTTTTGGTAAATAAAAATAAATTTATTAAATGTTAAGTTTTAATAAATATAAAATCAAATTAAAAATCAACTAATAAAAATTGATTTCATAAATTTCTATTCTCACCATAACAAAATAAAGTCCATAATAATTACCTGATTCAGTTTAAGAGCACTCAGAATTTGTAGCACTCGATATGTATAAGATGAGGAGAAATACACTGAAAATACTTTTAAGCTGTTCTAATACTTTAATTATTTCATATTCAATGCAAAGCAGAAGGCTCATCAGATATTTAAAAATAAAACAATGAACCATTCCAGCAAATCAGGATATATTACTCGACTGATCAACTCTTTCTCAACTACAATTGAAAAGAATTCATCTAAGCTTGACATAAAATTTGTTACTAGTTCTAAAATAAGCTAAAACTAATACAACAAAATGATAGGCTAAAACTTGAAGGAGCGATTTACTCTAATTACTGTAATGATTGCCACAAGAATAGGCGAAACCTCAAGGAATTTAAATAAAAGATTATATGAACACAGAAAGATATCTTTTGCAAGACAACACACTCCATGTTCGCCATAATGAGTCGGACCATAATTTTGATTTAAAAAGAAAACAATTTACTGAGATGAAAATGTACAGAAAGTGATGTAATTGCTATATCATCATCCACAGTAAATGTGTGTCAAGGTCCTTACAACATTTCAGCAATCTTGGGAGATCTTCTAGTATTGCAGTGTGGGATATTTAATAACAGAAATGATAAAGGTATAAGTAAACCTATAAAAAAATTTAAAATTTCAGCATACCAACATTTTCAGCTTTTCCTGTCAGTGCCTAATTATAGCTGATGCTTGTGTTTTTATACCCACCCCTTTCTTTTCCTACTTATATGTAATTCCATCAACAAAAACATTACTTTAGTCTGATGAAGTCTTTCTAGAGGACGAAACAAGTTACACAGAATTTTTTCCACTTTGTCATTCATTTGCCTAAGGTTGTTATGATATAAAGAAACTGTGAAAATTATTATGTGGATTATATTTAGACAAAATGCTATCTTTCAGTTTTGATCTGAAATTTTCACTGTATAATGTTTCCTCCATTTAATTAATATTCACCACTGTACATTGACATGAAAGGGGACTATGTTGAAAAATTAAATTTATTGTGTAAAATAAACACATTTTCATCATTGGATTAAACTTGTTTACTTTCATGATGTATAAATTGAGCTGTATAAAAAAGGAGTCAAAGTTGATAGCTTAAATTTCAATATAGTTTAGAATTGGATGAACAAACTTAAATTACTCATGGATTTATATCAATTTGGTTTAAGTCAAATCCAATGAATGTGGCTTTGACATTTTTTTCCAAATGGATATACCAAGACTAAATTGTTATCAAATATAAAGATTTGACATCAATTAATTTTAAAATTACTGTAAAACATGTGTATTTTCCTGAGAAAGTTGAAAAAAGATTGTTTTAAATGTAAAAAAAAAAACCCCAAAAAAACAAAAAGTCATTTTGCAATTGTTTACCTTTGCATATTCATCAAATGTGGCTTTCATCTGATAATAATTTCGTAGAGCCAAAATAGAAAGTATTGTTGACTCATCTGTGCCAATTCTGTTCTCTCCAGCCTGGTACAGTCTTTGGGCATCCTCACGGGCTTGAGCAAGGTTAATCACACTGGCAGGTCCCTCCCTGATGACACGCTGGATTTGTTCCTGTGTTAACTCGTTACGGCTACCCTATAAAGAAAATTAGTAAAATTAATACATATTTTCTATTTTTATTTTGGAGCAGAATAGTATTCATGGTTTTTCTTTTTAATATAGTTACTTACACATTTACAGGTTAAAATGATCCCCAGATAATGTCAGAATAAGCAGGTTAACTTAATGACCGATCAACCTTTTTAGGTTATTTAATGTCAAATACAAGACTTATAGGACAAAAACCACATGGAATTAATACAAAGTTAGACAAGGTTCTGGTCTGCACTAAATTCAAAAAAGTAGACGGATCTGATTTACACTACAGTAAAAACAAAAAAAAGAAAAAAAAAAAGACACAGGCCCAGTTTACAGAAGAGTTGAAAATAAGTAGATATGTCCAGTTTAACTAAGAGTCATAAAGATAGCCATAGGTCCACTTTTCCCAAGAATCAAAAAGGTAGATATATCTCCGGTTTGTACTTAATTCAAAAAGATAGACACAGGTCCAGTCTACACATGAGTGAAAAGGTAGACATAGGTTCAGTTTACAAAAGAGTAGACTAGGACTGGTTTATACAAGCTAGTGTATACTAGAGTCAAAAAGGTAGACAGAAATTCATTTTTGAATGAATCTAAAAGATAGACATAGTTCCGGGTTATTCTCAAGTTAAAACGCTTCTTTGGTGTTTTGTATGTAAATTTATTGTATGCAAATGAACATATATTTTCTTTTATAAATTCTGCTGTATTTTGAAGAAGGGAGATTTTTTTTAAGGCTATTGCCGTCTCATCTTCCTGCTGTCTTTGAATTGCTTTTCAATTCATAACAAGTCATAGGTCCAGTTTATTCTCAAGTTAAAAAAGTTAGACATAGGTCCAGCTTATTTTCATGTTGAAAAGTTAAAAATAGGTCCAGCTTACACTTTAGTAAAAACAGGTAGACAGTTGGTATACTCAACAATGTTTACTTTTAATTGTCCCAAATAATTCTCATTTTAGTTTAATATATCCTTACTGTAGATGCAATAAGCTAACATGACACATTCTTTATTTCCAGGTTGAAAAGTCAAGTCAATACAACACTTTAAACCAGCATTTCTCAACCTTTTTACTCTTGTGGAAGCCTTAAAATAGAATTGATGTCTCAGAGACATCATGCATAAAAATTATTATATACCATTATTAATATCTATCAATCTCTTATATTATTTACAATCATAGTAATCATAGGGAATGTATTTAGCGATGTCTGTATGATGTCAGTGTGAAACCACCTTCACAGAATATTGGACAGGACCTGTATGTGGCAAATTCAGTTATCATTTAGTGACTCACTTGAGTACCAGACGAGTATCCATATAATATGTTTACTATGATAAAATATAAAAGAAATAGATATTAATAATGGGAGATAATAATTTTTATATAGGTGTTTCCTGAGACATGAAAACCATTTCAAGAATTTCACAAGAGTGAAAAGGTTGAGAAATGCAGTCTACACTGAAGAACAAAACAGAATAATTAATAATGATAATGTTGTATCCTTAACGACGTTACAAACAGACAAAGGTGGTACTTGAGTGAAAGAACAGCAATGCGTGCATAGATGAAAGAAGAGAGGTTTATTGTAAAAGAGAAGACACTACTGAAAGACAGGAATCGGGTGGTAGGTTAGTAATTCCCGGAGCAAGCCCCTAGGTATATCCTGTGCTCACTATATATATATATATATATATATATATATATATAGCTACTGATATAGTCAGTCCACATAGGCGATAGGGAGTGTGGGACATTCCATTACAACAGATAAAATATGAAAATATTAATTAAATATAATTAAAATATCTGTATAAATAAGGAATTAGAATATAAATACAAAGCATATAAAATATAAATAAAATAACTGATACTCACTTGGAGACAGGAAACAAGGAGGCGTTTAAAATGGCCGCTTGTATCTGACATGATATCTCTCTCCAAATCTTGTCTGAAATCTGTATAATCAATAATTAATCTTTATTAATCTATAAATCAAATGAATAATGAAATTTTTGAGTACACATACATGTATATATAGTTTTAACTGGATTTTCTGTTTTGAATCCAACATCATTCTTTATTGCTATAAACGTTATTGATAGTAGATACATGTGTTCAAGTTAATATCCTAGTTCTTTATTTTCTTAAACAGTGAAATTAATATAAAGATCCTAGATTGAGAAGTACTATCAAAGAAGAATGTGTTTCCTGACAGGAATCAAATTAACAGCATTAGCATTCACAATATTAACAGTAGTAGTATTCACAATATTATAAGCTGTCGTATTTACAATATTGCCAGTAGTAGCATTCATAGTTTTTTAAGCTGTAGTATTTACAATATTATCAGTGGTAACATTCACAATATCATAAGTAGTAATATTAACATTATAAGTAGTAGCATTCATAATATTACTAGCAGTAGTATTTACAATATTATCAGACATAACATTCACAATATTAGTAGTAGTAGTAGCAATAGTATTCATAATATTTTCAGTAGTAACATTCACAATATTAATATTGTAGCATTCACAATGTTATAAGTAGTAGTATTCACAATATTATCAGATGTGCTTATGGTTTGCCAAAAAGTAAAAAAAAAAGGTAATAAAGAAATAAAGCTGGTTATCATAAAGATAAAATGAAGAACTGCAGATGTATAAAAACCTTAATTATTCCCACTGCGAACAAAGGCAAAAGAGTGCATCTGGTTGACATACTAACATATCAATTTTTTTTAACTGCAACCAAGTTGGTTGATTAGATTTTGTTTAACAGCATGTCAAACTTGAGGAGTCATTTTACACCAAAAAGGTGAATACACATAAACATATACTTTTCTTTTTCCAAAAGTTGGTGGGGATCAGTTTGGTAGCTACAATTCATTTTAAATAGATTGTTTAATCTATCAATTCAAATTCAAACCATTTAAACAAGTCCTTATATACACATACATAAAAAATTTTTAAAAATGAATTTTAATTCCTATTTTTTTTTATAAACTCTATTATCTGGCGAGGGGAGGGGAAACATCATTAAAAAATCTTTTTTATATTTGTGATATTGTAGTATTTACTGCAATAGCTTTCACATTCAATCAGAATGTTCTTAACGGTCAATCTATGATTGTAATGGGTGCATTGAGGTACATCTTCAGCTCTTAGCAGGTGTACATGAGTTAGTCTTGTACGTCCAATACGAACTCTAGTTAGCACAGTGTCCTCTCTTCATCCTTTCAGTTGTTGTGTGTGTTCCTGTCTGATGCTTGGCTGGTGTTCATAAAGTTTGTTTTCTGGGAATGTTTCCCTTATTGCTTGCCATTTGCTTTTTATAGTTATTAATTTTCTTTTTAAAATCTGTATATGGAATTTTTATTGTTATACTGTATCTATGGACTATAATGGGTATGTTCCAATCCATATAAACACAGTAGAATATACTGTATGTGGTAGTCATTGGGATTCCCTTGCAATTCACTTCTAGCTCACCACTGGCAGTTGATTACTTACTTCATGCCACTGGCAAATCTTGTATGTTGTTTCTGTTATAAATATTATCATTCCTTTCCAGCCTTCATTTTGGTTATTCTTATTCAGTAACATTTCTCTAGGTTACAACATTTATATTAGTTATTTCCATGTTAAAATGGTTTCTTTTGCTAGTTCATCTACTTTCTCGTTACCCTATAAACCTGGTATTCTTGCTAAAACAACAAATTTTTGCAATTTCAGAAGGTTATTATAAATCTCCAGTATGTCTGCAATGTAAAGGTTGTTAGCTGTTTGTTTTTTTTTTTCTTTAGGGCAATCAGAGGAGCCCATAAATATCATAAACTGCTGCTCTACCTGAGCTCCTTATAAGATCAAAAGCCATCCTCAGGGTTTGCAGTTCCACTGTAAAAACAGGAGTGTCACCAGGCAGTCTGATTTGCTTTTTGTTACAACCATCTGTGGCAGAAGCTATCATTTTATTTGACACTTTGGATCCATCTGTATAAATTGATCTTTAGCAATGGTATTTGTCTCTTAATTCTCCAAATTTATTTTGGTATTCACTTTTATATGTTCATTGTTTTTTAAATTCTCTCAATGTGAGATCTATTTCAGGTTCAGTGATCATCCAGAGTGGTATATTTGAATAGTGCCATATTGCCAGGGTTTTGACTTATTAGTGCTATGGCTTCTTTATTATAGAGACCAAAAGGAGAAAGCTTGCTTGTATAAAAGTGAGAATTTTGATTATTAAATACTTTTCCATAGGTTGGGTAACTGGGCTTATTTTGGACTTTTATTGCATATTGAAGAAAGAATTTTTTGCCATCTAAGAAACAGCAGAAGCTTGTTAGCCTCTACATACAATGTATAGGGGAGGTATGATAAGCATTCAGGTATAGTCTTAGTTCTTAATTTTGGATAGGCAGTAGCTTTTTTTTTTTTAGATAGGATACCAGTGCAGAGCTATAAATTATACACCCATAGTCTAGTTTTGAGCTCGATGTAACTGAAGCTTTACCATTCGGTTGTAGACAAGTTGGAGTTATATTTTCACTAACATTAACAACACAATGCAAAAGATCCAAGCCATATCCATAAATGTGCAAAACTGATAGAGATTGGCTGAAAATTATTACTTCTTTCTTTACTAAAGGGATGTTATTAGATTATCATATTTTCAATATTCTCTTTTTAGCATTTTTATTTTTGCTGCGGTTTCCAGTTGTATGTCCTCTGGACTTTCTGAAGTGTATTACATCAATGATAATTTTCAATCTCTTTCAAATGGTGTAACAGAGAGAGTTTGGGGAAAAACACACACACACACACACACACACACACACATTTTTTTTATTGAAATTGGAGTAGATTTGAACAGCGAAATTAGATCAGAACAATTTTGTTTACTGATGGGAATCTGATCTAGCCCATTTGGAATTGGGTCATTAAGAAGACAATGGGAGATGATTGAGATCATTTTTATCAGTTAAAATATGAAATAGAGCTTACTAAGGCTATGAGGAACTTTGAAATTCACATGATTTTGGGTTGAAGGCAGCATTCGTGATAATCATGTGTGGGCCAAGGGTCTATTTATGATCAGCCAGGTTTATCTATATAAACGCGCACAGAAATCTGTTGACAGAGTGGTTGGCTCGTCTGCCATCGAGTGCAGTCGAGCTGGGTAGAGAGAGGTCGGAGACTGGAAGTGACGTCAGAGATTGGAACCAAATGCCCGCTAACATATTTTGTTGATATAAGTACGAAGAAGCAAATTACTCCTCCAACAATCTAAGACTGCTACTATTATTACTATCACTGGAAACGGAAACGTCGAACAAGCTACAATAATCAAAAGGTTGTTTTTGGGCTCATCTGTCGTTGAGTGCAGTCAAGCTAGGTGGAGAGATATCAGAGACTGGAAGTGACGTCAGGGATTTGGAACAAAACCCCTGCTAACATGTACTGCTAATATAAGTACCGATGCTTCTGCTACCACGAAGATTACTACTACTGTTACTACCGCCAAGGAGGAACACAACTATAAACTTTAAGCAGCGCACAGAAATCTTTATCTCTCCATCACAAGAGTCGCATATCGTTCTGAGACAATTTCACAACAAGCTAATCACAACCCACTCTCTCTGTGTCTAGAATCCAGTGTATGAGTTTTTATGTCAATTATTTTCTTTTCTGTAACCCGTTTCTTTTCTGCTATATAAAAGACATTAAAAATTCAACCACTGAATAGTTGCTTTCTGCAGATATATATATATTTTTTGGTGCATTCTAAATTTCTTAGCACAGACTCTCCAGCCGTGTTTACATCTTCAGTCGACCATGAATGAATGAACATCACTTCTGCTTTCTGGATCAAACCAAACACAATGTGAGCAGTAAGCAGGATTAAACTAGTGGACTGGTTGAATGATCTACAGATGCTCAGGGGACCTACAGTCACTCTCTTAAGTTTGGTTAAGACCAAGTAGACACTTCAGCCCAGAGAGTAAGATGTCAGAGGTTGAGGGGCTGGGAAAAAGTGTTAGGATGGAACCTTTTATTTTATTCTTTCTTCTTTAATTATCAAACTTGTAGAGTAATTGGCCATTTTTAAATGTAATTGGCAGAAATCCCAAACAAACAAAATTGACAATATTTCTAATAAACAGTAAGAAAATAAAGAAAAAGAACAGAGCAAAATAATACTAAGCAAATAATATATACACATGCAAGACAACATTAAGCAAAGCAACAGTAATAAGAAAAAAAAGTTCACAATGTAAGAATGGTGTTAACATGCAAAAGGGATACATTCAATTGATTGTAGCATTCTTGCATCAAGACAAGAAAGAACAAAAGTATGGCAGATGAGACTAACAAGTGGTCTATCTTATTGGTAGGAAGAAATCCCAGAATGCATCTGTAGGATTTGTCTATAAATTTGGGGAGGGGATACTTTTAGCAGTCATTCCTATAGATTGAAACCAATAAATGTGCAAGTATTTTTATATAATGATTTCATTCATAAAATTCTGTTTGCTCAGTTATCATGTTCTTACAGATTTATGGCATTTTCTCTTGTGTGCTATCTTACTTCAGGACACGGGCCATCATGGCTCTCCATAACTTCCTATCTTTTGGAGTTATTAGCAATATTTGTCTTTTTATTATCCCTCCCACTCCCTGTTCTATCCATGTACACAATCTTGTTAGGTAGGTTACTCACTGTTTCTTTCTGTCCCTCTTGCTTTCAACATGTCTTGTGAATGTCAAATTATCTAAGCCTTCTTTCTTCATCATGTGTCCCAGAAATTTCAACTGTCTCTTTCTAAGTATATGTGTCCTTTTCGTTTCTATTCACATTAAAACTTCCATGTTGTTCATATGCTTCGTCCATAGTATTCTCAGCATCCTTCTGTAGAATCATGTCTTTGTTGCTTCAAGTCTCTTCTTCATCTATGAGGAAATTATCCAGCATTCACTGCCATATAGGATGACTAATAATACATAGCAGTTCAACACTTTTCTTTGTGTCTAATGAAATATTCCTATTTCATAATACTTTGTTTAGCTTTGGTAAGGCATTTTGGTCAATGAATTAAGTCCAGTGAACATTCATTGGTTTATTGAATATATACTATACTAGCTCCTGCAGAAGGCTCTTGACTGGGCCTTAATTACAATAGGTAGGGAGGAATAGATGTGATAGGCAACAATAAACTACAGAAGAACTCAAAATTGATTGCTGCATTTAAGTATTGCATTAATATTTAAGCTAACTTTTTAAAAGTTCAATGATAATTCTTCTGCCACCACCTAATTTAAAGATAATTTGATGTACGTAGGTCCTTAATTTCCGTACAAACTATTATTTTTATTTCATGGGTGACTTTTGCTGGATTTCGAAATTAATTTCGATTATTCTCAAATTTATTTTCAAGTTATAAAAATTGTTTGGTGTAAAAAATCATGTAAAAAAAATTACCAAAAACAATCATAGTAATGAAGACTTGGGAATCCAAAATTTTAGGATTGCTGGTCCAGAATCGACCTGGAATGTTTTTAATTTGCTCATGTAGTTGGCCAGATTCCAAAATTGTGTGATATATTGAGTTATGGCATCTAGGAGTAAAGTTGAAAAAGTGTGACCGTGACACACTGACATTCACATTTATTATATAGATTATATTATAACACAAACTTCTAAAACTATTGTCATGATGAAAGGTCACATTTTTTTAGTTTTTTTGCAGAGAAAAATTTCAAAAGGAGAAATTTCTGCTTACGTAGTTTGTAATTGTTGACAATTTCATGGATTTCGGCATTGGTTCTGGTGCAGAGGATTTCCACAAGAACAGAATCTTTGGTACCAAGACCCTGTGATTTACCAAAAAAATTTCAAACATATTTACATGTATAATATAGTTATTCAAATATCCTGTAATAAAAATACCTTATTTGATCAAAAAAGCCGACAAAAAAAGGTCTGCTTACTTTTTTATTATACTTTTCCAACTTTTGGATATGATGTTGAGAATAAAATAAACTGTCTGAAGTTCATATTTGGTTAGTTCTTTCAATTTTCCTGTCATTATCAAGAACCGATTTTACCACATTACATTACAAAAAAAAAAAAAAACACTCACAGAAACTCATGGTTACTTAACTACAAAAGTGAATGTACTCACTGATACAAAATAGCTGTTATATAAAAAAACAAAAACATGATTTACTGGGCCTAAGTAATCTCTTCTTCAGACATATTCTATAAAGGACTTAACAAGATTAAACAAACCCTAATCAACAATAATTTCCCTAACTAAATTGTTGACAATGTTTATTGTTTTAAAAAGTAATGATCAGAATTGTAATAAGACGTAAACATATGACAAAAGTGAATTTATACATTTTTTCGTGTTTTTGAGAATTGACAACAAAAATAAGAAACACTATTTCTTTATTAGATTGTTTATTGGAATGGTTGGCAAACATCAGGTAATTGCCGATCGATTCGAATTTTATAAAATGGTAAATAAGGATTTTTTATAGCTGGTTGACATATTTTAATAATTTAGTAAATGTTTATAAATTTATGAAAAAAAATATGGTTTTCATATTTATTTCCTTATAAATTGGTAAATGATAAATATTGCATTAGTTTTAATTTTATTAGTTTTTAGAATGTTGTAAATATAAAACTATTCTTGTAAATAAACAATCTAATAAATAGTGTTTAATATTTTTGTTGTAAATTCTCAAGAATAAAAAAAAATGTATAAATTCTCTTTCATCACATGTTTAAGTTTTATTACAACTGTAATAATTTTTAAAGTTCTATTTATCAATTTTTTTATAAAATTTTTCAAATTTACAAATTAGTTGTTTTATGTTATGGGTAAATTTGCAAAAGTACATATTTATTTTTAATTTATACAATTTTTTTCCAAGTACTTTTGAATGTTGCAACATGCATATTTGAAAAAAATTATTTCTGCTGAAATATATATATATATATATGTGTGTGTGTGTGTGTGTGTGTGTGTGTGTTTGGTTGAATAATTTAGACATATTATGTCTATTTATTTTTATTTTAATCCTCTCAAATTTATGGATCAATTTCCTCATGCTTTTACAAAACTAAGAAAGACACTGTAGTTTTGGTTAGTTCTTTTATCTTCCCCAAGTTCTATCAATCTCATCCGAAATCATCTTCAGTTCTGAGTAGCTTTCTCAAAAGTTCAGGAACTAACTGATCTGTTTATTTGACAAATTACCCAATATTTCTTGTGTATTAAACGTTTTTTCTACACCTCTCACAATTGCTTATGCCATTAATAAATATATTGGATTACAAATTGAGGAAAAAGACTAAATTATTAGTATGCAGTTATCAATGATGTAAACATAGTTTCAAACTTGACATTTGTAAAGAATAAACAAAGTATAGATATCTCTTTAATAAGTCAGGAATCAATTTGACTCTGTATTTACATTATTAACGGAACCCATCTTTTAAAATGCTATTAAAAAAGAAAAACAATATTTTTATATTCAGAAAAATGCTGAGGCTTGAGGAAAATCTAGTGAATACTAATTTACAAAGATTATTTCCCCTTCTCACAAATTTTCTCTATTTTTTATGAGCAGACCAGTGAATTTAAATAGTGCTCTCTTGCCAAATTGGTTAATGTAAAAATTCTTTACAGATTTATAAAGAAAGCTAATATTTTGTCTCTCTATCTTGCTGCATTGTGATTCATTGCATTGCATAGCATTGGCATCTGTCTTGGGAGGTGATGGTGCAGTGCAGAGAGCGACAAGCCTGGGTAGGGGCTATGAAGATCTTGGGCTCAAGATATGTCAAGATCCCTTCTGAGCATTGCTGGTAGACTCTAAATGAAAGGCAATATGGAATTAAGCAAGATTTACCCCTGAATTTCTGTTCATTCTCTCAAGCATGAATTGATTTTATCCCAACTGATGGACAGAATAAAAAACAGCAACAAATCGTTAAGTGGACTTACAGAAATGGCTTTATGAAGTGACCAAGCATCATAAAAGGCTGGTGGCTTAAACAGGGCCATAATAGCTTCTTCCAGATGTCCGCTCAGTTCAGACTTCAAGTCTTGAATTATGTCCTAGACAAAAGAAAGATCAAGTCAAACATTATTAAAAATTGCACATACTGATTTCATATGAATATGACAAAGACAGATTATATTGATTTGGGTGAATTCTTTTGTGTGTGTGTGTGTGTGTATATATATATATATATATATATATATATATATATATATATATAACTTCTATTTTATGAATAGATGTGTATGGATGCATATTTATATGTGCGTGCATGTGTATTTTTATATACATGTAGTTATGTACATGTTAATATGAGATATAAACTGTAATGAAATATTTCATGTACCTATGTATATCTATGTAAATGTGGATACGTATACTTATATATTTGTACATGTGAATGATATTTGTGTTTACATGTCAATTATATTTGAAAATATATATTAGATGTGTCTATTTGTATTTAAATTATAGTTGTGTGTGTGTGTGTGTGTGAGACAAACCTACTACAGTTTCACCTAAGCGGATCGTCGGGGATTTCTGATTACAACTAGTGTGTGTGTGTGTGTGTGTGTGTGTATATATATATATATATATATATATAATTATAAAAACGTTATTGGTCAGAGTTGAATTAGACCAGGGAACAGAAGTATTAAAAAGTGCTTAATGCATGTATAAAGAAAATAAAATTAAAAAAATTAACATGCAGATAATAAAGTATTAGTAAATTATTTAACCTGGATTGCCTGAAGATACTGAAAGGTTGAAACCAAGGTAGCATGTTTGGCTGATCACTTTTATATATGTTTATATATATATATATATATATATATATATATATATATATAGTGTGTGTGTGTGTATTTATTTTTATATATAAACCATTTTTTGCAATTTATATATATCTCTATCTGTAAATAAATAGTCTGCTCCACTATCATAACAGTACAGTTTGAATATAAATATTTAAAATCTAGAATGGTCAACTTTCGATCCCAAACTGACAATTGCACTGCGCATAAAATCCTGAGTTGTGCTACCAGTTAGGAACAAAATGTATATTTAATATTATTAGGAATAGTGTGTGTGTGTGTGTGTATGTATATATATATATATATATATATATATATATATATATATATATATATATTTTTTGACTCAATACAAGGGTCAAAAGTCACTCAAGGTAGAGGCATTGAGTATTTACATTACATTATTTACTGGAATGTCTGGCAAAACATTCACTAATTGCCAGTTGATTTAAACTTTATAAAATAAGGATTTCCTTATAGTTGGTTCACATATTTTAATAGTTTAGTAAATGTTTATAAATTTATGAATAAAAAATTGTTTTTATATTTATTTCTTTAGAAATTGGGAAACGTTAAATATTGCATTGCATTAGTTTTAATTGTATTAATCTTTAGAATGTTGTGAATAGTAAATTATTCTTTTAAATAAACAATCCAATAAATAAATAGTGTTTAATATTTGTTATAAATTCTCAAGAAAAAAATGTATAAATGCACTTTCATCACATGTTTAAGTTTTATTTCAACTCTAATAATTACTTTTTAAAGCAATAAACATCACTTTTTAAAGCAATAAACATCACGAAGAGTGAAAATAATAGTGGTGTCAAGGGAAAAACTGTCCTTTTGACACTCAGTCTTATTGTGGGCACGAAGTTCCATGTTTGCCCAAATTTTGTCATATATAAAGTGAGCAAGAGCAAGCCCCTGTTTACAGCCACAATTTAACAGATAAATAAGACATCAGATTTGTGCAGTACTTACTTTGCCATACATTGTTTTGAACATAACAGCAATCTCCTGACGTTGTTTGTTGGACCTTCTACTCAGTATGCTTATAATGGTAGATTCATCAGTGCCTAGATAAAAATAGGAATAAATTGAACTTAAATTATCATATATTACACTTTCTGATTGGTCAATGAAATACAGATATACAGACAGGCTTATAAATTGTGAATAAATAATTCTTTAGTTTGATAGCTGAATTTTGATCTGAAATTTTCACTGTATAATGCTTAATCTATGGTAATTAGCTGTTTCCTTATAAGGAAACTTTTATGATGTTGGACGGCTTCAATTGTCACTTTTATTATGTCAAACAGAAGCTCGTTATCACTTCAAAAAATGCTCATTATATTCAAATCTTTGTAGACGTCAGTACTAGTAGTAACGCCTTCCAATAGAATTCGCACTAGTAATACTGGTTCAAGTACTAATCACCAAATAGTTTAATGATCAGAAGAGAATTGTGATCCATATAGTTGTAGAATAAAGAGAGTGAACCTATAGCAATAGTGGATAGACAAGAAGAGTGAACAGTGATTGTTACGCTACTTCGTATTTATTCACTTCCTTTATGATCACATGATTTACTTAATAATGGAATTGCCCATGTTACTCACTGGCAATCTAGTTTCAAAACAGTGTTAACAACAACACTTACTCTTATACAACAGAAACTTTTGGGATATTTTGACTGAGTAGCCAGTGCTATTGTTGGCTGAAATTTATAAAATCTTTCTCTTAAAAATTTTTTTCAGGAAAATAGGTTTCTCAATAATCTAGACATACTATGTCTATTTATTTTTATTGGATGAGATTGAAAGTACTTGAGACCATGCATTAATGTTGGAATAAAACATTTACAATGAGTTTGCTTCAAAATATAATAGACACTATATTTTAAGGCAAAACAAATTTTCTTGAATGTTGATAAGTATTTAAGCAGCCTTTTTGTTTCGGGGCTCATGGACGTCTGTAATCTTCTGATGATTTGGACATCTTGAACAATTCCTTCTGCTCCTTCAAACTTATCTCTAATGCAAGCAATTCTAAATCGTATGGGTGGATCTGTTTGAAATGCTCTTCTAAACTGTCTTTGCACTTTAGTTAGTCTTGCACTTCCAATAGCATTTAAGGATTTCCTTTACACAAAATAATTTCATTGCAACCATTATTTGAAATCAGTTACATCTAAAAAAATATTACCCTGTCAGTAGGTTCCTAAAATATGGGAACTGCATTCCCCACAGAAGAATAAACCTTCACTCCAAAAGGTGACACCTTACAGGTAAATGCATGTAAACTCAAGTAGAAACTCAACTAAGTATAAACCCAACCAATGTTTACTAATAACCTCAAGTATAAATCTGACCAAGGTTTACCTACAGCCTCAAGTAAAAACCCAATCAATATTTACTGAGACTCCTGTATAAACTTGACCAGTGTTTACCTACAAACTTGACACCTTCCAGCTCCATGCAGACTAAAGTATAAACTTGATCAATGTTTATCTATAGAGTCAAGTATAAACCCAACCAATGTTTGCCTAAAGACTCAAGTATAAACCCAACCAATAGTTACCTATAGATTGCAGCATGAAGCTGACCAATGTTTACCAACAGACTCAAGTATAAACCTGACAAATGTTTACCTATAGACTCAAGCAAAAATCTGACAAATGTTTACCTACAAATTCAATGTTTACCAATAGCCTCAAGTATAAACCCAATCAATGTTTACCAAGACTCATGTATGAACCTGACCAATGTTTACCTACAAACTCAACATCTTCCAGTTCCATGTAGACTAAAGTATAAATCTTATCAATTTTTACTCAAGTATAAACCCAACCAATGTTTGCCTATAGGCTAAAGTATAAACCCAACCAATGTTTGCCTATGGGCTAAAGTATAAACCCAACCAATGTTTGCCTATGGGCTAAAGTATAAACCCAACCAATGTTTGCCTATGGGCTAAAGTATAAACCCAACCAATGTTTGCCTATGGGCTAAAGTATAAACCCAACCAATGTTTGCCTATGGGCTAAAGTATAAACCCAACCAATGTTTGCCTATGGGCTAAAGTATAAACCCAACCAATGTTTGCCTATAGGCTAAAGTATAAACCCAACCAATGTTTGCCTATAGGCTAAAGTATAAACCCAACCAATGTTTGCCTATGGGCTAAAGTATAAACCCAACCAATGTTTGCCTATGGGCTAAAGTATAAACCCAACCAATGTTTGCCTATGGGCTAAAGTATAAACCCAACCAATGTTTGCCTATGGGCTAAAGTATAAACCCAACCAATGTTTGCCTATAGGCTAAAGTATAAACCCAACCAATGTTTGCCTGTAGGCTAAAGTATAAACACAACCAATGCTTGCCTATAGGCTAAAGTATAAACACAACCAATGTTTGCCTATGGGCTAAAGTATAAACCATATCAAAGCTTGTCTATATATTCAAGTATAATACATTTTCAACCTTAAATAATCCTACAAGGGTTGATATGGAAGATCCATCAGTACAACCCAACCTAACCTAAAGAATAATATTTAGTTAAACGCTGTAAAAGTGTGTATATATTGGAGGTAGGATAAAATCCTGCACACATAGACATACACACACACACAAAAATGTCAGCTAACATACTGACCAAATCCTTTCATAGCATTGCGTAAGGCACTGGCATCACTTTCAGCAGAGAAAGGACTTGCAGGTTTTACAGTTGGATGGAATAATTCAGCCCCTCCATATATGGTCATCTGTTTAAGGTTGTCATTCAGAGTCTGCAATAGAATATTAAAAGTTAAAATCTTTAAATAATTTTAACAGTGTATCATTAGAATTTAGAAATAGTACACAAAGTAAATCATCAATTGCTGTTTATGTAACCCATAATATTTCCAATAAGGTTTATTAAACGAGTATGTGAAAATATTTTCGCAAGAAGAGAAAAATGAAATAATAATCATTGCTGTATTTTACTTTGGATAGATTTATGCTCAAAATGATATTAGAAAGAGGAATACAAACGCAGGAGGAGGTGTACCTTTGTTTTAGCCGATTATGCAAAGGCGTTTGATAAAGTACGTCACAAAGAACCGTTGGACCGGCTTGACATATTTGGGAAGGATATTAGAATAATTAAGAACCTATACTGGCAATAAACTGCCTACAAACGGATAGAAAATGAGTTCATCAGACATACAAAAACAGCTAAGGGTGTAAGACAGGTATGTGTCATCTCAGACTTATTCAACTTATAGAACAAGGTGATTCTGAGAGAATTACAAATCCTAACAGGATTCATTATTGGTGGTTTCAATCTTAACAGCCTAAGATATGCAGATGACACAGTGTTGATAACAGACAAGGACAGACAACTATAAGGAATCCAACAAAAGATAGTGAAGGAAAGCAAGAAGAAATGATTAAACAGCAATAGAAAGAAAACGAAAACAAAAGGATAAGCCCAGAATGCAAATTACAAATCGGAAGTACCAAAATCAAAGTACAAAAATTTAAATATCTAGAAAGTGTTTTAATAGAGGATGGAAAGTGTGATACTGAAATCTGAATGCATATTGGAATAGCCAAAGATGCATTCCAAAAGCTAAGTCAAGTATTAAGAAACAGAAAAACTTTGTTTGAAACAAGGAAAATTGTACTAAACTGTTATGTGAGATCTGTCCTCCTATATGTCAGTGAATGCTGGACAATCTCCTCAAAGAGGAAGAAGAAACTTGAAGCAACAGAAATGTGATTCTACAGAAGGATGCTGAGGATACCATGGACTGAATATGTTAACAACAAAATTTTAGAGAAAATATTTAGCCCTTAGTAAAGTTTGTCTTTTACTTATATATCTCCTAATCCCTGTTCTGCCAACCATTTACACAAGCTCATTTGGTAGATTAGTACTGCTTTCCTCTATCCCTCTTGTCTTCAATGTCCTGTGAGTGTCTAATTCCACAAGGCTTCTTGTCTCATTATATGGCCTAGAAATTTCAACTCTCTCTACGTGTCCTTTTTGTTTCCATTTCCTCAAATTCTTGTCGTTGATCATGTGTTCAGTCCATGCTATTCTCAGCATCCTTCTGTAGAACCACATTTCCGTTGCCTTAAGTTTTTTTTCTTCATCTGCATTCACTGCCCTATATGATGATCAATATTAAATAACAGTTCAGTGCTTTTTCTTTGTTTCTTAATTGTTACCTTCCATCTTTCGCTATCCCAATGCGCCCTTTGGATTAAACAGTCCCTAAATATTTAGATTTTAGATCAAAACAGTTCCTAAATATTTAGATTTTAGATCAAAACAGTTCCTAAATATTTAGATTTTAGATTAAAACAGTCCCTAAATATTTAGATTTTAGCACTTGTTTAATTTTGGTATCCCCAATATGTAATTTGCATGTTCAGCTTCCCCTTTTGCTGACAACCATATCTTCTGGCTTCTTATAATTAATGTTTCATCGTTACTTAAATTCTTTACACCACTAAGTAAATATTTTCAGTCGTCAGGGAGAAAATTTAATGATTTAACCAACTGAATTTTGCAATTTTTGACCTACATTTTGTTTTAGCAAAGTTTCAGCACTCAATCTTTACTTTATGAACTAGGAAGAAAATAACTGCAACTGGTGGTAAATTAAGTTGACTAGAATGGACAGAATTGGTCTGTTATATATTTCTCTAAGTTCATTGACTATAACTTTCATTGTAAGTTATAGCATTGAAGTCAGATGCTGTTTTAATAATATGATAAGTAAACATTTTATAAGTATGATCTAACACCTTTTGTTAAATATGACAGACAAGGAAAATTTTATTAATTTTTTTTTTTTATTTAGTTTTTCCTACGTCCTATTTTCCATTTGGTGAGAGTGAGGGAGTACAAAAAACTGTCCATATCACCCACTGTCCCAAGTGCTTTCAACCACTTCCTTAGCTAAGGGGGTTTTGGTTTTAGTGCTGTTAGTTTCATTTCATATTTTGACTGTGTGACATGTGTGGTTTTGAATTCTAATGGGTGACTTTCTATTTTTAAAATACTTTCAGCAGGCTGCTCCCATTGTTAAACAATATATATGTATTACCCATATCGGACATACTACTACCTCTTTGAGTAGAGGTCTCACATGCCACTTATCAAAGCAGAGCTCTATAAAAAAAAACATCTATAAAACCTACAAAAATCTTTCAAAATACTGGTTGAAAACATGAGAGTTCTTTGTAAATCAAATTACCGAAAACATCTCATTATAATAGAGGCTCTGTACATCAAACGTCTTTCCCCCCACCATTGACTGTTTCTTGTAGTTATAGAATTGAAGACAGATGCTGTTTTAATATCATATAATAATTACTCTTGTTTCTCCCTTCATTAGTTCACATGACCTTTACACCCTGATAAATCATGGACTATTCTATTTTGATTGTGTGGAAAGACAAAAGACATACCAGAGACACTACTTGGTTTCAGTGAAAAGAAAGAAAGAAAAAAGTGTTGAGCATCTCCTGCTAATACCTTATAAATAATGTACTATTCCGTTTTGATTGTGTGGAAAGAAAAGGCATATCAGAGATGCTACTTGGTTTCAGTCAGAAAATGAAAAAAGGCAAGACAGAAGTGTGTTTAATGTTTGTTTCAATGACATGGAAGAAGTTGTCAATTTCATATATTTTCATTTGTACCCCCTTACTTCTTAAAATAAAAATATTTATGATTGTTATTGTAATATTTTATTAAAGTTGTTAAGTTCAAATATTTAACAATTTGATAGGGGAATTTCTGTGGATATTATCATAAAACTCGCCATGTGCTTATTCAATCATTAACTAAAGAACTAAGATTCATCAGAAATTCCAAATAGGATAACCCTGAAATTTTCATGAGTGAAAGCTAGTCTTTATTAATATTGGTGAACATATTCTAGAACTGAATGCTGTAATAATTTACTTCCTTTAGTTCAGGACTGCTCTCTGATAAGATCTGAAACTGATCTAATCAATTTTCATGACCTGAAACCAAACCAATAAATTTTCACATGTAAAAACTGATTAAATCGGTTTCAGATCTTTCAAGGGGTTCATTATATTTGCAATAGTGAAAGAGTATGGTAGCCTTCAATGCCTTTTTCTCTCATAAGGATAAATATGTGTTTGTATTTGTTAAGAAAAATCTGCTGTGTTGGACAATAGGAATTAGGGTTTGGTTTTGTGCTTCAAATCTTATGGTTGGCTAAATTCTAGTAAGAGATATAAGTACACAACAGAGTGTATATAAACTGCCGAACTAAAATAAAATCAATTAAAGTTGAAATTAACATAGAATTAAGTTTGGAGAGGTGAAACATTTATCATTTCTAGAAAACGTCTTATTTGGCAATTTATACTAAATTAAAATGCATTTTTTTAATCTTTAAATTCAATTTACTCAGGACAGTCATATAATAATAATATACCAGCACAAAGGCAGCTAATCTCTATGATTGGGTTATATGCTGAAGAAAACTTCAACAAAATACCTACAAACTTGGGACCACTCTCTCATCATTCCTCTTTGTTTAGCCATGGTTTGATTTTAAAGAGTAAGTTTGTTTGCTGTACTCATATTAGAACTTCAGTCATACATGTCCACTCATTATCTCAGATCTCTCATGCAACTTAAAAAAAGCTTTGTATTTCTAGGAAAAAAAAAAAAAAAAAATTTTAAATGGAAATTTTTTTTTTTAAAGTACAGTAAGTCCCAGGTTACAATAGTCCTGACCAATGATGCAATCTCCCTTAATTTTATTTTGACTTATGCACTTTGGCTCCTACATAAGGCAGCATGAATCAGTTCCTGGTTGTACACGATATTGAAATGTGTATTCCCTCTCTATCATTTGTACTGTTCGTGAAAACTTATTGCCCTTCATTATGGCTCTCAAGCATGTGTAACCTCATCTGATGGTGGTACTTCAAAGAAATAGAAAGCCATCACCATGGAAGTGACATTAGACATTGTTAAACACTCTGAAAAGGGAGCAACAGTGACAAACATTGAACAGTTGCTTGACTTAAGGAGTTTGACTGTCACTTAAAACATGTATATATGTGTAGACATATTGAGTTTCCCTGTAAGAGATAAGGACATTTTCCTGTTAAACTATAAGCTGCTGAATTCCTGATCAAAAAAAAAGAAAAAGAAAAAACAAACTCATGTTTGTTTTATTTGCTTCCCCAGAATTGCTGCTGCTTATGAGTATAAAGAGAGAGAGAGAGAGAGAAAAGATCTTACACTTTGTCATTTTATCAACTGAGAGCCAATGACATCACTGGGGACAAATATACAAGCAGCTTGAAACAATTTAATTTCATTACATGTATTATATTTATATCCTCCATGTGCTTTTGTAGTCCTAATTATGTTAAGATATGTCATAGAAATGTGTTGTGATGTCCTAGATTATTACTTTACCATAGATTATTACTTTACTATTGCATTAGCATCAGTGAGTGACATAATTGATTATTCATGCAGAGTTGTGGGTATGTTCTGATTAACACGGAAAATTATGTTATGATGCATGTCAGCATAAAAATAAATATCTACTTAAGCATGCAGAACTAGATTAATTCACGGTTTAGTTTTCAGTGTAGAGTGTATTTATCTATTTGCTTACTTACTTATAATACTTAATAAATATTAAATAAGTTATTACTGTTTTTTTTTACTAGTTGTGGGTATGTTCTGATTAACACAAAAAATTATGTTATGATGCATAGTAAGAACGGAATTTTTTCTTAAGTTGAGGACCTCCGGTACATAAGTTTGTTTTGAAATAAAGAATTTATTTTTATTTTTTTTATACAATTTTAGATTTTAACTTTTTAATGATGTAAGTGTGTTCTACATGGTCACCATCATTTAGATTCAAGGTATTTTTGTAGGGAAGGGCTAAAACTATTCTTAGCTTTTCCATTCTTATAGAGAATTTTGGGCCTGCAAATACTGGAATGTGATGGGGCAGCACTAGTTTGGAAAAAAGAAAAAAAAAAGAAAGAGAAGCCTGCTAACTTACAGTTGAAGGAGCAGAACTTGCAAAAGATCCCTCTGAAAAGAAAAAACAAACATTTTCATTACAGTGATGGGAAGATTAATATTAATTAATATCAATGACGAATTAATCATTGAATAAGCTCCCTCTTGAAATGTGTAGCATGTTAATTTCAGAAATGGGAAGCTTTCAATACAAACTTACAAATCACATGAACATTTGTCATTAAACAACAACAAAAAAGGTCATCTGCTGATAGCTTTGCCATTTCATTTGTCAACTCTGAATTCATATTAGCATTGTTTCAATAAAATAAAAGATGAAGATTTTAAAATTATACATAAGAACATTATTTACACTACTTACATTTGGACTATTACAATATTCATTACAATATTCCAGCTATTGTGCCCACTCAGAAATTACAAACTGAATCCTTTATTTAATCTATTCACTGCCCAAGGCTTGGGATATCTTGTCTAGTTCTTATTTTTAGTACTACTCAGTTATTGCTCACTTATTTCCCCTGAGACAACTACACACTGCCAACAAAGAACTGATGGCCTCATGTCAGCATAAAAATAAATATCTACTTAAGCATGCAGAACCAGATTAATTCGTGGTTTAGTTTTCAGTGTAGAGTGCATTTATCTATTTGCTTACTTACTTATTTAATATTTTAATATATAATTTTTTTATTATATATTTTCATTTATATTTTTTTATTTATTATATTTATTTATATACATTTATATATATATATATATATATATATGTGTTTTCGTTTTTTGAAGAAATTTTTCTTTAATAATTTTACGATTCTATATTAAATTAAGTTAGCTCCCTTTCATTATTAATAATTTATAGTTGATAATTCACCAATCTAAAATTAAATTAAAAATTACTTATCTTTTATGTTCATATGGTAATACTGGTTGGTTTAGTTGCTAGATTTAATGTTATGATAAATATAATTACTTTTTTTATAAAATATTTTTTTATTATTTTTTCTTAAGTTTTTGAAAAAGATTATATTACTATATAAATAGTGCTTAACTACGCCAGCATTATGATAAACTGATATATTTTCAAATTAAATAATGGTCGGTATACACTCAGCACCTGAAGATTGCATTTGGCATGAAACTCCAAGTAGTACAAAAGGTGTGATTATATATATATATATATATATATACACACACACGACTGAGATAGGTATGAACAGATTGAGACCGATAGACACAAATGACTGAGTTAGATCAATCGATTGATAGATATGGACTGAGGTAGATTGATCGATAGATATAGATATGAAAAGATTGAGGTAAGCAGATAGATATAAACAGACTGGGGTAGACAGATATAAACAGACTGGGGTAGACAGATATAAACAGACTGGGGTAGACAGATATAAACAGACTGGGGTAGACAGATATAAACAGACTGGGGTAGACAGATATAAACAGATTGTTATTAACCCCTATATGTGGATGCGAAGAGATGGATTTATACATTTCCACGGTTAGTGGTGCGAAAGTAAATGAAATGACCTTGTCTAGAATTTGAACTCAATACACCATTTCCACTTTCTGTGCTGTTCACTTTATATGCTCCATGCAGATCCACAAATCTTTTTTTGGGGGGGGGGGCGCCCAGTAACAATCAAGTACAGATTAAAAATATAATCCAAAATGAAATTTTAAAATAAATACAGGTGATACACATTAATCTTAATACTGTTAAGACTTACCTCCTACATTAGGCTTTGGAGCATAGCTAGTGGGTGGATACCCTGGTTGGGAAGGATACCCTGTAGTTGCACTTGTAGGTACTGTAGCGGGATAACCTGGCTGTGCTGGATATAAAGGCTGAGAAGAAGAATCCTGGGGAGGGTAACCAGGTTGAGAAGGGTAGAGGGGTGGCATGTTCGATGATTGAGCAGGGTATCCAGGCTGGGTTTGGTACATGGGTCTCTGGATCTGGTCACCTGAAATACAAAGAATAAAAGCTTGAGAATACACACCACATCCTAAGGGGAAGTAGAAAAGTCTAGTACAGCAAACCATACCACCTGCAGCAAGAAGCGATTACACGACTCTCACTGAGATTACTTCCAAATAATGGATAGTGAATATTATTTACATTATTTTCATGTAGCCTATTGTCCTCATCTTTGTTGTTGTTACCACACTGTTTCGGCCATTGTGCTCTCCATTCTTCATCAGGTGCTTGTCAATCCGATAAACTTCAGAGAATTTTGAACTGAACCCTTTATTTAATTTATGGGGTAGGTTGTTCTTTTTCATGTCTATTAACTTTAATTTAGCTATTGCTTGCCCTGTTTTCACTGAGTCAAGGCTCGAAACAAGTTAGTAACTAGATGGGTGATCACTTGAGTACTAGGTGCTTGGATATGGCACAATGATTTAGTGGATAATGGCTTGGAATGAAAAAATCAGAGAGCTGAGTTTAAATTTCAGTCTGGTTTGTTAGATTCCTTTACATGCAAATTCCCTTGGGAAAGGTATAAATTCACCTCTTCTCCTCCCAGCTATGGACTAAATAGTAAAACTTGTATTAGAAAATCATTATCCCCACAAAATTCTTTTAATCCAAAATATGTTTCAGATTTAAATACAGTGTAACCCGGATATAAGAGAGTTGTCGGGACCGGAGAAGAAGTCTCTTATATCCGGGTTTGGTCTATTTTGTTTTATTAACACAGGCTCTAATTTGGGAGCAGAGAAAATCTATCTTATATCCGGGTTTCTCTTATATCCGGGTTACACTAACCTTAAAAAGGTTGATAAGCTGTAAAAAAAACAAATCAATCAGACCACAGAGTCTAAGCCTGCACCACCCAAGCCAGGGATTGAACTCACAAATGCTATGATGCCAAATTAACAAACCAACACTTTAATGCACTAAGCTAGTATTCCATGGGACAATCCTAAGTTTAGAACATGGACCCATAAACCTTATCTGCTTGCTATTGAAACTTTTATGCTTGACAATTGACAGAAGACATACATTAATATGACTAACCAGTCGTTCTAGTAACTTTTTTTCTTTCAGCAGTGAAAAAATTGAAGAAAATTATTGTTTATCAAAGTACTAGCAGAAGTAGCTGGACTTTTATCAGTTTACTTTAAAAAAGATATTGACATTCTTCAGTTGTTCCAGGAATCTTAAATCTATCAGAATTGTTGCAGTCGTGCAATTGAGAAATGGTTCTATTTCATGTTTTACAAAACATTTGCAACATAAATAAATATATAATCTGAAATAAAATTATTTTTATTACATTGCTTACATTTGGACTAATGTCCTCATCTTTGTTGTTGTTATCACAGTCTTTTGGCTGTTGTGCCCACCGACCTTCTTCAAGTGTCTGTTGATCTGTGCAACTTTCAGGGTGTTTTGAAATCAACCTTTTATTTAATCTACATTATTCTTTTCACAGGTAGATTATTCTTTTCCATGTACAGGGAACCATTATGATAACAACAACAAAGATGAGGATAATAGTCTAAATGTAAATAATGTTAATTTCTCATCATAGAAATTCAGGCAGATATTCATGCAAGGTGTTTAATCTTTTTTTTTTTAATGCATTAATTTACATAACTGACTTTTAATCTTTTTAATTGTGCTTTTATTTTTGTTTTCCTACGATTAATGACAATTCATGTCTTTACCAAGGGCATCAGTACAAATATCTTGAACAAGTGCTGATTTATTTTTCTATTCTTTTTTTGAGAAATAAATATTTATACTTGTGAATTTGGTGACATAGTAATTGAGAGTTCAATCCCTGGGCCGGGCAGTGTGTAATTTAACTCAGTGGAAACAGGGCAAGCAATAACTATGCAGTACTAAGAATAAGAACTAGACAGGATATCCCTGGACATAGTGGGACATGAACAGTCTATACCCCTAGATTAAATGAAGGGTTCAGTTCGGAATTCCCCCTAGGTTACTTGCATCAATATAAAACTGATGAAGGCTAGAGGGCCACGTGGCTGAAATGTTGTGATAACAAAGATGGGGGACAATAATCTAAATATGAATAATGTTAATTTCTCATCCTGGAAAATCAGATATATTCTTGCAAGGTTTTTAATCTTTTAAAAATTTTTTTAAAAAATATTGACATGATATTTTCAGATTATTTTTTAATCAAGTTTTTATTTTTGTTTTCCTATGATTCATGACAATTCCTATCTTTCCCAAGGGCATCAGTACAAAGTGAATGCAGATTATCTTGAACAGGTGTTCATTTCCTTTTTGTTTTTATGAATAAATATTTATATTTATGAATTTAGTGACACAGTAATTATGACTTCAATCCCTGGGCTGGGCCATACGTTTTTGGACTCTGTGGAAACAGGGCAAGCAATAACTGCGTAGTACTAAGAATAAGAACAAGACAAAATATTTCCGGAACAAAAACAGTGTACCCCTGTAGATTAAATAAAGGGTAAAGTTTGGAATTCATTATTAGTTAGCCGGATTGACATATATATATATATGATGAAGGTTGGAGGGCACAATGACTGAAACAGTGTGATAACAACAAAAGATGAGGATAAGAGTTTGCATGTAAATAGTGCAAATAATTATCCACGTCCCAGAAATTCAGACAGAAATACTTACTAAGCATTTTTCTGCAGTTTCATCTAAAATGATGCCTCTTTTTGCAGTTTGGCCAGAAATAATTTTGTCTGGCCTAAATTGACCTCTCATCTACTCAAAGATGGACACTACCAATCTCATTTTGTTCCTTGAGTCATGCTACACACATAGACATATTTTCTCTATATGTCTATAAATTATAGCAACTTTTAAAACAGTATATTTATAAATTTTCTAGAAGAAATACACATGGATTTATATATATTAATGGTGTAAGTACCTAACCTTGCCCCAATTTCTAAATAGCTAAAATAAATACAATCAAATGGGGTCAACTAGACATTTTAAAAATTGCTTTAAAAAGGAGATGACAGTTTTCAGTTGGTTCAGAAATGCTAATTCAGTCAGAAACACTGCTTCTGAGCAATTAAGAAAATGGTTCTATTTTCCTTTTTATAAAAATTCACAAAAACAAATGAAGAACATAGAAGTTCTCTTTATATATGTGTGTGTGTGTGAAAATGAGTTAAGGAGGTATGAGTAACCATATATGCGTGTGATTACATACACATACAGATTAGTAAATATCTATTTAATTTTTGGTGTAGACAATACAGTGCTCAATGTAGTTAAACAGAGCTCTCTCTCTCTCTCTCTCTATATATATATATATAGAGCAAAAATAAATTCTTGTCATCAAAGCATTGTCATAGGATGGACATCACTCTAGTTAAAGATGGTACATCTACTGACTGGTCACTTTATAAAGGTATACTCTTCTCATACCAGGTTGTACTTCCTTTTGCTTGAGAACCACCTTAATTTTTCTTGGCATGGATTTGACTATATTCTAGAACTCTTTCAAAATCTGTGTCCATGCTATTATTATAGTATCCCACAATTCTTCCAGATTTGTTGACTTCCTATTCAACATACAAATCTCTAATTCCACATCCCAAAAGTGCTCTATGGGATTGAGATCCCTTGACTGGGGGAGAGGCCACATTAATGCAAAAACCTCATTGCTGTGTTCCATGAACTAATCTGCCACTAGTCTTTATTTGTGATATGGCTGGGGCAGAAAACAGAATGTAGACAGAGCCATTTACCATGACTGATAACATTACCAGCCCCCGTTAGTCAAAGAGACAATGTTTAGTATGCTGTTTCTGCAGAAAGAAAGCAAATTGCTGCTCTGCTGAAACAGCAGGTGTGAAGTCAGGAATGTCCAGTTATGAAGAAAGTGTCTACCAGCTTCCCCATAAAATAATCGGAATAGTGAGCTAAGTTGAGTTAGCTATGCAAATGGTTCCTTTTGGTAGCTAACTGCTAAAGTTTTAGACTCCATAAAAGCAGGCACATTTTCCATTGTGTGGAAGTGTGTGGTAGTGCACAGTGTTGACTGTACAATGTGATTGCTGCATGTTACCAAAGATTTCTGTCCATGTTACCCAGTACCATCTGAAATTCATTCATACTTGTTTGTATTTCCAGTGTCTTGGCTGCATTCATATGTATGTTGTTCCCATGTGGAAGTTTTGTTCATGCTCTGCTTGTTGTGATCCTGTGTTGGCACCTTTAGTGTTTGATTTTGGTACTACTGATTTTTCCGTACCTCTCAGTTGGCAGATACCCAACCACTAAGAAGTAACTACTTCAGTTGGCCTGCTGAAAGCGGACAGACACCAGAGGATAGATGTACTGTAGTCATCAATTGACCAATTTGATTTTTACAGCTTAACCTTTTGCAAGTTATTCAAATTCAGAAAATATTTTTTATATTGTAAGAATGTTTTTGGAGATAATAATGATTTACTGATACAATTAATACTAATTAACCCATAGCTGAGCGAGAAGAGGCGGATTCATATTTTTCCCCAAGGATATTTGATGTGTATTTGTGGGTTATCCCACTTGACTTAGATAGAAAAAAAAAATGTTACTGGGGGACACCTCTTAAGCCTATAAATAGGCAATGATATTCTCACTCATTCTCTTTTAGTTTCACAATTCTGGCTACAGGGTGTAGTCGTACGTGGGGAAAACTTTTTTCCCCATGGGGACATGGTTTTACTTTTCTCCCATGACCTTTTGTACTCTTTCACACATGTGCCTATCATATAGGCCTACACAAATTTCACACACACACACACACACACACACACACACACACACACAAAAACAAACATATTATCTAGTTTAAATGTTTCCTATGCAATTAATCTTTAAATGTTTTCTTCTTTTATTGTAATTCTTTTGTTAATGCATGCATTGTTGTTTGTTTTATATTGTGTTTTTTTGTTATTCATTTATTACTTGGACTCACATTGGAGTCTGCAATAATTGGTATGGGAAAAATAATACCAGAATGTCACATAAGAAATTTAAGTTTGTCAGACCAGGCAACGTTTTTCTGATCTTCTATTGTCCAATTTTCATGATTCTTAGTGAATGCTAACCTTAGTTTCTGGTTCTTATTTGACAGGAGTACCATCCAGCATGGTCTTCTGTTGCTGTAGCTCAGATACTTCAAGTTGCAATATGTTGTGTGTTCAAACAGGCATTAGTTTGTAACTCAACAATATACATTTTCAAGAATCAATGTAACATACCAATATTAAAAACATGGTCCAATGAAAATGAAGCATGTTATCTGGTCATGTGATTTATGCACCCTTCAACCTTTCTCTTACAGGCAGGATGGGAAAAGCCTCTTGCTGCTCTATTGCTACTTTTGTGGAAATTGCTCAGACAAACAACATTCCTTAGTTCCACCAGGCCTAACCTTCACAGCAAGGACCTGTTATGCCAGCCACTTACATTGTAGTAAACCACCCACTTAAGTTCCATTCAAACAGCTCCTTCCCACAAACCACTGCTCTGCAGAACTGACTTCCAAGAGGAAGTTTCCCCGATAGCAACAATCTTAACCTGTTTAAGTATGGGGTTAATTGTTATCTTCCCATCCTATTCATACAAATTGCCTCCTAACATAACACTACTTCGAGTGCCCCTCTCCCATCCCTCCAAGATTTGTACAAAGTGAACCTTACTTAAAAAAAATAAAAATGTGATTATGTAATTTTGATGTATACATATGAAAGAGTGATAAATGTAATTTCTTAGATCAAGTACTCTCAATTATCACTAATTTTTTACTAGTATTTCTTTCATCTTAATTTCAGTTGTATTTTTTATAGTAAATTGCAAATTTGTATTTTATGATTGTCAGCCATGTGGCTCAGAAAGAAATAAGTCTTTGGCAAGATTCAAACTTACATTTCTTGTCCTTCAGAGTTTGTCTTTCAAGGTCAGCTATGAAGATCAACCATTTAATTATTCAAATCTGGCTTACAAAGCTTTTATTCCTGATTTTCTCCCAAATGCCTGATACTCTATATTCTCAGTTTATATATTCTTGTAAAATAAGTTTCAATATCACTTGAATTTTTTAAGTCGGATCAAATATTTTTTCTTCCTGATATTTTAAGATTTTTTATTTCTGTTGCTTTTCAATACACTTGTGTAATCGGTGCGCCAAATTCATGTCCTGGATTAGCCTGTTGTGCTCACTTTTGCACAAATACCCTTAAAAAGGCATGAACCAGTCTCTTCTTCCAGTCGTGGGCTAAAGGGCAGGGTAAACTGAGCTCTCTAGCCTTGGTTGGCAATCAGTCTAAAAGAAGTCTGTAGAGAAAACAGTCCACTATTTTTTCCTAATAATGCATGCCAAGTCACACATAATAAAGAAAAGGAATCCATGGAGAGCCATGATTGTGTATGAAGGGATGTAGCATTAAAAAAATGTATTATAATATACAAATTTATTACATAGAATATTATCAATTACTAACGAATTTGCCATTGCTGTCAAAAAGGATACATTTTTTTGAAGCCGTTTATATTATTAGGTTTCCAGATTTGAGACTTTAAATACATTTTTTGCAGTTATTAGTCTTTTTATACACTAGGCTCATAAAAACTTTGAAAGCATCTGTTATAGTCATAATAAAGACAATGATAGTGCAAGTGATATTTTCTTTTCTCAAACTTCTCACCTGTGGAACTCTTCCAGTTTCTTGCTTCTCTGTCACATACAATTTTCGAAAATTTAAATGCAACAACAATTTTGATTTTCTGATTTTTTTAATCCTCTTTTATATTTCTTTTTTCTCTCTTAATTTTCTTTCACTCTCAGTAACCCCCTTGTGTCTTAGTGGCATTGTCACTTTGCTTGGTGTGAAGTGACTAAAAAAATCAAAAAATACATTACAAAAAAAAAAAAAAAAAAAAAAAAAAAACTACTTATAGATTAAGAATTTTTTTTTTTTTAAATATTTTTTTCATCTCACTTTTGTTGCTTTTTAAATTTTTATCATAATATTATTCTAATTTATTAAAGTATTTTCAATTATTAGCAATTTCAATTTATATTTTTCTTACTTTTTGCTGTTATGTTGATTCCAATTGTTATGACAAGGTGTGGTCATAGGGTGACTACGGAGCTGAACACCTGACCAGCTCTCTCCAAATATCTAGGTTGTGTCCGAGTATCTGTGAATGACCAGTCCACTCACTCATGTTGTCAGCCCATTTTTCCTCTGTCTGTCTCTTCTTTTGCCTAAGGTATCAGCTTGTAGAGCAGCAATGGAAAGATTGTTTCCTATTCTTCTTCGATGTCCCGTATCCCTTTAGGACATTGGTGATCCTGGCTCTCTGCCATCCCCTGTATTTGTAGCTCTTAGCGCTGTCTTTTTGCTATCCCTTGCAATCTGCGTTCTGCCAACTATTTACACAAACATGTTAGTTAGGTTATGATTTGCTTTCCTTTGTCCATGTTGCCTTCAATTAGAGTGTGTGTGTGTGTGTGTGTAATTTTCTAAGCCCTCCCCCCACCCAATTACGTGCCCTAAAAATTTCAACTGACTTTTTCTGATTTGAAGTATAAGTGTTCGTTTCGTTTCCATTTTCTCTAAAATTTCATTGTTGTTCACATATTCAAGCCATGGTATTCTCAGCATCCTTCTGTAGAAGGACATTTGTTACCTCAAGCCTCTTTTCTTTTACCTTAATTTTAAGAAAAGTAACTGAAATTAAGATGAAAAAATAAAAAGTAAAAAATTAAGAGGCTTATGGTCACATCACGTTGAAACAGCGGTTCCCATATGACCACCAAAGTTAAGCAACATTCAGCCTGGTCAGTAAATATAAAGGCAACTGCTTGGGAATACCAGGTGCTGTAAGCTTGGATGTGCAGGTGGTGTAATGGTTAAGGGTTCAAAAGTGTTAATTGGAGGGCTGAGTTCCAATTCCAGTTGGGTTCATTATATTCACTTATGCTCAAATACCCTTGGGAAAGGTATGAATTCCTTCCCCCCAGCTATAGATTAATTAGTAAGACTTTTATATCTAATTCATTATTATCTGCAAAAAAAAAAAAAAAAAAAAAAAAATACAATCTAAAAATATTTTCTGGTTTTAAATAACCTGGAATTGGTTTATATGGTGTAGAAAATAAATCAAAAATTAATAATATAGTTAATATATTTGAAATTCTGTAAATCGAAAATATAACACCATTTTGGTTTTGTATTATGGAAGTCACATTCTTTTTCATATTATACAAAAAAAAAAAAAAAATTTGGTATTGTTAAAAGTGCATCAGCAGCAGATTCAAAGTAATTACTGTGGACTCCAAGAAACTGATGAACTTTTTTGATGAAGCAACTTGTTTCACATTGCATTTTCTTCATTCAATTTCTTCAACTTGGATACGTCAGAATAAAGAGTAAGAGACTCATAAAAAAAACAAAAAAAAACTGTGAAAGCATCTAATTTTTTTTAGAAATTATCTGATTTGAAAAGACTAAGCAGATTTAAAAACTTACAGAAAATTATAAAAGTAATTTTTACTCTCGTCTTGTGAATATTTTTATTTTTGGTTCTATTGGAAATTATCATAATTCTGATGTTCCATTGGAGCCCTGCATCACTTGTTAGAAATTACTATTAGTCTCGTCTTCCATCTAAGTCCTGTGTTACTTCTTAGAAATTATCTTTACTTATTATTATTCTTGCTACTTGTCTGTGCTTAATTTTTCCTTTCCGTACCATAACAAATTCAAGAGATAACTGGCATTTTCATTTTTTTTTTTATTTAATAAACCTATAGGACTATTCCTTCAGCTGATAGAAAGCACTTAAAAGTAGAGAGCAGCTCTTTCCATGACTTTGATAATTATTATTCTCTGTGGTTCAAAGCAATGAACTCTTTCGATATTAGTTGCTCATTAATTGGATCTGTCTCAAATGAATGGATCAACATTGTATTCAGAACCAGCTTGTTAGAATATTCACATCTTATTTGTCAGAGATATCTTATGTGCCATGTTGAATTTAATTGTCTATTCCTCTACAGGTTTTAATGCCATACAGAAAAAAAAAATTATTTTTCTGAATGCTAGGTCTAGGTTGAAATTAAGGTAAGTGTCATTTCCCAGGCTCTTCCTCCAAAAGCAATCCAGTCAATTTTGAAATAATCAGGAGCAATATCATTTAAGATTAACTGGAAATGGTAGGTTCATTGTTCCACTCCAATAAGTATCCGACTCCTACTATACTTGATCTTTACAAGGAATTAACAAGATCCATTTACAAGAGCCAGATCAAACCAAATTTATTTCAATTTTTAAATTCCAGGTTGTTTTGTTTTCACATGTATATCCTATGGCATTGTGTTTATGGATTTTTTTTTATACTGTTAGTTCATCCAATACAAGGCCAAAGAGGCATTCAAGGTAGAGGGTTACTGGCTGAATTTGTTATAAGAGAAGGACGAAGATTGATTCGTTTTTTTTTTACAGCTTATCAATAGTTTGCACATTATTTAAATCCAAAAATATTTTTAGACTGTATTTTTTGGCAACAATAATAATGATTTGCTGATAAAATTTCTACTAATTAACTCATAGCTGGAGTAGAAGGGGTGAATTTATACCTTTGATAAGAGTATTTGCATGTATAATGAATCCAATTGGAACTCTGCGCTCTGATTTCCAATCCAAAGCCATTACACTATCTGCACATCTAAGCTTACAGGACCTGGTATTCCCAAGTGGTCACCCATACTGACCATGCTCGACATTGTTTAACTTTGATAATCATATGTGATAAGGCTGTATGGGTGATTTGAGAAGTAAATATTATGAGATGAGTAGCATAGATATAAAATAAAGAGACCAAGGTTTATATATTTGCTGTACTTATTGGAAAGTGCTCAATATCAGTGATAGAGCTAACATATTTAGTTGCATTGATATGAGTTTGTGACCCTCGATTTCACAAGGGTGAGTGAGACAATGTGAACATAGGAATTAACACTGCACAGTGATTGTTAGTTTCATGCCTCAGTAAAATCTTCAGACTGATAAAATGTTCAGTCTGATATCGAGCAATCTTCCCATGAACATATAACTAATCTTAAACAATATATAAGTGGACACTGAGATCCACACCAAGTGGCAGTAGTATTTTTCATGCTTGAACACAATCTTCATGGCCTGAAGATTGCATTTAAGCATGAAACAGAATGTTGCTGCTTGGTGTTGACCTCAGTGTCCACTTTTATATTTACACATGCTCTATTTCCGATATTGAGCACTATTACCCAGAAATACCGTAAAACTATAATTTTATCATATGGTGGACTCTCCCGTTATATTTGACGTACGAGGGTCAAGCAGCTCAGTTCCTAGGAACTGACAGCCAGTCACCAGCACATATGATTTGATTATAGTGATGAAGGCTTTGTGCAGAAACAACCACACTTTTTGAAGGGCCAAATACAAAGATCTGGTGCACTACGTGCCACAAGGTCCCCAAACAACTCTCCACAGGTTTTGAATTCAAAATTATTCCTTCTCCTAGACAGGTTGCCATTCAAAGCTATAGAACTCAGTCTGTCCTGCTATTTGCCCATAGCTGGAGGGAGAAGTAGAGGATTAATACCTTTCTCCAAGGGTAAGGTACATGCACATGACTGGAAGTTGAACTCAGCTTTCTGATTCCTCAATCTGAGTTGCTATCCATTACTCCACCGTGCCTCCTAATTTTATCATATATATATTATTTTTTTTTTTTTAGATATAAATCCTACTATTTAACCCATGGCTTGAGGAAGAAGAGGTGGATTCATACCTTTCCAAAGGTTATTTGTATGTTAATGAATATAATGAACTTGACTGGAATTCAAACCAGACTGTTCTATTTTTCATCCCAAGGCAAGAAGCTGAAAGAGATCCACAAGTGATAAGTACAACAGAAGAAACTGTTAGCATAGAACTTACGGCGACATCTTGCAATTTCATCAGTAAAGTGATGAGACCTAGATGCCAATCTAGTACTGCTCTTAAATTCCTGAAAACAAGGTACGAAAGGGGAAAACACATCAGAACTATTATCATGAAAATATTTATAGAAAATGAACATGGCCGCTATGCGATGGCAGTAGAAAAATGAAGCTGAGATGCTAGGTAAAGACCAATAATATTGCAGATTCTTTGGATTTTGTCAATAATCTCTAGATACACAGAACTAGACCAAATGCGACAGCAATGTACAATGCATGTATGAATGCCATATTTATAAAATGCTTTTGAGACAGGAAAGTAAGGACTGGGCAGCTCATACTCATGTATGGAAGCAGTACCCCACTTTCAACCTTATCTGGTTGTTGTAAAGTCAGAAGATAGCAGGAAGGGGTTATGTACTTACTGGAGACAGGAAAATAACCATTCTTCTAGCATCTTTAGTGATGGATTGCATACATGTTCCACTTGAGGTCTGGGTCGAGCTTAAATCTCAATAGGTGCTCAAGACAGGGCCTCCCTGAGAACACCCATTCATCATGATAGACAAAATTCCAGGGTCTGCTTGGTGATGATGGGATGTCACGAGTTTCGTTTTCAAACCAGTTTTCCCCTGACGGAGCTGTTAGAGCCAGGTCACGGGAGAGATGATCTGCCAGGTTCTGGTCATCTAGTTTTGAACTTGTAAAACATTGCAGATGTAGCAAACTAATTTGTTCTGTATAGGGCCCGTTTTGTAAAGTCTCTTCAGCTTCCTTGTGAGTTTTCCTGTGATATATGAGACTAGAGTGGTTTTCTACATGTTAAACATAGTACTGATCATAATTTTTCAAAGGACCACTACAAAGAACCTTTTCTACCTGCCATCAGCATGATTGATGCTAGACTCCTGGAGAGCAACACACTGCATTCTTGGCCTCACATTTTCAACTGACTTAAAGTAGAGTGCTTACATTGAATCAATAGCTGCATCTACTGCAAGGAAAGTTGGGTCACTGTGTTATGCCAGAAAATTTTTCTCACCAGAATCGATCTTGCACATTTACAAATCTCCCATTCATCTGTGCATATCTGGACTGGTGCTCCTGCTATTCATCACAAGGTTCTTGACAAAATCGAAAGTAGTATCTAATCAATCCTGACCTGGCTTCTCTTCAATCATTTTCTCACCGACATGGTGTGGATTCCCTCTGTCTTTTCTACAAATATTTTCATGGCAACTACTCTGACAAGCTATTTTCTCCCTGGTGCCCTGAATACATGAATTTAAGCATGCTACGAGATTAGCATCTAGATCACAGCCTTTTACTGTTGAAATAGCTAAATGTTTTAAATGCAACTGCCACTTCTACTCCAACAGTGTCTTTTCTTGCACTTCCCATCTGTGGAACTTCCTTCCATTTATTTGCTTCCCTGATTACTACAATCTTCAAAAATTTAAATGCAATGTCAATCACCATCTATCTTCTGGAATCCAATTAAGTCTTTTGTCCTTTCCGTAAATCTCCTTATGCTCAGTTTGTGTACTAGTGTCATTTCCGTCTTGCTCGAGGTGAAAAATACATGTTCTGCCACATCTACCACATGTAAATTGATAGATTACAGGATCAATGATTACTGCTTTCCAAGCTGCATGCTTGACATTTAGCCAACTCATTGGATGCTCTTGGAAGATTTTTGTGCCTTCTTGAATTGTACACCTCCACTTATTTTAATCACAAGCACTAGTTTTCACTACTCAGAATCTTCTATATGGCAGGTTGCAAGAGATTCTTTCAAAGTCTGTGAAGTGCTTCCTTGGTTTATGCTGAAGTTGAGAACGATAGAACATTTGCAGTCATCAAGAGGAATGACATGGCCTACCCCAGTGAAGCCTGTGGCGATGTGCACTTCAATGCTGACTGTATTGACCTTTGAGGACCACAGTGTTTGGTGCGTGGAATATCTAGTGGATACCAATAATTGATATTAAACAGCATTTGTAGAATCTATCCAGAGTGCCCGAGTGCCTGCAGTATACGACCCATGTCTTACAAGAATAAGCAGTAGGGTAGGTTGAATTTTTTTTTTTTTTTTTTTTTTAGAAAAATTGACATTGCACTCAATGTTAAAGCTGGGGTTTGATGTGATAAGGACTGCCACCAAAAATTAGATTCACAGCTTTTACCAATTTTTGAGCATTTAGTTTTAAAGATCGCCTAAAAAAATATACAGAAATACCTAATTTCTGCAGTTTTTCGCTTACAAACTGACTTCAAAATTTGACTAATTCAAGAATAAATCCAAATAAAGTTGATTTTTTTTTCTATCGGATAACTTGAATGGAAAAAATATTCAAACCCGAATTCTAATTATGAATCACTACAAGCAAAATATGCAATGTTTTTTTTACTGTATTCGATAAGTAAACACTGTAAAATTTATTTTAGAAGATTATGAAAAACACTACTCAATGAATAAGATTTATTAGATCATTTGATAGATAATTAATATCTACTAACATACCTCTAATACAAGGCCCAAGGGCCACTCAAGGCAGAGGGTTACTAAATGTGGTTGTTGCGGAGGAATCAAAGCAGCAGAACTTCTTTATGGGTTGGAGGCATCATATCTGAGCAGGCAACCCAAACATCAAGTTTGCTCCATTGGGAAAAACTAAAGAACCCATTGGAAGAATGTGGGATAACAAAGGCTGCTCGGAGATAAGATGACATCCCTTATCCCCAATTCATATAGGATATACTATAACATTAAGGAAATACCTGTAGGGGGATTAGATGTGACTGATTGGAGGAGGGGTCATCAAACTAAATGGGTATTATATTAAAGTTTTAACTTTGTTAATGGCTTCTACCCAAGAAGACACTTAAATTAGCGGCAGAAAGCAACAAAAAATATCAAAACTTAAAATAAGACTTCTGCTTCTGTTCAAAATGCTGAGTTCAAGTAATTGCAATTGTATGTGACAATAGCTGAACCCATCAAACTTTAAAAAAAAAAAAAAATTGACATTGTCTTTAATAAACCTTGGATAACAAAAAATGGCTTGTATTTTTTTTAAATATTCGGAATAATTGAATTACTGAATCTACTTCTGAATTACTGTTTTATGCTGAAGTCAAAAAAGATGATAGCAAAATTGGAAATTGTAAAAGTTCTTTTTGAGTAAGAATGATGTATACCCAAAACCTGTCACGTGACAAAAAGTTTCCCATTGTTTAAAAGTGTTTTGGGATCAAACACACTCATTATTAAATAGGGAGGATACTGCAGAAGCAAGTAATTTCATTGAAAAAGTTTTAAAATTTTGGAAAATTGTCAAAGAAATATATGGTGACACTAAGAAAAATGATCCACTGAAAAAGGTGATATCAGATTTAGAAGAAGACCATCTGTTATTACTTTTGAATTAGCAAAAAAATGACAAAAAAGAATGGGAGGTAAGTAAGAAATTGGGATACTAGTTTAGCCATTGAATATACTTAAATGGCTTAATTGATGTTTGTAGATATTTGTGGGTTTAATTTTGTTATGTTTGTCTTAATTTTCCAATGTGGAAAAATTCACCAAAGTTCTGGAGGTGCATATTCTATAACACTTCAAAATGTTATTGAAAAATTTCATATTGAAAAAACTACTTAATATTAAATGTTGAAGTTAAAGAATATAACTTGAACCATAATTGCTCAAAATGTGGACATTTACTGGATGCAAAACATTTGATAACTTAACAGAAATTGAAATTAGGAACCATAAAGATATTAAAATGTTACTATTGTATGTAGCAGGCTATTTTACAAGAAAAGAGTGTTTCACAGAAGAAGAAATATTTATTAATATTAGTTTTTATTTTAAAGAATATGAACATTTTAAAAATTCCTCGAGATACCACATTTTTTATTTTCAATTTCCCTCCTTTATACATATATTTAATTGGTTAACTTCCCAAATTATCCGGCTAATTAATTTTCTGTTCTTGTTAATAGAAGTTGATTTTAATTTTGAAAACTACATGTACTGGTAATATCTTTTATTGTATCATAACAAAATCAGTATATTCTTCATCTTCTGAGAAACAAATTATACATGTAATGAAAATCACAAATTTTGTGAAGAATATTAAAGTCTTGTTTCTCTGAAATTCACATTTTTTGTAAAGTATTTTTTAGACATTGTTTTGATACAGGATTTTGTAAAATGCTGAAATTGCTTTCTTCTTGTTTTATACAATTATATTTTCTGTAATCAAGTGGCATAAACAAATTAACTCATTATTTTTGCAATATTATCTAAAAATGTCTAATTTATGATGAATAATGTGATTTTTATGTATTTAGTTATTTTATGGTATTTTTGTTCTTTGTACATTTGCATTTATGGAAATAAGTCAATTGTAAGATGCTTCCTAATATTATATATAGTTGCTAAAAATGTTTTCAGTAATTGTTATTTAGTAGTAAATTAGGTTGTCACATGGTTGCCAGGCCTGCTATAAGGATCACCTTGCCTTAATCCTTATTATAAGGACCCAATTTCTCGAGAGTGAAAACTCCAATATATTAATTCCTAATTATACAACAGTTTACATTATTTGCAAATAATTTACTGCATTATAATGCACCAATTTCTGTAATTTTGTTATTATAAAACAGCAAAACTGGCACCTTATAGTGAGCTTTCTGTTTTGGCAACACTGAAAATGATCTAAGAGAATGCACTGAATATTGCTATTATATGTGGTCAGGTGCTTTTGTTATGTATTTAGAGATTCTTGATAAAATCCAAAGACGAATCTGCAATGTTATTGGCCCTGGTATCTTGGCTTCAGTCACTTTCACACCATAACATAGCTTTCCTGTGCATTCTCCATAAATATTTTTGTGGTAATTGTTCTGATCAACTTTCCTCTTTGGTACCATGACTTTACAAATTTAAACACAGCATTGGCAGCTAGGTCTCATCATTTTACAGGTGAAAAAGCTAGTTCTATGCTAACAGTCTCTTTTCTCATGCTTCTTGCTTGTGAACTCTTCTGGTTTCTTGCTTTCCAGTCAACTTTGAATTTAAATTTCTGAAAATCAATGTCAATCCTTATCTTTTGTCTTCTTAATTTCTGTTCTTTAACTGTTCACTCTCCTTTATAATTTTTCTCTTATTCTTTCTCACTCAGTAACCGGCTGTACCTTAGTGGCTTTATTACCTTGCTTGGAGTGAAATGATTAAAAAACCAAAGCAGTTTCCTGTTCAATTTGAAACATAAGTGGAGACTGCATTCACGACCACTCTCAGTGCTTTAATTTATCAAGGGCAATAACTCCAGGTATATTAATACAATTAATAGAGTAGTTTCCCTTATTTATTTAGAAAGGAGTTCAATGACTCCCAAAAAACACCAGTGAACTTTATATAATGTACTTATATGAAAATCACATGCACAAGAGAATTTGTATGTAAATGAATGTCACAAACTCAAACGGAATTTGAACTCAGCTCTCCGATTTTTCAACTTGAGCTACTATTCATTACAACACTGCATTTGTAGAATTGGTTTCATTGTGCCATTATTTTACAATATGCAAGGCAAATTTATATCCATTTTCTCTTATTTTAAATTTATAAATTCAACTTATAAAAAGCATGTATTTATATATGCCTATGGGATAATGATTATATAAAAAAGAATTTTAGGGGAAAAGGAGTATGACAAAGTGGAAAAAGTTTTCATCTGATGCATTGCACCATTTAGGACTTCAGACTAAATTTATGTTTCTGTATCTATAAATGACATTCTGTTAGCGTGTGTTGTCTGTCACCTTGTTACCTCATCCTGAGCAAACCGTTCGTCCGATTGACATGAAAATTCACTCACAGATTGGAAATATACGGCATTTGTACTTGACGTCTTCGGATTTTTCGATTGTTCCTCCGATTTGGGGGGGGGGGGGGGAATAAAAAAAATCAAAAAAAAAAAAAACAAAAAAAAAAAAATCGATAAAACCGATAGGGAGTCGAATATTGATTTAAAAAAAAAAAAAAATTGAGTTTTTCAGTGATGGATTTCACAAATTACAAGCGATATCCACCAAACTCACGTTGAGCAATGTCCTTACTTATAGTTTTGAGGTGCTGTTCTTTGTTTTTAAAAATTGATATCCGTTATCGGAAAAAAAAAAAAAAAAAAGAAAAAAATCATAAAATTGATCACTTTGGGACATCCGATTCAAATCCAATGTAGCTGATTTTTGGCTCTGTTTTTCGCAAACTGCAAAGAATTTTCATGAAAATCATGTTGAGCATTAGTTTTATCAACAGTTAATAGTTGCTGACCTTTTTCTTCAATATCAATTATCGGAGGGGGGGGGGGAAAAATCGATAACATCATGCCACTTTTGACTTCCAGTTCAAATCCAGTCAAGCTGATTTTTGGCTATATTTTTCGCAAATGGCGAAGAATTTCCACCAAAATTACGTTGAGCATTGTTTTTATCAACAGTTATGAGGTGCTGACATTCATTTTCAAAATCAATTACTGGAAAAATCAATACAATCGATCACTTTGGGACATCTGATTCAAGTCCAATCTAACTGATTTTTGGCTATATTTTTCGCAAATGGCGAAAAATTTTCAGTAAAATTCCCATTGAGCATAGTATTTACTGACAGTATTGAGGTGCTGCCTTTCGTTTTCAATATCGGATAAAAAAAAAAACACAAAAAAAAATGATGAAATCATACCCCTTTTGACTTCCCATTCAAATCGATTTTACCTGAATTTGGCGATGTTTTTCACAACTTCATTGGGATTTTGATTAACGTTATCGGCTTTAGTTGTGACAATTAAAAACTTCTGCACTGTGAGCTCCTTTGTGACCAACTAATACCTGAGGGAATCGATACAATCATGTCTTCATCGGAATTTGCGAATACATTAATCAAACGCATGTTCAACTGAGACGTCTACACTACACACTCCACAGCTGATTGTTATTCACACATGCGTGACCATGCTTCACATAGCGGTATCTCAATGGCTGAGTGCAGTACGCGGTCGCTGATTGGTGTTCGAGACACTAGGACGCTCGCTGATTGGCACAACCGATTGGCCAGTAATACTTTGCATTTGAACCTGCTGTGCACACCTGTGGGACGAAGGTCGCACTTCTCCCGTTACGCCGCCATCCGGTTGACACGATAGGCTCCTTCAACTGATCATTTCTCCTACCGCAAGTTGTTTCTTACGTTTTTGTTTTCCGTTTAACTACATTTTTCCAACTACCATAAACAACTTATTCAGCTGTTTTACTTAAATACCTGCCTTCTAGATTCTGGATCACACTTTCCGATACTAAGTTAGACTTTGTACTCCTGCAATTGAGCAACCCTAATCAACCACTACTCGCATCACTTTTCCTCATGCCGCCAAAAAGGACGGTATGTCTTAGCCATCAGTCTGCAAGAGCGTCCGCTATGAGGGCAAAAAGGGCCCGCGATTTCCAGGAGCAGACTACAATGCGACTATCACAGGTCGCTCAACAGTGCCCTTATGCAGGCCTCGCAGTCACAAGAGGAGCATGCCACCTGCTTGGCTGGGAAAGCTGCCTACAGGGCATCGTTGTGATTAAGGCTCAAGATTGCACAAGGGTCAAGAATGAATGCACAGGCCGCGGCAACCGCCTCTGCATCTCGGGCTTCCAGGACTCATCATCAAAGGCTTCTTAATGTAAGAAATGCTGCCGCCACTGCAAAATCAAGGGCAACAAAGACACTTGACTGCAGGCGCACCTGTCAATCCAGGGACCGGTAGGGCTGCTGAGACTCCACTCCGTGAGTCTCTTCAAAATGCTTCGAATGCTGCCACCACTGCCAGGTCGAGGGCAGCTGAAACATTTGACCACAGGCGTGCCCGTCAATCCCAGGACGCTGCTGCAACAGTGACTGCTAGGGCTGCTAAGACACTGCTCCATGGGTCTGTTCAAAATGCTGCCACCACTTCCAGATCGAGGGCAGTTGAAACATTTGACTGCAGGCACATCCATCAATCCAGGGACACTGCTGCAACAGCTAGGTCGAGGGAGTCCGAGACAGAGCTGTAGCAGGCAACCCACAATGCTGCAGCAACTTCTGCTGCTAGAAACTCCAAGGGCCCAGACAAGGGCAAACAGTCTCTCAAGGGCTGCTACAAACATGGCCGCTCAAACTCACCAAGCTCACGACACTCAGCGCCTTGCGGCCGCCCGTGATTTTACCTATCCCAGTAGCTCTTTTTGGTATTTCTTTGCTTTCAATTACGACCCTGGCATTAACTTAACTATGCAGGACGACATCAATGTAGGGTCCATGACCTGTGTTTGCCAATTCTGCAACACCTGCAAATGGGTTGGGGAGCCTGCTGGTCTGTGCTGCTCCTCCGGCAAAGTTCAACTGCCACCTCTGCATGAACCACCTACCCTGTTGAGGGGGACTAATAGCCGGCTCCCATCCCGACTCCAACCACTTACTGAAAACAATTAGGCAATACAACTCCTTTCAAATGACTTCATTTGGGGCTCAGGTGGTTCGAGATGAGGGTTGGATGCCCACTTTCAAAGTACAAGGGTAGGTATACCACCGCATTGGGTGTCTGCTGCCTGATGAGACCTGTACGCCTAAATTCCTTCAACTGTACTTTATTGCAGACTACAACCTACAGGCCGAAACCTGGATTGGTATTTTGCCGCCGTCAGGAAGAGTTCCTCGCAGGGACGTCATACTACTACTACTACTACTTCAGGCCATGCTTCATGAGGTTAACAGCTACATTCGCAGTTTCAAATATGCTTTGGAAAAGGCTCCCTTTCCTTCTTTCAGTATTGTAATTGACGCCGACAAACGGCCTCATGATGAACACAAACGCTGCTACAATGCTCCTGTGTGCAATGAAGTGGCTCGCTATTATACATGGGGAGCAAGACCGCACTCGCGATATTGTCTGCAAATCAAGAGGCAGCGCTCTTCGCAGGATTTCAGGGACCCATCGATCATATGACACATTGCAGTACCCTTTACTTTTCCCTTATGGTGACGATGGCTACCACTTTGGCATTCCCATTCATACTCCGGGTGGCCAACCTACGTCTTCCAAAGCCTTATCGTGCAAGGCCTTCTACTCATACTGTTTCATGGTTAGGGATGGAGACTTCAACCTGCTTCATAGATGCAGGGAGCTTTTCCACCAGTTTGCGGTTGACATGGCCACTAAGATGGAATTGGAGAGGCTTTGTTTTATACGGAATCATCAGAAACAGCTGCGCACAGACTCCTATGTATACTTACGCAACAGCCTCCTTCGAAATGAAGTCAATCCCTGCGACCTAGCGAAGCTGTGCATTCTGCCCTCTACCTACACTGGGGAGGGCCGTGTTACATGCATGAACGCACGCAGAACGCTGACATATGTTAGGCAATATGGGTGGCCAGACTTATTTATAATGTTTACCTGCAACCCCAAATGGGTTGAGATAACACGTGAACTCCTACCCAGACAGGATTACACTCACAGACATGACATTACTGTCCACGCATTTCGCTTAAAACTGGGAAAACTTATAGACTTAATAGTGAAGGGGCGAGTCCTACAGTGTAAACGCAACCACTATTTTACATTGCCAGAATTAAAAATCTTGACCGATTATGAACGGGTGGCAGTCTTCAGGTAAGCACGGAGCAGCCACCTGTTGCCCTTGATCTCATTGATTTTGCTACCAGTGAGATTCCCGGCCTATCAGTGACCTCAACAACTGTGGATACGTGCATAAGTTCAATAATTCAAACCCCAAACCAATTTAACTACATAAAAACCCTGAGCAATGCCGGGCTTTACTGCTAGTATGTCGATACAACCAACTTACATGCACATGAACCAAAGACATGCTGAGAATTTTAATTTTTTTTTTTTAATGCAGGTTTTGGGTATATTATGTAGCAGATTTCATTTAGATTCTTTTTCTTTGCTTCCATCAATTTTGTTATTAAATATCCCACATTGGGACAATAGAAGATCTGCAAAGAATAGTGGAGAATGTAGCAATTAATGCAGTTTCTAAACATTTTTGTCTTAGTAAGTTGTTTCTCTTTTAATTAGAGTAGCATTATTTGTTAAAAATCAGAATTGTGGTCAGCTTTGTAAAAAATTATATATTTATAAACTATTAGAATTATGGCGATGAGCTTTTAACAATGTTTCGATTCACGATTGCCAGTTGAAACAATACAAGGGTTCAGATTTTCTTGCCATTAAGACAACTATTATTTTATGGCTGAATTTTTTTTAAATCTTTGAATTTATATCTTTATATCATCTTTTTACATGCTGTGTCCCTTCAGAATGTGCGCAATCATGACTGTAATATCTGTAGTCATATTTCTCAGAGTCCCTGTTCCAACATCCATCTACGCAAGCTCAATAAGCAGGTTACTTGTCATTTTCTTCTCTCATCTTCAATAAATCATGTGAGTGTCAAATTCTCCAAGTTATTATGCATCTCAGAAATTTCAACTGTCTCTTTCTCATTCTGTGTATAATAAGTGTCCTTTTTGTTTCCATTTTCCTTAAAACTTCCTCTTTGCTCACATGTTCCATCCATGGTATTCTCAGTATCATTACTAAGATTGAAAATGTGGGTAGAATCATTTTGTTACCACTACCTGGGTTGTAAAATAGTTTTAGTAGAGTACATATCATGGCCTATCAGTAACAAAACCTTTTGTCATGTTTAGTAATAAAACAGAATGCAAGCAAAAGCAGGTTCATGTTTTTCTTATAGACATTTGCACAAATTCAACAAACACTTTCAACTGAAATTTCAAATAAATTTGCTAGTTTTTTTTGTGCTATGTCAACAATGTCATCTTGTATCCTATGGGAGTGACCCCACAGTATATTGTTATCTTTACAGAATGGGTGTGTAGGTGGTGTAAGGTGCAGTGGCTTGGAATGAGAAATGGGAAAGCCAAATTTGAATTCCAGTAGTGTTCGTGATATCCACTTATGCACAAATACCCTTGGGAAAGGGTATGGATCATTAATATCCTGTTACCACTTTTTTATCAATTTCAATTTTTTTGCAGATCCATGCAAAAAGTGGATCACAGAGCTTATTCAGCTTCACATGTATTTTCTGAAAACCAACTTCTGATTGGTCACTTAATATTTAAATCATGTTCTCAACTATGTCCAAATAACATGTCACATGATTACGTTGATTATGAATACTAGACAAGTTCATTCTCTTCACTCTTGATTTCATTTGCTTATGGAAAATGTAGCAGTAAAGAAATCACATCTTGGCCCCTTGCGGTTGGATGCTATGAAAACATATTCACACATGCACAAATACATTCAAGACTTTCCAAACTACATTACGGAACATTCACTCCTTCAATTCTTCTAAAGCTAAAAGTTTACTCAACATATTTTCAGCTTTACAGAATTCTTTCAACTCTCTCACGGTGAACATTTTAAGTGGCAAGTTCATTCAATCTTTTATGAGCTCGGATAAAAAAAGTATTTGATTAGTACAAACTTTAAACCCAGTCAAAGGGAAGTAACCCCTATGCTTGTACATCATTATATAAATCTAAATCTTGTTTGTGTTCCTTCTTGTTTCTCTTGCTTACACATTTGTAAAGTAAAAATGTACAGGTTGATTTAGGCCGTCAATACCGATACAGATCCATCTTCTCCCCCCAGCTATGGGGGGAAAATAGTAGAATGTGGAATAATTGGCCATGGTTAAGTGTAACTGACAAAATTCTCAACAAGCATAAATAAAGTTGTCAAACAAAAAGAGAGGAGAGAGAAAAAAAAAAAAAAAAAAAAAAAAAAAAAAAAAAAAAAAACAGGGCAAAGCATAGTCACATGACGAATGTAAGACCGTTTCGTTGAAACTAGATTTGATTGTGTTTCGTCCTTCTAGACTTCATCAGAACCCAAGACATTGAAGCCTAGAAGGGCAAAACATGCAATCAAATCTAGTTTAAATGAAATGGTTTTCCATTTGTCAAACTTCTTCAAAACTGTTGGATTCTAAATATATATATATATATAAAATGCAAGTCAAAAAATGTTTAATAGGAGCATATGGTTTTGTCTATCATCCAGTTCACATTCCTCCCCAGTTTTTCTGAACGGGAGTAGAGGTTTGGATTAGGTTTCCAGTTCAAATTCTCTTTCACTCCCAGTAGACCCTTGCATTTTAGTGGCTTTATTACCTTGCTTTGTGTGAATTGATTAAAAGAAAAAAGAAAAGAAAAAAAAAAGAAAAGAAGAAAAGAAAAAGCAAAGCAAAGCAAAACAACAGTAATAAAGCAAAAAAGTTCACAAAGTAAGAATTGTGTTAATGCACAAAAGGGATACAGTCAAGTGTTTATAGCATTCTGATTTCAAGGCAAGTAGTAACAAAAATGTGGGCATGAGGCAAAGAAGTGGTTCATTTTTATTGGTTAGAAAGAAATCCCAGCATGCATATGTAGGATTTGTCTATAGAATTGGGGAGGGAGATGTTTTTAGGAGTCATTTGAAGAACATTTGAACCAGCATCGGATATATCTGGAAAAATCATGATTATCTCAAAAATTTTTTTTATTTAATATTCACTCACAAAAAAAAAGAATTAAAAGTTATTCTTTCAAACTAAAATATGTTATGGCTTTAAATAACCAGCAAAAACAAATTAATCATTATTAAACAGTATGCCTTACTTTATATTTGCTAATTTTCTTTGCTTACTAACTTCTACACTGCAATGAAAAAAAAAGAACATAAAAACACATGTGAGTATGAAGAATCTCTACTTGTAATACAAGTGAAAATAATTAAAAATTCATTATATATATATATATATATATATATATATGTGTGTGTGTGTGTGTGACATATTGTGTCAACTTATACTGATCCTTTCCATTTGTCTAATCAGTTTCTTGGTATTAAAATGAAAATCATCAAGGCTCCATATATTTAAAAAAAACAAAAAAAAACAAGTATTTGTCATTTTCTAAAATAGTCTTCAGGGGTAAATTATAAAGACTAACTTGTAACTGATAAAATCTGTATTCTGTTCCTGCATGTTTTCAAAAATCACTATCACAATGGAATGCAGATTTTATCAGTTTGTTTTTGTAAGTTTTCCCTCCTGAAGATGATCCTGAAGGACAAAAAATATCTATAGATATTAGATTTATAAAAAGAAAAAAAAAAAAATATCAGCATTATAGTATTTGTATGCAAAGAAAAAAAATTCCATGTCTAATACCTTTTATCAATCTTAGAAATTGGACAATTTAGCATTGAGAGCAAACAAAAAGTGGTTTCAAAATTTCCAATTAATCAACAATTATTTACATTATTCGGACTATTGTCCTCATCTTTGTTGCCATGTTTATCACAACGTTTCAGCTGTTGTACACTCCGGCCTTCTTCAGGTGGTTGGAATGTCGAACTGAACCCTTTATTTCACTCACTGAGGGTAGACTATTCTAGTTCCACGTGCCATGTATCCTCAAGGACACATGGCACAGTGGATAAAGGCGTTGGTTAGATCCAGTGACAGGACCCAAAGAGTGTGAGTTCAATACCTGGTTAAAGCAGTGGAGAACTTTCAGAGAGAAATTAACAGGAGATAACTGACATCCATTAAACATGGCACGTGGAACCAGAACAGTCTACCCAAGTGAGCGAAATAAAGGGTTCAGTTCAACATTCCAACCACCTGAAGAAGACCGGAGCGTACAACGGCCGAAACATGATAAACATGGTGACAATAGTCCAAATAATGTAAATAATACTTCATCTCAGAAATATAGGCAGATATTAATCAACAATTGCATACAAGGGATACAAAAGTTTTAGTAGCCATTGCTATGAATAGCCATAAAGTCTGATGAGAAAAATTCCCAATGCTAGAAGAAAATTAATTGCTTACAGCAGTGGTTCTCAACCTTATTTTGCGCAATGCACCCTTTTCACCAGAAGTCAGAATGCCATTTACCCACCTCCTTTCCAAGATTAGCTTATGGTCAACATGTTGAAACATGTTCTAGTACAATCACCTAAGTTAAGCAACATCAAGCCTGGTCAGTAGGTAGATGAGTGACTGCTTGGAAATACCAGGTGCTGTAAAGCTTGGATGTGCAGGTGGTTTAATGGATAATGGCTCAGAATTGTTAATCAGAGAGCCAAGTTCCAATTCCTGTTGGGTCCGTTATAAACACATACATGCAAATACCCTTGAAAAAGGTATGAATCAACCTTTTCTCCATTCAGCTATGGGTTAATTACTAAAACTTGTATCACAAAACCATTATTATATCAAAATTTCTTACAATCTAAAAAATATTTTCTGACTTTAAATTGATTGATTGATTGATTATTTAACCAGCATATCGACCTTCGTTGGGCCATACTTTAAATAACTTGCAAAAGGTTGATAAGCTGTAGGAAATAAACCAATTAAGCAACCCTTTCCAAGATTGTCCAACTTGTGCATTCCAAATACTATGGATATATTATTGAAAATTTTAATATTTTCTCATGTTAGTATAGCCAAATTTACATGGATTATTTTTAGAGGGATTTTTACAAATAGTAATAGAAAATGATGGATTTTTGAACTTTAATACCTGTACAGTAATGTTTTAATAACTAATTATTAAATAAATAATATGAAGCATACTTCAATAAACAAAATGCTCAATAAAAAGTCAGGTAATTGTAACAAACAAAATTTGGTAAAAAAAAAAAAAAAAACAGCAAAAGATTTTTCCTTCCTCACCTGAAACCCTGAAATTCTCCCACCCTACTAGCTTATAGAGTATTTTCTCAGATGACAGCTGATCTAACAATGCAAATTGTGCTTTAATTAATGGTAATCATCCTTGCAAAAAAAAAAAAAAAAAAAAAAAAAAAAAAGAAAAAAAGAAAAAGCAAACAAAATTACTGGATTTGTCCACAAATGACCGAGGTCAATAACATTTTCAGAACACCTGGATTTGGTCGATTGATTTCTTGTTCATGGCTTAACAACCCTTTGTGGTTTATTTAATGGTAAAATATATTTGGGATTGTAGGAGGTTGCTTACAGCAACCAGTGTTACCAAAGAGTCCCACAACTTTTTTTTTTTTTTTTTTTTTTTTTTTTTAACAATGATATTCACCCTGTACAAGTCTCAAGAGCCACTCGAAGTAGAGGGTTATAGAGCATGAGATAACGAACACAGTTTATGAGGATAGGTGGCAAAGATAACTGTTAACCCTGGACTTGAACAGGTCAAGATTGTAGTGATCAGAGATGCATCACGGATTCCACAAAGTTGTGGTTTGTGGAAAGTTGTTTGAGTGGAACTTGCATCTCACCAAGGGGAAAATTTTTCTGGCATTGGAAAAAGTGTGGCATTAAAAAATCACATTTCATATCCAGTCTGATGAAACTCTTCACAATGCTATACCCATTTCAAAAGGAAAAACTTATGGCCAGCCATATTCCGTTGAACACCGATTCTTGTATGATCGCCAAAGTTAAGCGTCTTAGTGGCATTATAACCCTGTGTGGCAGTTGATGAAAAAGGAGAAAAAGAGGAGGAGGAGGAGGAGAAAAAGAGGAGGAGGAGGAGGAGAAAAAGAGGAGGAGGAGGAGGAGAAAAGGAGGAGGAGAAAAAGAGGAGGAGGAGGAGGAGAATGAGAATGAGGAGAAAAAAAAAAAAAAAAAAAAAAAAAAGAAGGTATTTGTGCAAAAGTGAAGAATGAGCTTGGCTGGAATTTGAACTTAGCTTGCAGACTTCATTCCAAGCTCTTAACCATAGAACCATCCACACATGAGACAAGTTATTCAATGAAAATCTTTACATGTCTTCATCTTGTTTTCAACCTTATTTGTTTGTTATGGTTCTACAGCAATTGTCTGAATCGGTCATTAACTTCAAATAGTAACATTAATAAAATAAAACTATTTATCCCAATATTTGAGTAATTTTACATTCTTTGATCATTAAGTAATCAGGACATATCAGACAAAGAAATGATCTTTGAAGTCATTTGAAACTGTGCCCTGTTACATCCATTAAGTAGAAACAAGCAATAAGTCCTTGAAGAAAAAAATCTCGCTAAATGACTAAATTTAAGCCTGCTGCTTCACCCCTAAAGACAAACTGGTGAAGACACTAGCACTAACGGATAGTCACTTAAAAACATAGAATGTGAATTCAGATCTCACTGAAGAAGAAAAAAAAATTGCAGTACTTATAATAAAGTTAGTGTTTTGATAAAAAGTAACAGTAATAAGATAAAAGATAAAATTATCAAGAATTTGTAACAAGGAAGATTCAATAGGAAAGTTTCAGTAAATAAGACTTCTAATGGTACTAGATGGTCAGGAAATCTTAACTGTTTCCTTATATGAAAACATTTGATATTCATTGACTGAGCAGCCAGTACTACTTGAGTAACTCTTTTCTTCACACCCTGGCCATCAGATTGGGATCAAAGTGCAGTATCTATTCTCTTCATCTCTATTGGTAATGGTCATATTAGCTGTTTCCTTATATTGAAACATTAGGCATTCAGTGATCCAACATCCAGTGCCACTTTAGGTAGACTTTTCTTCACTTCCTGGCAATCAATCCCAGATCAAAGTGTAGTATCTGCCTTCAGGTGGATAAGCTATGTTTTATCGCTCAATTGTGTTTTTGTCTTTGGATAAAGTGCAACTCAGTCTTCGGCAGAGAACAATTGATAATACTACCGAGAGGTGCCCAGTCTTGGGGAACAGCTGCCCACGGCTTTACCCCTCCCTCATTGCACTAAAGTGGAGGGTTTAGAAATAATGCCAATATCAGCACAACCGACAGTTATAGGACTCCAGCTATTTTTGGACCTGGCTCTGGTGCATGCATTGGGCTACCCACATAAACTGACCTTGTGTCACATCCTGCCAGTGTGGGGCAGCAAGTAAATACTAAGTGTAGTAGTTACCTTCGAGTGGACAAACTAGATTTTATATCTCCATTGTGTTTCTGTCTTCAGAGAGAATACAGATAAACGAGGAATGCTGGTCCCAGGGATTCCAACCCTGTGGCAACAACTCCCTCATTGCACCAAAGAAAGAGGGCCAGTGTAACATTTGTTGCGAGGACTGGATGATTTTTGGCCTTAGCCTATGTGCACATGCTAGGTCTCCCCATTTTAAATTGGCCTTGTGCCTATATGCCATCACTGGAAGGGCCAGGAGACAACTGAATACCAAGTGTAGAATATGTTCTCATGGTAATATTAAGTTTCCTTGTATGGAAGCATTTGGCATTCAGTGAATTGCCAGTTCTACTTTCAATTGAAATTTATAAAATCTTTCTTTTGAAAGAAATTTAAGAAAATATGTTTCTCAAGTTCGATGTTATCAGTCATTCCAGTATTGATGGAGGCTTCCTTCCTAACTTTTTGTTTGAAGTAATGTGAAGTGTCAACTCCTTGATTAGGTCATTATTTTCTTTGCATTACACGTGATATCTATTTTAGTTGTTGTTGTTGTTGCCGTTGTTGAAAGAACTCAAACAATGTTGTTTCTCTTATTTGGTCCAGTTATTTGTGATTCTGTAGCACCAGTCCACAAGGTTTGAAGGCGGATGATTCTCTCTAAGAAACTATTTTTCATCCATCATATGAGAAATAGGCTGTATACAGTTGACAATTTGGACATTGTGGAACAGTTTGGGCACCACACATGATATCCATATGAAAGTCTTGGTCAAACTCTAATATAATATTAATATAATTAATATTTTGTAGCAAATTAGTGTTGGACAAAACTACTCTTACCACAGCCTATTTTCAAATTCCCTTATACTAAATTTGTTCTAACTGATCCATACACCAAGGTTATTTGAAGTGTTTAGTATTTACTAATTCCACATTCTGAATTTTCATGATGGATTTAGATTAGGTGCCATCACCATTTTCATTCCAATTCCACACCTTGGTTTCTGTTTTATCTGGACTCCTACTTCCGGAAGCACTCTGTAGAAGATGTTGATTTTTTATTTTGTTTAAGATCATTAGTCTCTGATATATGTATGTATGTCATCAGCATAGCCCCCTCATTATCAGTCACTAATATGGAGTGAATAGAAGAGAAAGGTGTATCTCTATAACTAATTTATCCTTACCTGTGGGTTGGATTCCAGGGTCAAATCAGTAAAGCATCATCCATGTAAGACAGGTCCCTAAAGATGCAGGATGTAAATCCAAATCTAATTGGAGGTTACTTTATCTCTGATCTTTGTTAAACAGTTGAAGAGTGTAAGACAATAAGATGAAAGACTAACTTGTAAGAATTAATAACATTTCAGCTGATTCAATCCCTTAAATTCTTTAACGAGATTAATGTTTGCTGGTTGGTTTGTTTGTTTGTCATTTTTGAAAAAGACAAAAGACGACAATTTACACAGGAGATCCAGCTATGTTGTTAAGAAATTTCATCAGTTAAACCCCTGGAGTCCTGACTGAATTGTTGAAAAGGCTGGATGTGTGATGTTTGTGCAATGAAATTGATTAAAAAAAAAAAAAAAAAAAAAAAAATTTTAAATCAATTATTACAAACTGATCTTATATAAAAGTAAATTGATTTCTTTATACCAAATGTAGCGTTCTATTGAATCAACTGACCGGCTTTTATTCCTCATTTATCAGAGCTTGATCAAGGAATTAAAATACTGTGCACAATGATTAAGAGAAAGTGGGAGTGGATAATACAATATATTGAGACACTTCTATAATCTGATCATACCAAGACCCAACAACCATTCCTTTTCTTTACACAAAGTAGGTTGTCTCAATATAAATTTTCTAGAGAACTATTTTGTTGAAAGCAGATGAGTAGAGTGTACATGTTGAAGTTGCATCTGAACATATGCAATATAAATGCAATAAAATTGCAGTAATTGTTAAGAGAAAATTAAAGTGAATTCTAATTACTACCAAGATAATAATCGTCAAAACACATGGCCTATTTCATGGAAATTAATAAAACATTCAGAGCAAGCAAAAAGATGGTTTGAAATGGGTTTTTAATCTTGATCAGGAAATGCTCAAATGGTCCTTGGAAAATTCTCTTAAAATAAACATTGCTCAAACTACTTTTCTGTATTCAATAAATATTTATTTCACATCTGTTTTACAAGAATATGACTTGAAAATATGGATTAAATCTGACAAAATGATTTAATGACAAGAATATCAAACATTTTATTGAGTTGGTGAATTTAAATATTTTGAGTTGCTAACAATTGATCGTGGATCAATTAGAATTTTTACCATTGCTGGATTTAATTTAACACTTTCAACATACTGGGTAACATTGGTCGTTGTGGTGGGGGATTACTAGTGTTAATCAAGGGATACAATTTTTTTTAGCCAGTTTTTACTATGCCTTCAGCATATATAAAACCTAATTTCCGATTTCTATACATGTTTTGCAAAAAAAAAAAATCTGCTAAAATTTATATTTATAGATGCTGAGTAATAATAAAAAAAAAAATGTAATATCAGGAATACTAGCATACAATATCATTTGAGGTCTGTCAAGGTTTTTTGACAAATGTGAAAAAGAAATATAAGAATAATTTTTTTATATTATTTATTTTTTTTTGCACTTTTTTTTATACAAGAGGAAAATGATAAGCAAGTATAAAATCCCCGTTAATTCAAAGATTTAAAAAACAAAAAAAAAAAAAAATTATTTTAAACTTATAGCAAGAAGTCCAAGTAAAACCTTTTAATATACCACATATAATTAAAGATAAGAGAAATTGCTGTTTTTTTTGTTTGTTTTTTTTTAAAAAACAGGTGTTGTCAGGAACAACTTTTTTTATGAATTTGATCAAGCAAAGCTTAAGCAATTTTGCAGTTCTTGAGAAAATATCCAGGAAATTCTATTTGTTTAATACAAAAAATTAAGATATACATAACAATTAACAGAGGGGGATCCATCTATGTCCATTTTGGGGTTAATATCGGCCACCTGATTGGATAAAAAAAAACATTGTCAAACAAAATAATAGACAGTTTGTGGAAGCAAAAAAATACAAGCAAAAAGAAACATTGCTGAAAATAAATAAAAAAATACAATGACAATAACAAATGCTAAGCCTAAACAATATTATCACAATCTTAACTCAATATTCTGTTCATATAAATAAATTTGTATCTGGAAAATAATTGGTTAATGCTATGTATGTAATTGTTTCAATAATTTCATTGGATGGCTAACTTGTCTGAGGCTTAATCTATAATATAATCCTGTGCATGGAACAAGAAAATACTTTTGATCAATTGTGGCCAAAAATGAATGTAAACTCACGTTAGTTGAATAAATATTCCATTATCTAGGCAGTATATTTTTCCATATATTAAATTCTCAACTTCCTTTTATCTATTTGGTATCTAAATTCACTTGTGTGTGTATATATATATATATATATATATATATTAAAAATTATAATAACTGACATAGCAAAGTTGTCTCAAGTGTCACCTACCTGATGGTGACCAAGCAAAGCCCTAAATAAAAAAAACTTATTTTATCATATGGGGAAATAGGGTTCATGTTATTCCATGTGGCTTTTGCCTTTCATCTTGTTACCTTGTGAGCATGCAGCAGGCCCTTGCCTAGCTTTCAGTGCACAACAGTGAAATCAAGAATTGAAATGTAACGCGAGGTAATCATTGGCCTGTTGGTGAAAAGATTGGGGGAGTGTCTCGTGTTTACACTATATTTTAAATTAAAGGCACTTACAACTGAACTGTAATAAATTAATATTTTAATCATGTTCTGAGTATAAAACAATATAGTATCATGAATATCTCAACAGCTTTCAATCTGTTCTTGTCCATGCACTCTTTTCTCTATCTGTCATTTCCACTTCTGACTGAAAAGGAGTATTGTAGGCATTGTAGTTTGATGTCAGGTCAGTATTTCAATAGTTTCAATCATCTATGTGTCATGTACCTTCAGGACATGGGCGATCATGGCTATCCACAACTTCCTGTCTTCTGTAGCCCTTAGTAATGTTTAACTATGTTATTTCTCCCAATCTGTTCTACCTGCTATTTACACAAGCTTGTTAGGTAGGTTATTTGTTGTTTTCCTGCTTCTCTTGCTTTCAAAATGTCCTGCAAGTATTAAATTCTCCAAGTCCTCTTTTCTCATTGTGCCCCAGTGTGTGTGTGTGTCCATCCCAGTTGAGCTAGTTCAGATATTCCTGAGTTTATCATGGTTGGAAGGTCATTAGGGTGGCATTCTGTCACAACATTGCTGGGAAACCAACATGTCCTGCTCCATGGCTAGGTGTCCAGAGCAGGAGATCACATTCAAGGTGTTGTTTTTGCTCACCAGCAATGTCCTGCAAACATCACTGTATTAAGGAAGGCTGGGTCTTCATCTCAGCCCAGGCTTGAAAAAAAATTTATAGGTACTACCATTGACAGTGTTGGCATGTTACTCAGTTCACTAGTCTATAAAGCACTCATGAACACTGAAGTAATTGAACCCAGAATCATCATAGCTAGCTGCAACCCTATAACGACCATCATCTGCTATTCACAACCTAGCGACAAAAACAAGTGACATTTCCACACCCTGATTATCGGTGGGGATATGAATGCTCAAAATGGTGTCAGTGTCGTACACAAATTTGCATATCAAATGTCCTCCAACAGAAATGGGATTTTTCTTAAAGACTTTATACAGGAAAATAATCTTGCATGCCTAACTACCAAATTTTAAAAAAATGAGCTCTGAACAATGGACATTCACCCATACCAATGGCACAGAGACCGATTTGGGTCACATCCTGATAAACAAGAAATGGAAGAACATTGCAATGAATTGCCAAACCTTTGACACATTTGAAAAAGTATCTTCAGACCATCTGATACTCTCTTCTGCCAACCAATGTAGTTTTAAAGCCAATAAGAAAAAGCAGAGTGCCTTACCACCATATAACTGGTCTCGTCTAACAAGTCATCTCAAAGCCCAATACACCATTGCTGTCAGGAATAAGTTTGAAACACTATAAGCAGATGCCGAGAAACCATCTAATACAATCTACATTAATTTTGTTACTTCTCACAAAAAGGCTGCAGCAGATGTCATACCTTTAAAAGTTAAACACCAGCAACACATTCCTTGGGAATCAAATAGCACTGAATCACAAAGGCTTAATGTGAAAGGAAAGGCCACCATAAGATATTCAAATCTATCGAAGACTTCAATGAAGGGCTTGTTCAACTCAAGAACTCTTAAGATCAACAAGCTGAATACATCCAGGAAAAATTTGGCTCAATTCTGCTGTTGAAGTGTCATTTTCATTTTCCCTAAATCTGTGATAAGAATGAAATTATCCAGCATTCAATGCCATATAGGAGGACTGATATAACAGTCTAGTACTCTCGTTTCTAATGAAATAATCTTGTTTTTTTAATAGTTTGCTTAGCTTTTTGATAGTATTTCACCATTCCAATGCATCTTCAGAATTTGGTGTTGCCAGCTTGTATTTCACATCTTGGGCTATGGTTTCAGTTATAAAGGTGCATGAAAAGGTTTGTCGTAACCATTTAAATAAACAATCGAAAAGCATTTTTTCAAAATAAATTATGTACACATCTTATAAAATACTCCAACACTTTGAATCTGCCAATCTATGGTCCTAATTCTCCACTAAAAGTCTAAAATCCCCCCTATATATCATTTATAGAGTAGAGATTGGAAATATGCTGGTAAATGTCTATGGCCATAGACTAATGATGAGATATATATATATCTTTCACAACTATTCCTTTTCAACATAATCTAACACTTAACTCCAGATCAAATATTAATGATCATAATATTAGCAATTTCCTTATAAGAAAACATTTGGCATTCATTAATCAGGCAGACAGTGCTACTTGAATTATGCTTTTCTTTGCTCCTTCCTGGCCATCAGCATTAGATCCAAGTGTAGTATCTTCTCATCTCTAATGGTAATATTAGACTCTTCCTTACAAGGAAATATTTGGAATTCATTGACTGAGCTGCTAGTGCTACTTTCAGTTGAAATTTATATATCTTTCTCTTAAAACAAATTTTCAGGAAAACAGGTTTCTCAAGTACATTAACTGTTATCGTTCTTGCCAGTCCAAAGTTTAAAGAAGGATGGTCCTTGCTAATACCTACAGGCTTTATTCACTCAAAACTATTTTTAACCATTGGTATATGAAAATGTGATTAGATATTTCTAAATGTGTGAGGTAATATGCATTATATCCATATAAATGTCTTGATCCGACAAGGCTATTTAAGAAAATGACTAAAATTCTTAGCTTAATATTATGGATTTGTAACAATTTCATTGACAAATATTTAATTTTCAATATAATTTATTGAACATTATACAATGAAAACTTCAGATGAAAATTCAGCAAATAACTATATCAGGTCACAGACATTGATCCACTCTCATGTAAGAAAGAAAGAAAGAAAGAATAACAAATGAAGATAATAGATAATGTTGGCTCAGGGTTATCAAATAAGTAAATATGTAAAACATGCCTACCTGGTTGTTAGATGCAACTTTTTACTCATTGGGTGCCTAAATATAGTGGCCTTTACCAGAATAAGCTGAACTCACAAAATCAATACAACTACTTTTTCAGTCTTTTCTTCATCACTTTACTCATTTAAACTCTATTCCTTACAAAAAAAAAAATCAAAAAAAAAAAAAAAAACTTAGAATTACTATCAGAAAGTATAAAATTATTTTGGTATATAAAAGTAAAATTATTAAACTATAAAATTATAATTATTAAACTAGTAAACAAATAAAAACTTATCCTCCTACTTCAAGTTTTGCAGAAGTTATCTACTCTTGCAGATGGGAACTGAACTATCTAAACCCCGCCCCATGATGAGTGGAAAACATCTGCAAAACAAAATCAGAAAGTTAAGTTTTTAAACTTGTTTAATAATTGTAATTTTTTTTTTATCTTGATATTAATGCTCAATATTAATTTCAATATTGAGCACTTTTCTTACAAAGACTGCTTGTCTTAAAAGTTATCCTACAGAAATATATGGGTCAATTTTGTGTGTGTGTGTGTGTGTGTGTGTGCGCGTGCGTGCGTGTATATAAAAACAATGCATTTCCTGGAAATTATTTTTATCCATTTGTGCAATGTGATTTTTAGAAATACAGTATGAATTCAGATCCAGAAGGATTTGTTTCCTTATGCAATCTGCTAGTTGAGTTGGTCATGTATCACATGATGTGATTTGGGAATCTGTTTTCTGTGTTATTGCAGCACAGCAAAAAATGACACATTGTAGCAAGACTTTTGTTGGGACAATACTGTTAAAATGTTCTCACTTGGAAATAAAAAAAGTTAATCTGTTAGGTGATTGTTGGTCATGAATTACATGATTCTGGAATGTTTCCACTTTTTTTAAGCCATGTTATAGTCCAGTTTGCATAATCCAGGCTGTGAAGTAGTACAGGGAGAATGTGTGTTGTGGACCTTGAGTTATATTTGTAGGGAATAAGGAGCAATTTGTTCTTTTCAAATGCTACCCAGTCAAGATCTATTCTATGTTTAACAGGAACTGCATATTCATTTGAAGATGTTTGTGGCCAAGATTGAACTAGCTTTTCTATAAACTAGAATGTAATGTGATATTTTATTGGTCAATCTGCCCTATTTACTCATGAAATACCCCATTATTAATGGCAGCAGAATTTGCTCTACATCAATAACCTAACAATGTCTTGTGTTCCTATTACAGAATATCTTACTTGTAATTCATTAAAAACAGCGTGTTAACATTTTCTTCTTAGCTTTCTTTGAACATTATTTTTAACGTTTTAAGAATTCATTTTAACATGTGACAACAGAATTATTTGTGCAGATAAAATTCTGGATTCATTTTCAGAAATTATAAACAATGAATTGAGAAATTAAAGTAAATATATTAGACAATTTAGAAAACTCTTATATTGACATGGTTTAGTGAACAATGTCAGTATAAGCATCATCAGAAAAATGGATTTTATTTCAATCAAATCTATATTGGCAAAATGGAATCCAATTCAAATTAGTCATATAAATGCTGGATTTTTATTTTTTGTACGGAATCTATTTCTACCAGTTTCTTCGCATTCGTCTATCTTTCTACCAGTCTCTTCGCAGCTATCTTGTAGTCAGCTCATTATCTATATCTGTTAAATATATGACACTTTTTGAAAAGACTTATTTTGACATATTTGGTTGATCAAACAGATTCACCAGAAAAAAAAAAAAAAAAAAAAAAAAATTGAATGGATTTTATTTCAATCAAATCTACATTAGTGAGTGATGTAACCTGTCACCCCCATGAGTTACTACACTATAGGTAGTAACTACCTATAAATATCTGTAAGTCAACAGACTACAGAGATTAGGTGGGATCTGTTGAGTATGGCTGAGACTCACATGAGAACTACCAACCTTCCAATATGAGCACTCGCTACTGAATTGACTTGCAGCGACCTCGTGCATAACTGTTACCTTATTTCTTATTGTACTGGTTTTTACAATAAACCAGTACTTATTTTATCCACCTTGTTTTTCAAGTATATATTCCTATTAGCACGGAATATGAGATAAAACGCGATTCATGTTAGTCATATATTAGAAAGAAAGGAGGGGGGAAAGAAAATCCCTAAAACCACAATATTCCAATGAGGTCTACTATCTGATATCAGCAATGTCGCTCACAAATATATTAGTGATGGAACAATTAATCGGAATTGAGAAATTGGAACTTTTTGGCGTATCAGAATCAGAAAATTTTTTTAACCTAATTTCCAATTCCAAAAACAATTCTTTGGATTAAAAATCAAAAAAAAATAAATTAAAAAAAAAAAAAAAAAAAAAAAAAAAAAAAAATCAAAAAAAAAAGTTAAAAATTTTCCATTCCTAGTACTAATCATAAAAAAAAAAATCTATGTATTCATTGACTTTAAATGATCAGTAAAACTGAAATCTATAGATCATAATAACACCAAAGTATGATGCAAATTTATCTTGTGTATATATATATATATATATATATATATATATATATATATATATATATATATATATATATAAAAAGCATGCAATTTTCTACTCAGTTCTTGAACTTTCCATAAAGTTCACTAGTTTAAAGTCTGTTTCAGTTCAAAATAAGATTTTTATTTTTAATTTCTTTTTAAACATTAATACACCCATTTAATATTAATTTAATATTTAAAAAAAAAAAAAAATTATATATATATATATATATATATATATATGTATGTATGTATGTAATTCCTGCCTATGTAACATTTGATTTCTTCATATAAAAAAATTATCCTTGTATCACAAATCTTGTGATGATGCAGTTAAATTACAACAATTTGTTTTTATAATAGTTTTTTTTCCATAAAATCATTTTTTAGTCTTGTTATTGAAAAGATTTATTTTTGTTTACTAAGAAATCTTTTTCAATAAGCAAGACATAAAAAAGTAAAAATTCTTTTTATGAAACTTTAATTTGTTTCTATGAAATTCATAGCATTTAACATTTTATAACTTTTGGGGAAAAAAAAATTATTTGAAGTTTCCTGAAAATAAGCCTTTTCACAAAGTTTGTATTGAGAAAGAAAAAAAAAAAACCAAAAAACAAAAATAAAACTTTAATTTTCATCAAAAATTCTATTTAATTTTACTAATATTTTTCTTTGGCATAATTGAATATGTATATAAAAAAAAGTTTTAAAAAAACTAGTATTTTTATCACCTGGCATGATTCCACTTTTAACATGATTTGTTTGGATATTTTAAAAATAAACTAGTAAAATTTCATTTTCTAATCTAATAAATAACTGGGAAAAAAAAAAAAAAAAAAAAAAAAAAAAAAGAAAGGATTTTTTTTTTTTCTTCTAAGTGTTGCACTTTTTACTTTTCTTCTAACAAATTTAAAACATTGATTTTTTTTTTCTTTTTCCTGGATAAAATTGAACATTTAATTAACTGCTGTGATAATTCTGTGGATAAGTCACTGTCCTGCAGGATTAGGTATTTCTTGTACTTTATCAAAATAATACATAGAATGATGTCTTTCTGCTTAGTGAAATATGAGATAGTAGACGAAAAACAAGGATCTACATGGAGTTGGTTGATTTAAAAACCAACAGTTCCAATATATATATATATATATATATATATATATAAAACAAGCCAGGCATACCAATGCACCCCATAAAATCAGAAAAAAGGGCTTATATATAACTTCAAACATTTTTAGTGGATACCTTTATTAGAGTAGCTGCTGTTTATTTTACACACCACAACCATTTTTTTCTACTGGTCTGCATGCTCAAGAAAACTTACTAAAGAAAATATGCAGCTCAGCAGGATTCAAACAGGTGAACCCCTTTGCAGGAGAAACCACCATCTGACCTGGTTTGCTTTGACTGCTCGGCTGTGAAGAACTTCACAATTGAGAAAGGTTCAATTTTGCTTTTAAAGCACACGACTTCAACACATATCTACTCAGATTCATATCCAAAATCTAAGCAAAGCTATTTCTAAAGAGTCACTGGACACTTTATTTTTTTTTAATCAGAGATATTTTTTTATTAATAATAAAAAAAAAAAAAAAAAAAAAAATGAAGTTGGATTAAGAAATTTATATATTTTACCTTTAATATTTCTCAAATATTTAGGCCAGTAGACAAAAATATCTATATATATGTATAGATATATATATCTATCTGTGTGTATGTGTGTGTGTGTGTATGTATGAGAGAGAAAGGAGCACTGCTATGTCATCTATTACCTCTGGTATAGACAGCACTCATAACTTTCACATCTTAAAAATTCTGGCAATCTCATTAATAGATTGAATACATAAATAAGTCTTTATCTCTAATAAACAAAAAAAAAAAAAAAAAAAAATAATCAAAATATTTATGAACTCATCGAGTTTTGTAAATTTATATACCATGAAAAATGCAGAGTAACTTTAGTTTAAATTTAAGATTTTATAGATGACCGTTACAAGTGTTTTATGCCCCCTACCACTTGGCAGTTTATAAATTGGAAGATACAGCAATAATATTAAATATATATTCATGAACAAACAAGATATATGGTTACAGCTATAACAAATTTGAAATTAGTAGGTTTGCAGAGCCAGCAGTTAAGATAACTTTGAACAGTGGAGAGAATACAGATGGTATTTAATCAGTAAGTCAGAGATACATCCCAATAAATAAGCACCTTGTTAGAATCACTATTCTGCATATCTATATAAGAAAAAAAAAGCTTGAAGCAAAATAGTAAAAACTAGTCAAGCCATGCAACTAGGATATTTCTAAAGCCTATTTAAAAATGTAAAAGAAAAAAATACAATGCTGTCAAAATTAGTTTCAAGAATTCGGTACCTATGCAGTAGTATAAAATTGTAACAATTGTTATAAAACAAAACTGTAATTCATATTAATGTAACAAAAGTGTTTTCATGGGAGAATATAAAAAACTTAGGAAAAGCATAGAATTCATTTCTTTCCATCCACCTATAGGTAAAATAGTAGGGTAGACTAAGACTCTTTAGCCTTTGAAAGAGTACAATGTAGTATTTCTTAATATATAATGTACCCAGGCTGTTAAAACAAAAACAAAGAAAAAAAAAACAAAGAACAAAGAAAAAAAAAACAAAGAACAAAAAAAAAACAAAGAACAAAAAAAAAAAAAAAAAAGGACAAAAAAAAAAACAAAGAACAAAAAAAACAAACTCCTGCTTTATATATAGGTCACGGGTAATGTAATTTTCCTCCCATATCCATATTTATCTTAAGATAGATCTAGAAAAGAAACTTGTATTTGTTATGTGGCAGAAAACAGCGTTGGAATAAAATAAAAAGAATAAGAGAACCAGGAATAAACAAAAAAAAACAAAACAGAATACTTTTGTCTTCTCTTTCACGTATCAGGAGAAACCTATCATGTAAAAATTCAAAGCAAAATGATTTTTCCTATCATGTAATTATGAATGTGTGCATAACCTAGCAGTTATTGGTAGTGCCAATTCAAGTCTAGTCTGTTGTATTCACTTTCACACAATACCCTTGGCAACTTATGAATCTATCTTTTCCCCTTCAAGCTAGGGATTAATAGGGTAGACTCAGCTCTCTAGCTTTGGTTGGTGACCAGTCTAGAAGGACAATTAGTTGGATATGGCAAAGTATATAAATGTCTTCTCCTTTTATGAATTATCTGTACATATGTAAATATATATAAAAAATGACAAAGGCCACATGAGAAAAGAAAATAAATAAATAAATATATATATATATATATATATATATATATATATATATATACACACACACACACACGAGACCTTTCATCTTAGCAAAGTTGTAATTCTCACCAGTGTCCAGTTACCAAGCCTATACACCCTTCTCCAACAGCACTGACTTGGACATCTACACTGTATATGAGGATTCCAAAGGTCCTTCTATATAAGGACCCATAATAATAATGGACTATTCCGTACATCATAAATACTGCGCCTCAAGAGGGAGCAGGAGTTCAGTTCAGAGTACACGGTCAGAGTCAGTCAGAGAGAGTCATGTTAGATGATTACTGTAAGACATTGGCTGGAATAGTGATACTTGTTGAGACAACATTTTCACTAACCAAATCTGATATTCATTACTAATACTTCTTCTACTTTGTACATATTTCTGTTTGTAATATATCTGTGTTATTCCATACCTGTGTTAGAATTATTCTTCATTGGTTCTACCTTGGACCATCACCGTGGTACAAGGAACTTGGACCATAAGAAGTGGCGACGAGGAAACCCCTAAAGAAATACGAACTCTACGTGGAGGACATACTTTTTTGCTATCCGTCGCAAAATACTTACACAAAAAATACGTTAACATGGAAGATTTTAAGTCAACCATTATGGAACTTATCAAAATCCAATTTGAACAGCAGCAAAAGTATGAATAGAAACATCTGGAATTACAGGAATTATTGCTACGTGTAATGTCAAATAAAGAGCAAAAATCCGAGAACAAAACAGTTCTCTCACAAGATGCTATTTGGAGTACTATCGAAGATTTCACGTATGCACCCAACAAAGACAAAACTTTTGCGAATTACTTCCGAAGGTACGAAGATCTATATGAATTTGACAGCAAAGATTGGTCAGACGCACGTAAAGTACGTCTATTACTCAGAAAATTAGGCACATGCGAATATACCAAATTTGTAGATTATATCCTTCCAAGAAAAACAAGTGAGTTAATTTTCAAAGAAGCCATAAAACTTAAAACTTTTCAGTCATAATACCTCACTATTCCACAAAAGATGGAAATGTCTGAACATTACAAAAAAAGACAGCGAAGATTACATAACTTTCGTGTCTATTGTTAATAAATATTGTGATGACTTCAAATTATCGAAACTCAGCGCGGACAATTTCAAATGCTTAATATACATCCAAGGACTGGTTTCAACCAAAGACGCGGAAATGAGACGCAGAATCCTTACTAAATTGGAGAGTGAACAAGATCTGACACTTCAAAAACTAGCCGAAGACTGCCAGAGATGCATCAGTGTGACGAAAGACTCAAAAGACATAAAAGCTGGCACCGCACACATACATAAAGTACGAAGACAAACCAACTTTCCCTCCTCACAAACAAACCAAACCGATTTTCCCCCCTCAAGAACAGGTAAAACAATTTTCTAACTCTAAAAAACTTGTCTATCATGCAAAAAAATAGGCCATGAAAGTTCTCATTGTTGGAATAGAAGAGAAAGCAAAAGCAGAATAAGAATTACAAGGACTGACCAAGCAGATGAGACTAACATAAGAAAATATGTACAAGTTGAAATGCAAAACAGAAAAGTCAGGCTACAGCTGGATTCTGGCTCAGACTTAACTATTATAAACCTACAAACATGGAGAAAACTGAACAAACCTACCATGTTAAAAACAGATAAAATTGCTAGATCAGTTACGGAGAGAAAGATAAAATTTGAGGGTGAAGTAATTACAAATTTAACATTTAATGGAATGAAGAAAAAACTAAAAATGTACATCTTAATAAACACAGAAAGCCTATTCTGAACGGACTGGATACAAAAATTCGAATTGTGGGACTTACCAATAAGTACGTACTGCCAAAATGTAAAAAGCTTACCAACCGAGGCAGACAAATTAAAAGAGACACTAAAAACGAGTTTCAAAGAAGTATTTTCAGCAGGTCTCAGAAGATTTAAGAAAATGGCAGCAAATATTGAAATAAAGGAAAACGTTCAACCTATCTTCAAGAAAAAAAAGGAGCGTACCGTTTGCATCAATAGAAAAAATTGATCAAGAATTGACTAGACTCGAAAACACTGGCATATTGACAAAAGTAGAATACAGTAAATAGGCCACACCGACGGTCTACGTCAAAAATAAATCAGGAGAAATTCGAGTTTGCACCAATTTTTCTACAGGTTTGAATGAAGTAATAAAGGACTACCACTATCCTCTACCCAGTCCAGAAGTATTCACTAAATTAAATGGCGGAAAATTTAAAAAAAAAATTGATTTAAGTGAAGCGTACTTGCAAATTCCAGTCGATGAGGAAAGTTCAAAACTACTGTGCATAAACACACACAAAGGATTGTACAAATACCAAAGACTACCATTTGGAATTAAGACAATGGATACGATGCTTGCCGGACTAGAGTACACGATTGCATACCTGGATGACATATTGATTAATAGCGAAAGCGTTGAACAACATTGGCAACATGTACAAGAGGTGTTTAAGAGAATACAAAGCTATGGCTTCAAAGTAAAAGAAAACAAGTGCGATTTTTTTCATGAAGGAAATTAAATACCTTGGCCATAGATCAAGAAGGTAGATGACCAGACCCTGAAAAGTCAACAGCAATAAAATAAATGCCAGTTCCTAAGAACATAACAGAACTACAAAGTTTTCTAGGCTTAGTGAGTTACTACCAGGAATTCATACCTCACATGCATAAACTTCGCGCACCACTGAACGAGCTGTTAAAAGAAAAAGTTTGGCAGTGGACAGATCTATGTCAGGAAACATTTGAAAAAATAATTAAAATGTTAATTTAAATGTTAAATGATTTATTTTTGGCACACTACGATCCTAAACTAGAAATTATTGTAGCAAGTGACGCGAGTGCCTACGGAGTCAGCGTGTGTACATTACATAAAATGCCAGATGGGACAATAAAACCCATGGCATATGCTTCTTGAACTCTACTACCAGCAGAGAAAAATTATTCACAAAAAGAGAAAGAAGCTCTGGGAATTATCTTTGCAGTCACAAGGTTTCATAGGTACATCTATGGTAGACATTTTACTCTGCAGACAGATCACAAACCGTTACTAACAATTTTTGGTTCGAAAAAAGTCTACCGGTTTACACTGCAAATAGGTTACTTCGATGGGGAACAATTCTTCTGAACTACAATTTCAGATTGGAGTATTTACCAACAAAAAAGATTGGGCATTCGGATGGTCTGTCGAGACTTATACCAACAAAGACAGAGCCATTGGAAGATACGGTAATCGCAGCCCTAAGAAATGAAGAAGATATCAGGACAGTACTATGTTGTACAGTCCGAAACCTCCCAGTCACACTACAAGACATAAAAAAATGAAGCCAAAAACAACGAATTTATAAATGAAACAAAAGCAAAAATAGCAGAAAAAAAATGAGCAAATTTCGGACAGCTTTTCTCTATGCGATAATGTGCTACTTTACAACAAAAAGGTTGTAATTCCCAAAATACTACAAAAGCGAATCCTAAAGGATTTCCACAGGGGCCATCCTGGTAAAAATAGAATGAAGTCGCTAATGCGAAGCTATGTATATTGGAAGAACATGGACCAGGACATTACTCAGATAGTGGAAATGTGCAAGGATTGTAATTTAGCAGCCAAAGCACCACCAATCATCCATGGTCAAGAATACATGCAGATTATGCAGGACCAATTGACGGTTTCTACTATTTAATCATAGTGGATAGTTATAGTAAATGGCCAGAGGTGTTTCGTTGCAAAAATCCTACTTCGGAAACTACCATAAATTGCCTCCACAAACTATTTGCTCGGTTAGGTGTAGTGGATTGCCTAGTCACAGATAATGGAACGCAATTCACGTCAGCAGACTTCCAAGAGTTTTGCGAAATTTATCAAGTCAAACAAAATCCCTGCCTTATCACCCAAGATCGAATGGGCAAGAGGAGAGATTTGTTGATACACTCAAAAGAGCGTTACGAAAAGCCTATGATGTGCCTACGGAAAAAGCATTACAGCAATTTCTTCAGGTATATCGAATAATGCCAAATAATGCTACACCATCGACATTATCACCTGCAGAAGTGATGTTCGCTAGAAAAAACAGATCGGCATTTGTTAAATTGCTACCAAGTTTTTTTTTAAAACATAAAAATAATACATCTTCCTGGGAGCAAGGGAAAATCGAGAAAAGAATCGGCAATATGGTTTACATCGTACAGGGACAAAAATTTTCACATAGAAGACATGTCAACCAAATAAGGAAGAGACCGTTACAGGATGCTAATGGCCCACCTCAAGAAGAGGTAATGGACACGATTTGATACATTTGATATAAAAAGACCGCAAACAATGCCAGAACCAAGAATATCGTCAAGAAAAAGATTGTTCACAGAACCTTTGGACATAGATCCAAAGAAAAAAAAGTTATTAAAGACTCCTGCTACGCAAATGCTTCGGAAAGGGGAGTGTTATGGGAACTTACCCATAATAATGGACTATTCCGTACATCAAATACTGCGCCTCAAGAGGGAGCAGGAGTTCAGTTCAGAGTACACGATCAGTCAGTCAGAGTCAAGAGTCTGATGATTACTGTAAGACATTGGAATAGTGATACTTGTCGAGACAACATAGTTCACTCTAACCAAATCTGATATTCATTACTAATACTTCTACTTTGTACATATTTCTGTTTGTAATGTATCTGTGTTATTCCATACCTGTGTTCGAGTTATTCTTCATTGGTTCTACCTTGGACCATCACCGTGGTACAAGGAACTTGGACCATAACAATATATAGGTCACGGGTAATGTAATTTTCCTCCCATACCCATATTTATCTTAAGATAAATCTAGAAAAAAAAACTTGTATTTGTTTGTTATGTGGCAGAAAACAGCTTTGGAATAAAATAAAAAGAATAAGAGAACCAGGAACAAACAAAAAAAAAAACAAAACAGAATACTTTTGTCTTCTCTTTCACGTATCAGGAGAAACCTATCATGTAAAAATTCAAAGCAAAATGATATTTTTCCTATCATGTAATTATGAATGTGTGCATAACCTAGCAGTTATTGGTAGTGCCAATTCAAGTCTAGTCTGTTGTATTCACTTTCACACAATACCCTTGGCAACTTATGAATCTATCTTTTCCCCTTCAAGCTAGGGATTAATAGGGTAGACTCAGCTCTCTAGCTTTGGTTGGTGACCAGTCTAGAAGGACAATTAGTTGGATATGGCAAAGTATATAAATGTCTTCTCCTTTTATGAATTATCTGTACATATGTAAATATAATTCTTTTCTCATGAGGCCTATGTCATTTTATATATAATGAGACCTTTCATCTTAGCAAAGTTGTAATTCTCACCCGTGCCCAGTTACCAAGCCTATACACCCTTCTCCAACAGCACTGACTTGGACATCTACACCGTATATGAGGATTCCAAAGGTCCTTCTATATAAGGGCCTGGCTATCGCCAAGATGGTAAAAGAGCGACCTCATCTTTGTTTCAAGGATGCCTGCAAAAGGAGCATGAGGGTGATAGACATTGACAGGTAGGAAGATGTAGTCAACGATCATTCATGCTGGAGATGCAATTTACACCAGGCATTGGAGTGAGGAGAGAAATAAAGGCTTGCCACCAGGGAGAAGCATGCTTGATGGAAAGAAAACAAGGCCCCATTAGGTGAGTGTTTTCACATGCATTTATTGCAATTGAGACTCACTAACGAGTGGGCCTGTACAGCCGTAACAGATGCTACACTGCTATTATTAGCTGGACCATAAATGTTTGGGCACAGATCCAAGGTCTCTTGAAACTGACAGATGCCACACACTATATATATATATATATATATATATATATATATAAAAAAGAATTCCTCCACATTTTGAAATGTATTTCTTTTGAAAAGGTCGAATTCAATTTTACTTTGAAAGTCTTCATCCTAATCAGCTGTAACAAATCATAACTCTTCATGCTAAAAACTGTTGACCAACACGAGCTTTGTCCAATTGTAGGACTATTTACTACAGGATCAGCAGATATAAGTTTAAGTCATCAAATCAAAACAGGAATAGTTCTTTTCTGATGGAATTATAACAATATAACTGAAAGATGGTTTTAGGTAATAAAAATCTAGTGAAAACAATAATGTTACTAAACATTCATTTAAGTCACAGGTAAATTTTGGACTGCATTCAACCTGTTGTGCTTTCTGAAAGCTATGTCTAATTTCAGGAAAATTAAATTTTTTTTTTGTTTTTTTCTTTCTTACTTGTTCATCCACACACTCATGCATAACCACATACATAAACAATTATTAAGTATAATGTTTCTTGAATTTTGTCATCTTTGTTGAAGATAACGTTTTCATCATTTTAAACCATTGATGATTTTCAATAAGGAAGACCATACTGTAAACATCTTTTGCTTTAGAAACAGGAAATGTTCATAAGCATTTTTTTTCTCTGGATAATATTTTCAAATGAATAAATTTGAAATAAATTACAGATAGTGGGATGTGCCAATCACACTCATCAGTTATATGCTAAGACTGGTTTTTTAATTATAAAAAAATCTTTTCTGTAAAGAAAAAAAAAAAAAAAAAATCACCTATTTTTAAGGCAGATGCTTACACATGGGGTCTTCTGTAGTGAACATAACAGAGGTAGCTACAATGAAAAATTACCATGAATCTCTTTAGTAGTGCAGCCCACCTTATGATGAGCCATATATCAAATAGCCCACTGATCGTAAAAGGTTGTCCATGCCCAATTTATATGAATAGAAAGGTTTGACTTTTCTTTTGTCAATCTTTGGTAAGACAGAAAAAATAAGCCATGTAAAATTTTATAACAGTAAAAATTTTGTTCTGCAATCATTTACCTAGCAAAATAATACTTGTCACAAATGGCTTCAAAGTACAATATAAAAATGTACATTTCCGATAGAAAGTTGTTTTACATTAGGCCTAACTTGGGCTAAACTTAAAGTAAATATTTCTTAATTTGGCTTTAACAATTTTTTTTTTAAGCAAAAAGAAAAAAAATTCTTTGAAGAGAAGGAAAACAGTTTTGTCATTTTCTTTATCAATAAAGAATAGAGTGGAGTTTTGTCATGGATAAATTTGCCCATAAAGTCAAATATACACATGTCCTGAGGTAACCATGTAAAAATCAGGAGGATGTGTGTACATTGGAGTGTATGTAAATAAAGACAAGAGCAAAAACTTATTTTAGCCAATGCGTTTCATCCTCTGAGGGACTTTATCAAGGCAAATGTAAGGATTTTTATTTGTGACCAAGAGCAGAAATGTTAATGGTTTTTCAAAGATTTTTGGTATAGAAGTGCTTATGAATATTACTCAGGCTAGCATAAAAGTTGGGCAGGTTTGTGGATGTGAGGTGGTACAGTTCAATGCCTAATAAACAATTAATGCAAATAGATCTAGAAGAGTGACCATTCAAGACAACTTTCATTTGAATTGATAAAAAAGACTGAATCGGATCAAAACTTCATTCAAAAGTATCATAACCTTTCTATGACGAAAACCAGCATGCTTTGAGACATCCAAAGTAACAGTCTTCACCATTCTTATCTAAAGCTTGATAGACTCTTTCAGCAATAAACATTAATAATGCATCAGCAGTTGACCTAGAGAAGGCAAAGCCATATTACTTGTCTGAAAGAAAACTCTTGTGAAATCATTCAAGAAGATTTTAAAAGTATAACAAAAAGCATCTGTACATATTTGAATTTGCTACAATATCTAAATTTGAAAATTAATATAGCAGCTCATCAACTCTGATTAAATCTCATTGAACATCCAGTAATTTTAATAATCAGGACTTCATGGTTGTACACTGTAGTGTCCTCATCTTAGTTGATATAATCAATGTTTCGACCATTGTACCCTCCAGCTTTCTTCAGGTGTATCATAGGTGGTCAATTTCTTAAACATTTTGCACTGTATTCAATCCATTAGGTAGGTTGTCAACAAAATGATTAGCCCAAAATGAAAATTACAAACTGGAGATACCAAAATCAAACAAGTACAAAACATTTTATATCAGGGAAGTGTTTTAACAGATGATGGAAAGTGACACTGAAATCCAAAGGTACATTGGGATAGCAAAAGATGCATTCCAAAAGTTAAACAGGGTATTAAGAAACAGAAAAGTTTTGTTAGAAAAAAAAAAAGAAAAAGAGCACTGAACAGTTACATGATATATGACAGTGAATGCTGGACTATATCCTCAAAGAAATAGAGACTTGAAACCGAAATGTTTTACAGAAGGATGCTGGGGATATGATGGACCAAACATGTGAGCAACGACAGAATTTTAGAGAAAATGGAAACAAAATTATACTTAATATCAGGTAGAGATGGTTGAAATTTCTAGGGAACACAGTGAGGAAAGAGGGCTTGGAAAATCTGATACTCATGGAACAAAATGAAGGCAAGAGGGACAGAGGAAAACAATATAACCTGCTTAGTGAGCTTGAGTAAATTGGTGGCGGAACAAGGTTTAAGAGAAATAACAAAAAGGATGGGTAATTGTGGAGAGACATGATCACCTACACCCTGATGGGACAGAACAAAGACAAAATGTGGTTTTCATTCCACTATCCATGCAACATGTCTTGCATCAATTAATTTTATCCAGTTAATTCATTCTTGTCACTAAACCAAAGTATTTACTTTTTTTTTGACGCTATATAATGCAAAAAAAGTCATGAGAATTCAGGGTAATGAATCCCCATTGAACTAATTTGTGAACTAATCCATCAGGACCATTTCTGAATGATCTATCGCCTCCCTCGCAACAGGGACAGTCTGCTAGAAGATCCTAGTCCTGTAACTTTCCAATACCACCTTGTATTTACTGCAAGAATTCTGTAATAAAACATGAACACACAAAAGACGCCGTCTAACTGTTCCATTAAAAGCATACACTCTTTCATTCTCTCACTTCCACTCAAATATTAATATTTACTGCTGCTTTTGTTTATCGTTCTTGTTTGTTTCCAATTGTTAAGACTACAAAAAACATCTTCCTCCCCAAATTTATAGACAAATCATACTGGAATTTCTAATCAATAAAATGGACCACTTCTCAGTCTCACCTGCCATATTTTTGCAGTTTGCTAAATTCACATTACTGTATCCCTTTATGAGCTTTTTACCTTATTGCTGCAGCATTATATATGATTTTTAGAGTTCCAGGAAAATAAGTGGATACATTTAAAAAACGCAATATCCAGTCAGGCTTAACCATAGATTTAACAATATAGATAGTATTGATATATAACCCTACAAATCAAAACCTACCCACATTTCTCACCCACACAAGACATGCTTACTGAGGTGTTGAGGCCTCACACTTATACAAACACCTACACAAACATACACACATACTCCCTAATGAGACAAATGATAACACCCACACCCATAGTAATATACACGCTTACAAACACTCCCTAAGAACCAAAAACACACACACACACACACGCACTTAGCAGAGACATCCCCTTTCCAGGAACCAATAAAACTGTTAAAATGACCAAGGAAATTCAGAGCAGCATGAATCCATCCAGCTCTTATCTCAAATAACAACTTAAGAGACTGTTTGACCAACATTTGCGTTAAAAAAAAAAACAAAAAAAAACAAATGAAAACTACATACAAAAGTTCATTTTCTCCATCAAGACATTCATTTGTGCAGTTCACTGCTATCAGCAAGCAAAAAATTATTTTTCTCCTGATGATGGCCATGTTGGCCGAAACTAGACGAGGTATCTAAATGAAATAATAAAAACGAAGGAATATACAACCCAGTGTCTGAAGATTTTAATTTTTTTAATATTTTTTATTGTTCTATATATATATATATATATATAAAACTCCAAATGAATTGCCAATCATCAGTCTTCCTGAATCCTGTTCTTTTATTATTCTCTAATGTTTTTTTTCTCCTTAGACTATCACTTGTAGTAGCTCCTTGCATTTTAGTGGCTTTATTGTCTTGCTGGAGACAAAAAAAAAAAAATGTTTTCTTCAATTTTAAAGCACTGAAGAAAGTTCCATAATAAAAAATCTTTTGTACATGTCTTCCCTAAAATTACCAATTTTCAGGATAAAAAAAAAAAAAAATTTCATCTAAACTAATTGTTATGTCAATGTCAGTTTATGATTTTTGGCTTTAGCCGTGTGTATTCAATTTCATTTACTGAGTAAAAAGTGTTCTGCCACTGCAGGTGATTATAGCTTAGAGTTTGACATTGTGTCATGATGTACCATTTTGTCAACAAAACAACCTTGCCTGAAATCAACAACAAGGCTATTACACTTGAGGAACCTTGAAAAAAAAGAATAAAGTAATAGTGGCAAATAATACAGTTGAATAACACATTCATCTGATTTTGTGTTAATAATTATAAAAATCACACAGAAAAAGTTATTTCAGATTATTAGTGTAACTATTTTTTTTTCCTCTGAGAAATCTGGATAGCGTTGACACATGTTATTCTGTCATAATAAACATTGCTCTCAAATTCACACTGAACTATGAAAGGAAGCCAAGTGCATGGTTGACCTGGGGGTTACTCCTGGATAGTGAATGCAGAAGTATGTGACCTAATACGTCCCCAGTATTGCAAACATACAATGTTGACATGCACTCTGGGGCAGTCTCACACATTAGACAGAATGTAAGGTTCACATATCAAACAAAAAGTTGACAGGATCTGTTGTACACCTACACAGGCTGAGAGTAACTGAAGAATTGGAATGAATAAAAGGTTAAGTAATGAAGATTTGATTTGTGTTATCTTTTACACAGCACCCCACCATTCTATTACAGACTAATAGAGTGGGAATTCATATTTTTTTCACATTAGCTCCCTCTTCACTTTTGTTTTATGTGGTTTTACTTCCCCATGGTCAATCCCAGAAACAATCTAGAAGTTTTACTTAATAATCTCAAGTGGCAAGATTAATGATGCTGGTAATTTGGAAATATCAAAGAGAAGTTTTAAAATGCTTCTTTAAAACAAAATATAAATTCTTGATTTAATAAGCAAAGATAAAAATGGTAAAGTTTAACAATAGAAAAAAAAAAAAAAAAAAAAAAAAAAAGTTATATATATATATATATATATATAAAAAAAGTTTTTCTCTTGGCTCTCATTATGGCATGCTTCCTCAGGTAGAGGTTTATCCCTTATTTCCTGTTTAGGAGAGGATTTCTGGTTCCTTCTAAATTCTACCTCAGCTCTATAATTCTGTCTTTGCCTAAACTCTGAAATTACACTATTATTGGTTTCTTCTAAAGTCTTTTCTTCCTCTATCACTTCCAGTAACCCCTTGCATCTTAGTGGCTTTGTTGCTTGAGGTGAATTGACTTAAAAAAAAAAATTTCATACTGTGGTTGCTAAGATCTTTAGTGAGAGTAAATCTATATATCACAAATTTTATTACAATTTACTGTTATTAATCTCTTATTGTGCTTAATCTATAAATTAAATATTAGCTATGTATAAACAAGCAACAAACAGTATATATAGGGTGTGGTATTATCTATGGTTTCAGATAAGGAAGGCTGTATTTATAAAAGCTGTAGCATGTCTCAAAATTAAATGATAACAGTCGTTATCTGTATGATAGCCCACTTCTGTCAGTCAGGCTTGCATCAAGAAATTATTACAAATTATAATATAAAATTATTTAAAATAACACCTATTTATTTATATAAAATTATGCAATTTAACATAATGTCAAGTTGAGCAGAATTTTGTCAAAGAGCTCAATATCTAAAAAAATAATTATCAATAAATAAAAGTGTTTGTGATACTTAAACCAATTAAGTTTGACAAAGTTAATGTTCCTCAGAGTCAGAGAAGAATAATTGCATTATTAATATATATTTTTATAAATGCTTATTAAATATACTGAATTTAAAAAAATTTAGAACCTTGTATACAGAGAACTATTAATCCCGTGATAACATTATGATAATAGATAAAATTATAAAAATACGGATATCATTTTCAGTATACTATCAAGAAAAAAAAAACAAACAAAAAAAACAACATTGTATTAGATATGAAAATTGCATCTTTGTTTGGGTTAGTAACATGTTAGTAGTGACTGCAAGAAATCAAACAAAGAATTTAGATTCAAGCTAAAAGAGCCTTTCCAATTTTGGGCACTTTTAGCAAAGTCACAATATTTCCTCAGAGTCAAAGATGCTAGATTTTGCACCCTCTTTAGTGTCAAAATTTAATTCCCAATTTATGGGGCAATGGTCATTTTTTCTCCTCTCCATAGGCCTATCCTGATCATATGCAAATGGTTATCAGTGCAGAAATTGGAATTGGTGAACAGAGTTTGAATTCTGATTGGTTCTGCTTCATTTACTTCATGCTAATACACTTAATGTTTTCCTACAGCTATGGGTTACACATCAGCCAATAAGAAATTTTCCTTCCCAACAGTCTTGACTATAATCTACTGTATTATGTTATAGACAAAACAATTGGGAAGTAAAAATCTTTATTGGCTATCTAACTCATAGATGAAGCACTTAATTTTCTTGGGCTTCCTGTTAAAAACAACATTTATGATGTAGAACATTCACTAGGATTCTGAAACAATAAAAAAAAAAAAAAAAAAAAAAATTCCATATATATATATATATATATATATATATGTATATATATATAGAGAGAGAGAGAGAAATTAAATTCAAGACATTATAATTGTCAAATGTAAAAGTAATACAATCATATCTTTGTTGATCCAGAAATGTTAATTTTTACCAGTTTTCCAATCAAAGAAAATTATTTTATTGTTATAAAAATTTGGCCAATATTTAACCTTCATGCCCACAAAAAAAAAAGAAAAAAAAAAAAAGTGGGTCAAAAGGATGGTTATTCCCTTGCCACTGCTATTATTCTATACACTTCCTTGTCAATTTTTTTTTTTTAAAAGTGATTATTAGAATTTGAATAAAACCAATACATATGAAAATGGATTTATAGATTTTCTTTATTCTTGAGAATTGAAAAAGATTAAATTATTATTATTATAATAAAATTCTATTGTTAGTTTTTTTTTTGTCCCCCCCCCCCCCCCGGAGAAAGAATATCCTCCTTCCCTGCCAAAATAATACACTAATTTATGCAATTACTGTATGTGAATTCCTTTTAACAAGACTTCGCCCCCTTTCCCCATATGCCTTTTTAAGAGGTAAAAAGTCAAGTGAACACATTTGAACGTCACTTGCCAATTCCATATTTGGTGCTGCTTACTTTGTCATTAATATCTCTACAGGTATTTTACAAAGAAATGTTTATATAGATACCTATAATTAGGGTGTAAAAAAGGACATCCCCTTTTTGCTGTAAACAACAGTTTTGATACTGAACTGACCTATGTTAGCCTCTACTTAGCTCAGATATCATCACCATATACCCCAGGTTCATTTTGGAATCAAATTACAAATATCGACTAATTTTCATCCCTTATGGTCAGCCTAGATATTTTGGCGGGTATATGAAAAAAAAAAAAAAAAAAAAAAAAAAAAAAAAAAAGGGGAAAGGTAAGAGTGATTTTCTTTTGTTTTTTGGATTACATATTTAACAATAATTATGTTAGTTTTGGGTTCAACAGCTGAGAAATGTGTTTATATAGCAAAAGTAAAGGAATAAATAAGAGGATTCATCGGAATATTTACAAAACTTAACTTGGCCAATATAGGACCAAATGAAAGGAAAGAGTGGGAAGCAGACAGTTGTACAAATGTCTGTACAGTATGTCAAAACTAGTTCCAGTGGATTTACCAGTCATGCTCTTTTGAATTGCTTTCACAACTCAGTACTAGATCACAAATTCTATGTGCTGTGTCCCATCAGGCAAACATAACTCTCCACAATTTCCTGTCCTTTGTCACTCTTTGTAAATTGTCTTTTTGCTATTTCACCTAAACCCTGTTCTGCCATCCATTTACACAAGCTTGTTAGGTAGATTATGCATTGTTTTCCTGTCCCCCTTGCCTGTGAGTTTCAAATTTTCTAAACCCTCTTTTCTCATTATGTGCCTCAGAAATTTCAGCCATCTCTTTTTGATGTTAAGTATAAGTGTCCTTTTTGTTTCCATTCCTCCTAAAACTGTCGTTGCTCACATTTTCAGTGGATGGTATTCTGGTATTCCCAGCATCCTTCTGCAGAACAATATTTCTGTTGCCTGAAGTCATCTTTTTATCTGTGATGAGCTTGTCCAGCATTCACTGCCATAAATGAGAACTGATATTATATAACAGTTAAGTACTCTTTGTTTCTAATGAAATTTTCCTGTTTCTTAATACTTTGCTTAGCTTTTGGAAGGAATCTTTCACTATCCCAATGTGTATTGATATCAGTGTTGCATTTTCCATCCTCTGTTAAGACAATTTCCAGATATTTAAACAGTTGTACCCCTTTCTATTTTTGTATATTTATTGAATTCATTTTCTATGCAGACAGTTTGCTCCCAGTATAGTTTCTCTATTATTCCAATATCCTTCCCAAATATGGAAAGGTTACTTAGGATTTTTAACAGTTCTTTGTGACATACTTTATCAAACGCTTTTTGCATAATCTATAAAATACAAGTATACAGCCTTCTGCATTTGTATTGCTCTTTCCAATATTATTCTGATCATAAGTATTGCATTCCTTGTCCCAGCATCTTTCACAAAATTGCATTGTTCTGGTCTTATTTCTGGCCTAATTAGGCTGATTGTTCGATGGAGTTTGCATTCATTTGCACATGGCTCCTTAGGCAGTGCTATGAAAATACATTCACTTGGGTCTTCCTGCATATCATCACAGTCACAGACTTAATTTATTATATCTATAATTTTGTGAATACCGAAATCAGCTATGGTTGCCAGCATCTCTATTATGTCCCATGTCTCTTCAGGATGTTAGCAATCCTTAACTTCCTGTCCTTTGTAATCCTTAGTAAAGTTTGTCCTTTTGCTATCTCTCCTAATCCCTGTTTTGCCAATCATTTATATAGGTTAAGTAGCTTATGTACGGTTTTCCTCTGTCCCTCTTGCCTTCAATATGTCCTGTGAATGCCAAATTTTCCAAGACATCTTTCCTGCATTATGTGCACTAGAAATTTCAACTCTTTCCAATACTACATAGAAGTGTTCTTTTCATTTCCATTTTCTCTCAAATGGCCATTGGTTCAATCCATGATATTCTCAGCATCCTTCTGTAGAACCACATTCATGTTGCACCAGGTCTCATCTATGAAGAGATGATCAGCATCTTTCTGTATTCACTCAACTAGAATTTGAGTATCCATGCCTTTGTAGTTAAGTATGTTGTTTATCATCGATCACATCATATCAAGACAATGTATCAGTCTGCTAATGCTGCCTATCTGTTCAACTAGAGAGCTGTTGCCTGCTTAAAGTTTTTGTCATTGAGAGTTAGGCACAATTGGAGGAGGAAAGAGGAAAGTACTCTTGTGGGAGACTTGATATGGACAAGAGAGAGACTGAATAAAACTTATGTGGATCAGCTAAGAAATGATTCTTGTTTGACAAGTGAAGAACTAATAAAGATCAAGGGAGACAGAATAATGGAAGGTCATTAATGAGGTTTGGTTTCAGTTGAAAGTTTGAGTATTTTAGAACTCGATCAACAAAGGTCTGAGTATCAAACATTAAGGCTATTCTCATGTCACCTAATAATTTTTTTTTTTTTTGGAAGGGATGGTCATGGGCTTGCACTTGTTGCCTACACTTTCTCAATGAGCTTAGGTGTTGTGATGCAATATGAAACCTTTTTAGCTAATAACTGTGTAACAAAGATATATTAGTGTCTCTTACTACAAGCTACCTGCAAAGCTCTTGAAGTTCCCACTTGCAAATTAATGGCTTTGTATCAGTCTCATTCCTAGCATATAATACACCTCTTTATCATTACACAGGTGAGGAAATTCACAAGCTACTCTTTGCTAATTAGTCAGCCTTGTTTTCACCTTCTGGTTATTTGTTTATAACAAGGCAGAAAAGTTATTAAAGATTCTTTCTTTTGCTGGGATAGAGACATTACTCATTTTAAATTGATTTATATCCCAGGGTTGGCAGATTGGTTTACAAGTATTGAATTGGGCTACAATTAAAAATTCAGCATGATTAAATTTTAAATTAACTTTCTTTTTATTAGTATTTGAAGTCAACCAAACTTATTTTAAAAGTAGCCCATGCAGGTCACTAGAAGGAAAACTTAAAACTCATTAATGCTGTGCTTTCAAAATTAAGTCAGTCTGGAAATCCTTTTATATCTGAGGAACTACATATGTTCTCCCTAATTTCAATAAAGTTTTGGTAAGATTTTAGTCAGCATGCTTCCAATCAATGTATCAATTTATTATAAAATACTCTTTGATTAGAACATATTTAGTGGAAAAGTCATCACAAAACAGTGTATTTACTGCTGTGGTAAATGTATTTTTTCAGTATTGTTTCTAAAGAGGAAAATGATATGAATTTCAAACAAGTGTGGAACACCATGCAACAAATAAACAAGACTGACTCACCAGGGTTGTAATAGAGGCCGGCATAGCCTGGAAAATTTAACACACGATAAAATGTGGAAACAGTGGTCATTTAAAGATTTTTACACTAGGAATTTAACACAAACTCCTGATATTAACACTTGTACAGGCCAGATGATTCATTTTAATATTTGATTTTAAAATATTGGATACGAAAAGAAACTGTCACCGATCTTAATATAAAATTTGTAAACCTATTTATATATTTGTTTTGCAACCTAACCACAATGGTCATAATCATTTCTCCATTCTTATAGCAGTTACCTAGCCATGAATCCAAGCGATTTATTCTCCATGTGCAGTGCATTTTTATTTTTTTTGTGTAAAACTTTATTAGGAGGTAGTAATTTAATTAAAACAACAAAAACAGATATTAAAAGGAACACAAAGGGAAAACAACCACTATGTTAATTAGCAATGCAAAATTAGAAGCAAAAAGTTTATCTAAAGTATCTTTAGTCTATCTTCCTTTTTTAAGTAAAAATTTCCAAACATAACTTCCTAATATAGGGGAGGTCACTTATTTTCATCACTTTGGGATAGTGACCTCTTCAGTGACATTAAGCAACGGAACAATTTATACAGTTATAAACAGCTTTACATGATAAAAAAATTCCCAGGACAAATATAATTAGTGAAAAATCTTTAATTTATTCTGATAGCAATAACTGTTTAAGCTGTTATTATAATAAAGTGTTTCTTTTGGATTAAATAATAATTTTCTTTTACATACACTGGTCAAAATGTGATATATAAAATATACCCCCCCCCCCAAAAAAAAAACTACATTGTTTTCAACACCATAAGTAATTTTAAGACTTCTTCCTATTTCTGTTAGGATGGAAAAATCAAATCTATACTGGTCAGTGATAATAAGGAAAGTCCCAAGGCTAATCTTCCAAAGTTGGAAGCTCTTTGGAACAACTATTATTTAGCTATTGTACTTTTCCCATAATTGTTGGGGGGGGGGGACGGGACAGTAAAGCAGCAGTTGAACAGTGAAAAACAGTAACGCAGAAAAAAAAAAAAAAAGAGGTTTTTCTTTCTTTCTTTTAAATGAAAGTGGACATATCAATAAAAAGATAAAATTTATTTCAAGCACTAGTTACTACCATAAAGAATTATAACATTAATAGCAGCAGGTGGTTTCCACATTTGTCTTCAGAAATATAAACATATTGTCAAGACAGGGGAGATAATACGGCAAAACGTTACAAACATTACAAAAAAAATAAAGAAAAAACATTTTGCATTCTATTTCCAAATTATTATGGTGCACTGTAATTTTCATGAAATTTCTCATGCCTTAATTGTGGTAATCACACAGCTGACTTTTTATAAGATGTTTCTCTAATCGATTACATACCAAAAGGTTTTCTCAGAGTTACTTTATTAAAATAGATCTTCAACACTGACAAATATATATAAAAAATAAATAATGAGATTAATGCAATACTGGTGTGATACAGTCAAATAGATTTTGTTTTGCTTATCCATTGTATGAACTATGTACTACCGACATGATAGTCTTGCTTGACTTCTCAAGTTACTGTTCAACAGATATGGTGACATTCCTAGAAGGGAATGGTAGAAGGAATGAAATGAATTAGCAAAAAAAAATAATGGTAATATTAGCTGTTTCCTTATCAGGTAATATTAGTCATTTCCTTATCAGATAATATTCAGCATTCATTCACTGAACAGCCAAGGATAGTTGAGTAATGCTTTTCTTCACCCCACGGCCATCAGGCTAGAATCCATCTGCCTTCAGGTGAACAAACTACATTTTATCTCTCAATTGTGTTTCCGTTTTCAGGCAGAACACAGTAAATGAGAGAAGCCTGGTCCCAGTGATTACAACCCTGCAGCAGCACCTCCCTTATACCAAAAAGGAAAGGTCAATGGAACATTAATGCCAGTCGTCATTGGTTGTGGGGACTGGGCAATTTTTGGTGTTAGCTCATGTGTACACAATGGGTTCCCAACTTTAAAATTGGCTTTGTACCATATCCTGCCACCATGTTGAGCAAATAACAAGCACAGTATCTATTCTCATTTCTAAAGGTAATATTAACCATTTCCTTAGAAAGAAATATTCGACATTCATTGACTGAGCAGCCAGTAACACTTTTCTTTACTCCCTGGCTACCAGGCTGGGATCAAAGTGTAGTATCTGTTCTCATCTCTATGGGTAATATTACCCATTTCCTTATAAGCAAACATTCAGCCTTCACTGAGCAGCTAGCACTACTTTTGGTTGAAATTCATAAAATCTTTCTTTTAAAACAATTTTTTCATGAAAATTGGTTATCAAGTTCACTAAATGTTATTGTGCTTTCCAGTATTGATGGCAGTTTCCTTCCTAACCTTTTGTTTGAAGAAGTGTAGAATATCAACATTCTGTTTATGTCGTTATTTTTCTCTTCAAGTTGTGATATCCATTTTAATTGTAGATGTTGTTGAATGCCCTTAAGTGATGTAATTTCTGTTATTTGGTACAGTTCTTTGTAGCACCAGTCCACAAGGTTCAAAGAAGAAAGATTCTTACTGAAGACCTACAGGTCTCGTCTGCTGGAAACCTTTTTTCAGCATTGATCTGAGAAAGTGGTTTTATACAGCTGACAGTTTAGATATTTCTGAAGAAGTTTGGTATCGTGTGATATCCATATGAAAGTCTTGATCTGTCGCGCCTATTTAAGAACAGGCCTAGTTTTTAGGTTAATGTCTTGGTTTTGTAACTATTTGAAAAGTTAGTGAAAATATCCCAACACAGTATATTCTATATTCAATTTCTTTATCTTCTATACTAAATTTGATATAACTAATCCAATCACAAAGAGGTATTTGAAGCATTTAGTGGTTCAAACAGAAGAATAAGTGAAAATACTTATTGAAATTAAGATTTAAGGACTCAGAATATAACAAAAAGATCATATCTTATGAAGACTTGTTTTGCTACAATCAACAAAATTTTTCAGACAATTTGCTCTAAAATGTAATATTTAAGTTGTGAACACAGTATTTTCAGGTGCTGTTTCTGGAAACATGACCGCTATTAGCATGACATGAATGTGTTAAGATACTTAAAAAGTGGGTTATTAACACCAAGTTTGGATACCTTTGTACAATATATAATGCCAGATTAATAACTTTGGAGGAGGACTATTTACTATATTCTGCCAGGAAAATGATAGTCTTAATTCAAGAAAAATTCAGTGCAATAATGACAAGTATGGAAATGTAGGCTTATTAATAGACAAAAGATTTACCTTGGGGAGGATACCCTTGTTGTGGAGGGTAGCCAGGTTGTGCAGCAGGGTAGCCTGGTTGTGGAGGAGGGTAGCCTGGTTGCTGGGGTGGGTAACCACCAGTATCTGCAAAGTTAAAAAACATTTTCAGATATTTAAAAAAAAAAATTAAAAAAAATAAAATAAAATAAAAGTTACTTCAACATCAGAAGGTCAGAGTTGAAAAATACAGCATAGTTTAGGATATTTCATTGAGAAAACAATTTTAAACCAAAGATGCTTGGTATGATACAAACAGGATTTTATATTTTACCATTCTCAGCTGTAAGGAACTCTTTAGAAAGAAAGTTGACAAGGTTAAGCTTGAAATTATTTTGTTATGACTTTCATGCAGCACTATCTTTTACAAGTTAACAAGTAAAAAAATTTATAATACATAACTCAGTCATTTAAAATGCCTACAAGAAATAAGGACACACAATCTTACTTTTTCTAGCCTACAATTGTCAAGATATACAATGGAACCTCAGTTCATCAATTTCACTCATTCAAAAAGGCTGTTCATAAACAAACTATTTTCCTCCAGAAGAAACAATGTAAAATGGATTAATCTGTTCCTGCCGAGGATTGCTTATTAAACTTTTACAATACTTTGTGCACATAATCATACACAAAACCAATGAAAATCATTAAATCTAACACAAAAAAAGATAACGAACACTAAACAGATAAAATATAGACAAAAACTTAATTTGATTTTACCATACCTGTATGGAGGAGAGTTGATGGTGTAAGTAGAAGGTGATGAGGAAAGGGAGAGATGGTGTTTTGGAAGGAGAGACTCCTTCCATAAAAACATCAGGTAAGTGTCTTCCTGGGATTTCTTTCCCTTTCCTGTCTCTTAGCACCACTCACTTCTGCTTGAGACTCACTGAGCCTCTATCTCACTAAAAAAAAAATATGGTCCAATGAGGTTTGCTTTTGTCTCCGTTTTAAAGCGAGATATGGCACTGTCAGTGAAAATGTTTATGCTACAGCTTGCTAATGCTTCATCAGGGTTATATCTTTTCACAAAACTGTACCATACAACATTTTGCAGAAATTTTGCCAGGTTTGCATATTTGTCACTCGAGATGTTTTTTTGCTTGGAAAATTTGTCTGAACTGACTGACTTATGATGAGAGGCCTTTGTAACCTAAGGTTCCATTGCATTCACTAAAATGACCTACAATCCGTTAAGTGGGGTAAGAAATGGTTTGTAAATTTTAATGACTCCAAAATGAATCTGCTCTTAATTTTTAAGGATAACATTTTCTGCAGATATGAAGTGCAAAGATCATATTGAATCAACTGCTAGAAAAGTTGTTCAAATGCTAGGACATTTTTCTCACCAGAATCTATCTTACATATTTATAAGTCTACCATTTGTCCATGAATTGAATAATGCTGTCACATCTTGCCCAATGCATTTGATGCTTGGTAAAATCCAAAAAAGAACCTGTAATGTTATCAGTCCTGAAATCTTAGCTTCAGTCACTTTCTCATTGTTGCAAAGTAGCTTGCCTGTGCCTTTTCTATAAATATTTGTATGGTAATTGTTCTGATGAGCTTTCCAAATGGTACCTCGACTTTATCAATTTAAGTGCAGTACTAGATTGGCAGCTAGGTCTCATCCTTTTACAGCTGAAATGGCTAAATGTAAACATAAGTTTTATGCTAAGTTTTTTGCTACACACTTCTCACTTGCAGAACTCTTGCTTTCCAGTCAACTTCAAAACTTTAAATGCAATGTCAGTCGTTATCTTAATTCATATTCTTTTATTCTTCTTTTTTCAATGTTTTGACTTTTTCTCATATTTGTCCACATCCAGTAAGCCCTTAGCTTTGTCTTGCTTGGGGTGAAATGAGATTTTATATATATATATATATATATATATATATAAAAAGTCAATAAATTAATAAAGGTTCAATCTAATTATCTAATTTATCTGACCCTGAAGAGTAGTATGTCCACAAAACTTTGAAGTTGGTCAAAAGATAAGTTAATTGAAATTTATTGAATTTTGTTATCTGTCGAGTGCTTTCTTGACAAGTCCTGTTTGCCTTGAAATACATTAAATTTTAGTCCTTCATTTTGATTGATATTTAATTTATTGGTTTGTATTCTTATCACTAATAAAACCTGTCTTTTGTTCATTATATATATATATATATATATATATATATATATATATATAGTGTGTGTGCAAGAGAGAGAAAGTAAAATTAAAATGTTCACCTTGTTTCTGCTCAGAATCTTTGTACATCTATCAACTTATTAAGGGGCTTTATAGTAGACATTTACTATCAAGACCCCTGACAAGTGAATACATCTTCATGAAGCTGAGTAGAGACATAAATGGAATATTTTATATGTTGTTGTTAATGCTCTATTTCATGATATTAAGCACTTCAATAGCAAAAACTGCTTTCCTGAAAAACATTGTCCCACAGAAATACACAGGTCATTTGTTTTTTTTTGGGTTTTTTTACAAGCTGTTGGTTCCAAATGCTGAGGAAATGATTTAGCTGTTATTCCTCTCCTCAAACCTCAAATCTATAGATAAATCCTACAGATGCAGGCTGGGATTTCTACCTAACCAATAAAAATAGACAATTCTCAGTCATCCCCCGTGTGTGCATGTGTGTATATATATATATATATATAGCAATTCCTTTTCTAAATGGATCATTAAAGTCAATTGACAAGATACAATTAAAGATTTCAGTTTTAATGTGTTTGTATAGGTGTTTACTTTTCTGAACATTAAGTGTGTAAAAACTATCCAGAACTTCTGCACATGTCCAGATCAAAACACTTATACAAACACAAGAAAAATTAAAGCTTAATTACAGTACCTTGTCAGTAGAATTTAATGAAATATTGTGTGTGTGCCTATGTTTTTTTTTTTTACTTTACTTAGTATTATTTTATCCTGTTCTTTTTTTCTTTTCTAATTATTTATTGATAACTTTTTCAATTCTGCTTGTTGACAATTTTGTCACCAAAGCCAATTACTCCACATCAGCAAAACACTATTTTTATTATATTTGCATACATTTCAACCAATTAACTTGTTTTAATACAACATTAATTCAAATAAGTATATTTCGTGAATACACACGTAGTAGATATCCGTTTTTTTGGGTTTAAAAAAAAAAAAAAAAAAAAAAAAAAAAACAGGGAAATTAATGCCTACCAGCCCAGAGATTAAAAAAAAAAAAAAAAAAAAAAAAAAATCGAGTCATTATATATATATATATATCATTAAAAGATTACAGCAGACAAGGTACCACAATTAAACTTTTTATTTAATTTTTCTTGTGTTTGAACAAATGTTTCCTTTTTTGGACACAAAATGTGTAGAAACTGTCCAAATATTCTATAATTCTGAACACTTTTGGTTATAATTTTAGCCATTATCAAGGATGATTTTATTTTTGCTTTTTAATTGGGTGTATGGGTTGTATGTTTTGGAGTTATAGGGATGCTTTATGTTCCAAACACAGTAGAGCACATTGTGGGCATGTTAATATTATTAAGTGTTGGCTTTTTCTTTTTTATTATTAAGGCTTCCATTATTTTTAATCTTTTTAAACTGCCATCTCCAACTTAAATTTGACCTTTTTACAAAGACTGAAATTGAAATTCTACACCAATCACTATCCCTATTCAAGGTGCCTGGAGACATAGCAGTTCATACAGACCCGAGAGACCTCCTCAAGGCCAAAGGTTTGAAAAATCGCTCCCCTCGCAACAACTACAATATCTTAACAACAAAACTAAAAATCACCACAAAAGAACTAAAAAACAACTAACATTGTCATCAGACAAGCTGACAAAGCTAATACACATGTAATTTTGGATAAAGCTAATACACATGTAATTTTGGATAAAGCTGATTACCAAAATAAATTACAAAACATTATTGATGACTGAACTAAATTCACCAAACTGAACAGAAACCTCCATGGAGTCCCTAAAAAGGGACGTCAACAAACCAATAACATCTAATAACGCTGAAGTTGGTTCCCTGAAAGTCCCAGAAATCATTTTAGGCTACCAACCTGGATATTTATATGGAAACTTAAAAACCCATAAAACTAGGTACCCACTACAATCACTCATTTGCCAGATCCCAACACCTATCTAAATTCCTGAAGGACATCATCACTCCATACCTACGCACCAATTACAGCATCACATCCACCCATGAATTCCTCCAAATTTTAAAAAATACTAAACCAAACCAAGCATCACTTGACATTGAAAATTTATTTACAAACATCCCTGTCAATCAAACCATTGACATTATCCTCAATTCTGTGTATTCTAATAATTCTATCCCTCTGCCATCCATCAAACCATTTATACTCAAAAAATTACTACACATGCACAACCAAAGTCTCATTTTATGACCATAATGGCAACATTTACACCCAAACTAATGGTGTTAGTATGGGAAATCCACTTGGCCCATGTTTCTCCAATGATTACATGTCCTATATAGAAAGTGATATTTAAACAGGTCTGCTATGTAGACATTTGTTTTTTATTTTAGCAAATAACACAGGAAAAAAAAAAACTCCCATTCTTAGACCTTCTCGTAGAATATAGTAACAACACTTATCACCTCATTATATAAAAACCCCACTAGCAGAAACTCTTGCCACCTTAACTTCAAAAGTGAATGCCCACTCAGATATAAAATGGCAGGAATAAAAAACTTCCAAATAGAGAACACCAGAATTCATCCTCTTGACTACTCTTCCTTAAAGAACTCAATAATGTAGGACTAGTTAACAATGGCTTCCCTAACCACCTTATAGACAACCAAATTAGACTATTTCTCCCCAAAGTAAATAACGATAGTGAACATGCAGTCAAAAATAAACATTTTCTACAAAAATCAAATGCACATCAATTACAAACAAGATGAATCATCACTTAGAAATATGAAAGAAATACACTATCCCAATTGACCTGAAAAAAAAAAAAAAAAAAAAAAAAAAAGAATTATCTACTACAAAAAATTCCAACCAACCAAGCTTATCTTCAAAACTAACAATACACCAGCAAAATCAAAATTACAATGAACAGACATTATCTAGGAGTTCAAATGCCCCTTAAGGAACTGTGTTCCTGATCAAAGCAAAATAACTTACGTGGATATTGCGGCTGTGGAGGGTAGGCACCTGAAAAAATAAGTGAATTAAATTTATATTATAAATTAGGATTCAATACCAATGTAAATACAAAAATTTGAGCATAGTACTAGATTGGTAGCTAAGTCTCATTTTACTGCTTAAATTGGTAAATGTAACTAACTCTGTAACCCTCTACCTTGAGTGCCTCTCGGACCTTGTACAGAGTGAACATTGTATATTAAAAAAAAAAAAAAAAAAAAAATGTAATTCAGTTCTATCCTGATAGTTTCTACTCCAGCACTTCTTGCCTCTAGAACTCTTCCCTTGCTGTTTTCCTGTTAACTGAAAAGTACAAAAATTTAAAAGCCATGATAATAATCATTTTCTCTCTCCTTGAACCAATGTTTTTTTTTTTTCAGTTTTCTTCACTATTATCTTTTATCATCTTTATGACTATCACCTTGCTCAGAGTGAAATGAGAAACAAATCTGGACACAAAAACTAATTTTGTGTGAAAGCTGTGAACTGAAACTACTGAGAGCAGTCTGTATTTTTGTGCAAATTTTTCATTAGTTGTTCAGAGTCTATCATTATTATATGAAAGTTAACTGTTAGAGATTTTATCAAGGCATCACATTTTAATCACTGTTCTTGAAATAACAGGTTATAATTACTCAAAATCTTTGATACACAGCAAAAAAGCTGGAAATAATAGTCAATCTAAAGGTTGATTAATTTATACAGGAACTTTCCTATTGTTTCCTATGCATGAGGGCCAAAAATTACTTTTCGTTTTATCCTACATTTCAGGGTTTGCATCTTCTGTGATACACTAAACATGGTCTGCCTTCAGAAACCACACAAAATGTTGAACAGACATGTATTCTAAATTTACTTTACATTACTTATGTACTCAATGTTTGTGTGGCTCCAAATGCCATTTTGGCAAGTTTTTTTTCTCTATATACACCAGCCACCTCAAACTTTTGATTATATAAGTGGACATTGAAGTCAACACCCAGAGTCCCTGGGTGTTGAATACAAGTCTCACTTTTATATTTACATATGTTCTATCCCTTATAGTGAGCACTTTAACCCATAAATATAGCATACCTTAAAACTGTTATCATTTATATATATATATATATATATATAATATGAGAGAGAGATAATGCTCATAAAATTTGGATAATTCAAATAGATTGCTCAATTTGTTCATCTGACGACTACCATATTAATTCTTGGATTTTATGAGACATTCCATCTATCTCTTGAAATCACATCAGGAAATTAAGTTTCTCTCAATATTCTATTTCTTTAAAGAAGCCACTTAATTTCTTGGAAATCTTTTGATGTGATGTATGTGTGTGCATATATATTGTGTATACTCTTATTAAATATTTAAGAGTGCTCCATATTAAATTACTTTAAAGTTAATTGATTTGCTTTTTTTTTATTATATCATCAAGCCTTTGTGGGTTAATTAAAGATGAAAGATTTTTGACTATAAGAATAATTTCCATTTTTTTGTGAATGAATATTGCATTAACAATTTTGGCGAGATAACGTCATTTCCACAAGTCTTACTATTGATATTCAATCTACAGCTGAGGATGAGAGCTGGATTCATACGTTTCTCAAGGATATTTGCCTGTCAATAATTTCTTTAAAAGAATTTAACATAAAAGAAAATAAATTTTAACAACCTCCTTGTGCCTTTTCTATAAATATTTTCATGGCAATTGTTCTGATGAGCTCTCCTCTTTGGTACATTGACTTCAGGAATTTAAGTATGGTACTAGATTGGTAGCTAGGTCTCTTCAATTTACTGTTGAAATTACTAAGTAATATTCTAATAGTTTCAGTTCTCACACTTTGCACCTATAGAACTCTCTTCCAGCTTCATGCTTTGCTGTCAACTACAATCTTCAAAAATTTAAATGCAATTTTTTATTGTCCTTTCTCCTCTGTAAAATTTTCTGTTTCTTTCTCTTACTAACTCCTTGTCTATTAGGGGCTTTATCATGTTTGGGGTGAAATACTTTTAAAAAATTACCATTTTCAGTGCTGTCTAATGTTTAGTCGTTCTCAAAATGGGTGACTGTTTAACATCATTCCTTACTTTTATTCTTAGCACTGACTGCTCATTCAAATAAATGCCAAATATTTCCTTATAAGGAAACAGTTAATATTACCATGCAAAAAGAAGTTATACTTAGTGAATAACTAAGCAAAAAATAAATAAATAAAAATAAAATAAATAAATGTATTTTATACCTTGAGGAGGATATCCTGGTTGAGGTGGGTAACCAGCTCCACTTTGAGCAGGATAGGCACCTGGTACAGATCCAGGGTAACCTGAAGGAGGAGGAGGTACTACACCTTGTGGATACATAGGTTGGCCGGGATAACCGCCGGACCCAGGGTAACCCTAAAACAGAAAACATGTTGCAGATTAACATGGAATGATTATAAATACATTACATATATAAAATGACAGCTAGAGTCATTACTCAAGTTTTACACATGATTTTCAGGCTAGAATATATTAGTCTGAAAATCACAAGTGCGTGAAACTCTAGTAACTACCAAAACTGTCCTTTAAGTTTTGACTCTCTGAAGTGTTTTCTGCCTTGTTTGGATAATCTGGGCATTGAACACTTTATTGAGCCGGTAGTAAAATTGTGAATCCCTTTTGTTTGGGATTTCTCTTGTTTAATGTGTTAGTTTTTCTGACTGTTGGTCACACAAACGTGTGTGTGTGTGTGTGTGTGTGTGTGACACCACAGTAGTTGGGGTCAAAAACTTCTCTCTGCAGTTTAGATCAAAAGTGAGTCGTGATATCAGGATTGCCAGCTTAGACCACCAAAACAAAGCAAGTCAAGTCCATGGAGTTATCCGCAAAAATGGGTAACACAGTGGCTAAGCATGCAGAATGTGTATTCAATACTAAGGGTTGAATATTGGCAGATTTGAAAAACATTTAAAATTTCACATATTTAATCAATTTACCTGTATGTAATGAAAAATAATGGTTGTAAAGCTGCATATTTCACACTCAAAATGTCTGCAAAGTGCTAATCCAAACCACTACACAACCATACGTGTGAAATACCAAAGCCTAAACCATAGTAAATGCCTGGGAAAATATGGGTATACTGAAAGTATTAAAACTCAATTTAATGAATTTATTAATATAAAATTATACAGAAAAAGACAAAAAAAGGCTTCATAAAGTGTCACAAAGTTAGAATTTGTTTCAAATTGGGATCCACTGATGATAATGATTCTAATATGAACACATAGAAAAATTTTTGGGTCCATCACACATGCACAGCTTAAGTGACATCATAGTTTATTGGTGTGTGGCTTAATGGCATCGAGATATATATATAAATAAAACAAAAAGGTATTGTTTCCCCCCCCCTCTCTTTTTTTTTTTTTTTTTTTTTTTTTTTAAACCCTTTAGCATTCAACCCAACAGGAGGATTTTTATGGTGACAAAGAGAAGAGTAGCGAGCTGCTACATGACATCTGTCGTATACAGCAGCAAATGTTGGACAGTATCCTCAAGGATGAAGAAGCGACTTGAGGCAGTGGAGATGGGGTTCTACAGAAAGATGCTGTGGATATCATGGACCGAGCATGTGAGCAACGAGGAGGTCTTGGGGAGGATGTAAACAAGGAGGAAGCTTATGCTTAAAATAAGAAGCAGATGAAATTTCTGGGACACATGAGAAAGGAGGGCCTGTAGAATCTGATACTCACGGGACGAATAGAGGAGAAAAAAAAGAGACAGGGGAAAGCAGCACATGACATACATGGTGGGCAGGTGGATGGCAGAGCATGGTTCGGGGGGGGGGGGGAGTTAGCAGAAATACAAAACCTGTTGAGAGTCACAAGGGATAAAGGGAAGTGGAAGGCCATGATCACCTACATCCTGAAATGACATGGCACATAAATAGAAGCATTCAATCCAGACCATAGACAGTAAAAAGTTGAGAGCTGATATTTACAAGGCAGGTTAGAGCATACTGAAGACTAAAAAAAAAAAAAAAAAAAAAAAAAAAAAAAACTGCTTGCCTTGAATGCATTATCCTCCAGTAACTTACTGGTTCACATGTTCTTTTAAGCATAAACAATCTTATTATCATTATTATATATAAAAAGAACTTTTGAACTATTTGAACAAGACAAAAAGTTTAAACATTTTCTTTAAACTTCTAAAGAAAAAAACCTTCAGGTTCAGCTCAAAATTTCCTGAAATTTACCAGGATTGACAAACACCAGAAGGCTGGAAAGTACAACAGCCGAAATGCTGTGATAAGAAAATATAAAAAAAACCCCAAAGATGTGGACATTAGTCCTATTATAAACAAAGTCAAAAAATATAGCTATCATTACATAGATTTTTGTTTGACTTACTAGGAAAAGTATAGTGGGTAACAATGCTTTTTCTCACAGAAACAATTATTTTTTATTCTTTTTAATCATAACTAATTTTAAATTCTTCCTATAAAATATTTAATTGGCAACCTTATCTAAAAGCTAGAACTTTTATAAAGATTTGTGTGAAGATGTTTATAACCCCTTAGTAACTGCTTACTTTACCCATTCCTTAAATATGCTCCAATATGGGGGGGGGGCATTGAGGGCCCAGTCTTGTTGAGCACTAGTTTGCTTTTAGTGTTATGTATGTTCCTTTGCTGATGCCCTATTGTTTCCTTTCCCCCATGCTGTTGAGGGATTTCTCGGCATGCTTCTGATTTTTTTTTTTTTTTTTTCTTCCAGAAGTAATGCCGATTCTCTAGCATTTCTATCATGGCCATATGAGCATTTCCTCTCCCTCAATGAGTTTACTTAGTGTGTGCATATTATATGGATATCAGCTACCCACATAACATCTCAAGTTGCCAAATAACTGATGTTTATGTGTAAACACATCAAACTGTTAGTAGTCGTCTGTCATTGTATCACAGAAAGTTATTAAGAAAATTATATTTATTAATGTTCTGCCATTAAATATGGCATCGAGCTCTTTTTCTCTGGTGTGCCTTTGTAGCATACTCTCTTAAGAGTTGCTCACTTTACACAGTGAGACACACACGTGTGTATATATGTTTTTAAAAGAATTTAAGTAATTTAAGTACATTATTTGCATAGTTTTTTTTTAAATCCTAATATTAAAAAGGTTGGCTGTCCCTGTCCTCGGGTGTAAGTGAAAACATGCAGCTTCAGCTGAAATTTGAGTGTTTTGCTGATTCTATTTTGTGTTGATAAGCATTAAGCTACCACATTGCATGGTGATAAACTGACCCTCAGTATTTCAACCTGGAAGACTACTACTTTTTCAGTTGCATTTATACTTTAGCAACTGTCAGTTATGGGCTGGTGTTAAAGTGGAAGATTTAAAGCTCACACTTTTTCATAAGTAAATTAGCATAAAACAATACCAATGCTACAAAGACAGAAATCAAATATGAAGTTACATTGCTCTATTTTACTTGTCAGACCATTTTATTTCCAATCAGAACAAATATTAGCCTATTAAATCTTAAGTGAACTTGCTAATACCACATTCTCTGCATTTTTGGGCTAATGTTTGTGATTTCACAGTTGCCAGTGTATAACAGAAAAATATCACTTTGAAAAAAAAAAAAAATGGAGGATAATAAAGAAAAGAAAAAAAAAAAAAAAAAAAAAAGAAAGAAAAAAGAAAAAAGAAAAAAAAGAAAAAAAAAGAAAAGAAAAAAAAAAGAAAAAAAAAGAAAAGATAAAAAAAAAGAAAAAAAAAGAAAAGATAAAAAAATAAGAGCAAGAAATGAAAAAGTTAAGCAAAGCAACAAAACAAAAGCATAAGAAAAAAATATCAGTAGTGCACAGCAGCAAAATACATATTAGTCTATGCAATTCTTTTTAAAGATGAAACATTTGAATGTTGAACGTGTAAACCTGTTCAACAGGTTCATAGAATATTATACATCATTTTAGCCATATTACAATTTATACTAACCATTTCCCTGTCAATGTGGGTGACACCAGTGAATAACATAAAATATTTGAAAATTTAAAACATGATAGGTAGCTATAGAAAAAAGGTAGATATGGTTTTCTTGACTTGCATATACCCAATTGCTACAGCTGCAGTACAAGTGATGTCTCTACAATCCTAATGGGTTATGAGATTCATGATGCAATGAAGTGATTAAAACCTTTAACCTTTTAAAGTGTTGGAATTCTGAAAGTTATTAATTTTAAGCTCTCTGTAATGATAAACAAATATATATATATATATATATATATATATATATATATATATATATATAAAGTCATAATATTCACTACTTGTGTCTCATTTTCCATCAAGTTTATGAAATATAATTTTTTTTTTTAAGCAATTATTGAAGGTTTTAATCTGATATTATTTCTTTTTATTATTATAAATGTTATATTAAGTATATACATGTACAAGTGACATCCAGGGCTGGCCCTAGGGTTGCTGCCATCCTGAGCAAGCTGCACCATTACAAGTATATTTTTAAAAGTTTCACATGGAGAAAATTGAAATTTTTTCTATTGTGTTTCCAAACAGAAAGAATTCTCAAAAATTTCACTCCCGTCAAGAAAATTTCATTTCATTTATTACTAGCTTAAAACCTCCATATCGCATAGAATTTAAGCTAACTCCTGTGGAGGGCTCTTGATCGAGTAGATGCAATAGGCAACAAACTACAGAAGTCAAAATTGATTACTGTATTTAAGAATTGCTTTAATATTTAAGCTTACCTTTTAAAACTAACAATTCTTCTGCCAACACTTAATTTAAAGAATTTCATGCATGTAGAGATCCTTACTTTCTGTAGAAACAATTATTTTTTATTTCATGAGTGACTTTTGCAATTAATTTCAATTATTCCTAAATTTATTTCCAAGTTATAAAAACTGGAAGTGTACAAGAAGATTGACAGAAAAAAAAAAACAAAACAAAAAAAACATTGCAGTAATGAAAACTTGGGAATCCAAATTTTCAGAATTGCTACTCCAAATCTGGACCAGAATGTTTTTATTTGCCCACAGAGTTGGCCTGATTGCATAATGGTATTATATGTTGGGCTACAGCCTCTAGTAGTATAGCTGAAAAAGTGTGATACGGTGACACACTGACGTTCACATTTTTTTTTCTTTTTGTTTGGAAGATACCAAACACATGACATGGCAGCATGATGGTGCCCTCAGCCTTCATGGCATCTGGGCAAGTGGCCAAGTTGCCAGCCTTGGTAACATCCCTATTTTAAGCAGTGAAATTTATGTCAACCAACCTCAAAATTTTTAATATTAATAAAATAATAAGAAGAATAAAAAAGAATGGTCAAGAAATTCAGGTTTTCAGTTTATTTCTAAACTGTATAAACACAAGCAAAATACACTTCAAGAAACCTACAAGGAGGTGGTGAAAAATTTTCAGCTTCATCCACTTCCCAAAATGTGATATGAGCAAACATTTTTTTTTAAGCTTTCTGATCCTGCTGAGAACTTTGTAGCACCTCATACTTTCAATACTAAGCTCATAAACCACTATTTTATACACAATTTTTCTATATAAATGTCTTGATCAAATTTATTTTTTGTCAGTTTCTCTTAATAATTCTGAGAGAAGGTATTGTTAATATATTAACATTTACTTTGGACTAACATTCTCATTTTTATAAAGTCGCTAATTTCTTATTGCAATAAACATTATATTTAGTGGGTACATGTGTGAGTAGACATCCCTGTTCATTTTTAAACAGAAAAAAATGTCAGTCAGCCTAGAGACTAAGAAGTCTTACAAAAGAAAATGTGCCCTCCAGCAGGAATCAAACCTGTATTTTTTCCATCAAGGAAAGCCACTTTTAAGCCAAATGTACCTTACCAATTAGACTACAGAAAGTTATCCAAATACAGAAAGTGAGACCTACTAATGAAATATGCAACTGATAACTATAAGAAATTGGTAGTGTATGTTATTTTAGAAAACTCATAATAAAGAGCAATGTCAGCATGCACAGCTATGGAGATCTCACTAATCAAAATCACATTTTTTTAAATAATATTGCTTACCCAAACAAATACAAAACCTAAGTGCCGCTCAAGGTAGAGTGTTACTGAATGATATTGTAAGAGTGTAAAAGGTAGGAAGAAGGGGTGCATATTATAAGAATATGTAGGATAGGCAATGGTTGAACCTAGACTTAGAGATTAAAGTTCTAGGAAAATGACTGAAAGCTCCAGTGAGTGACAATGAGCTTGTCACATTATCTGTTAATGTAATCATTTTTATAAATATTTAGAGCAAAGGGAACCAAATGAGAGCAAACTAGTTGCAAATTATCAAAACATTCATCCTTGTAATTGTTACAACAGCTGCTGGTGTTGAGAAAATGTAGAAGTGAAACAGCCAAAGAAAGAAATTAAATAAAATGCCAAAGAAATCATATGACAGATGGTATGCAAGTGGAAGTAAAAGGACAGACAAATAATTTACAAGTAAATTTTCAACCTGCAGTCAATATACAAGGTGTCTCGCTGTAATGAGTTTAGTCCTTACTGAGGACTGCACACATGTTGCACTGTATGGACCAAAATACAGAACTTGGTGTTCTTCACTTCACTAGTAAAAATTTATACTTTCAGATGGACTCTACAATATTTGACTTTGGAGTGGAGGGGGGGGGGTACCTTGATGATGACGACATTGTGCTAATATTGAAAGAACTCTGAATAAACAATGTGTGTCAACAGTCATTTTTCTCTTTTCCTTTAATAATGACACCAAAAAGGTTGTCCATGAATATTAAAAGGATCCAAGTAGACAAAACTTGTTCAAATTTTTCAATGAAACACACACATATTATATACATATATAATATATATATATATATATATATATAAAAAAAAAAAAAGGTGGACACAAGTCAACACTAAGCAGTGAGTGTTTCATGCTTGAATACAATCATCAGGCTACACGTGTTGTTTTGGCTCAACTATATATGCTGGTCAATGGTGCATTATAGGTAGCAAGTTGTATTGTCTTATAACAGTTATTGGGTAGGTGGTAACAGTTATACTTCAAGTTATTCTGTAGGCTATCGAGTAGGAATAATTGTGGATCTGAATGCAATTATTTCTAGCTTTTTTTTTTATATAGTGTGTGAACTTTTTATTCATTTATCATTGATTACTTAATTATTTGTTGTTTTTATTATATTAACATTATTATATTATTAATATTATTATATTAACAACAACTTGTGTTTAGATGTGCATTAGTAGCCTGTTAATTTGTTTCTTTAAATTATACAAATTTTTTCTTTCCCAATGATTGGTTGTCATATTTGTTTAGTTTAAAGTATTGGCTTCATCTCTATCTCCAGTATTCTTAAGTTTGATTATTGAAATAATTTTCAGGAAGTGGTTAAGGTTAACTTTGTAGTTTTATTTTCAAGAATAGAGAGAGAGAGAGAGAGGAAACAAAATACCAACATCCAGACTATGCACCAGCATGACAAAGAGAATGTTTAATGTAAAAATTCTGATAATAGCAATACAAACGCACTATTTTAAGAGCAAATGCATACGAAAAAGACTTACCATTCCAGGATACATTCCTTTCTTTTTAGCTTGCTGAAATTAAAAATAAATACAAATTAGAATATTATTGAGATGTTAGTTATGCCATAAAAATAATTTTTTCAACAAAAAAAAAAAAAAAAAAAAAACTATTAAGATTTCGTTACATTGAGAAATTAAGTTATTCTGTAGAGAGTGAATTATATACACACACCATTACCTTTGGGCTGTACTAAGCTATAAACCCTTACTGAAAATAATATTACTATGTATATATGTAAAGAAATGAACAGATGGCCTAATGGCTAGAACACTTGCTTTCTGAACATGGGAACCGAATTTGAATCTCAAAGATTGATTTGTCTGGAAGGTGGCTTCTTGATGTTATGTAGCACCTTTGCAAAGTGTTAAAAATCAAATGATGGGTTAACCAAAGCCTTGAGTGAATTTGAGTAGGCAGAATTGTTCATCACTGGTGGTACTAGCACAATGCCACAAGTCATTGTGTGTGTGTGTGTGTGTGTGTGTACACACACACATATATATATATATATATATATATGTATACACACTGGCCTTGTCCAAACTTGATCATGCTAGATGATGTGCTCTCTCCCATAAACTCTAAGGTCCACTAAGCATAGTTTAGAGTATAAATCACAGGTTGGCTCCGTATTGGCTGGATCCCCTAGAGGACAGCCATACTTAAATATGAACGGCCAGTCAGTTGCTGCTATTATCTTTATTATTCATGATGATGTTGATATAAACAGCAATAAATATAGCAGTGTTGAACAAGTAGTAGGGGAGAAGGAATAAAGACTAAGTTAAGACAGACTTCCTGTGGTGAAAACAGCCAGTTTATGTCTCTCCATGAGACTATTATCTGCACTTATTTATCAAGGGCTGTAGAATGATAGCTGAAGTAGTTATGATGTAAATTAACTAAAATTCAAAAACAAAGTGATACTATTCAAAAATTAATAATGGTTGACAATGCTCCATATATTAAATTTTTTTTCATTTTACCCAAAGCAAAGTGATAATGTCACTAATACATAAGGGGTTACCAAGAGTAACAGAAAGTGAGATGACCTTAGTGAGGAGAAAGGACAATAAAAGAATAGGAAGACAGAAGATGGAGATTGGAGTTGTATATAAATTTTTGAAGTCTTATGTGGCAGGGAAGCAAAAAACTGGAAAAAATTCCACATGCAAGAAGTGCAAGGAAAGATTATTTTATTATGCTGCTTATTAATGTATTGTTTGATGGCACACTAGTCCGATAGGTGGCAGGTGAGTCTATGAGAGTGTGGTTGTGGTATATTCTATGCAAGATATTCTGTGTTTTTTTTTTTTTTTTTTTTGGAGAAACATTCTCCAAGATCATAGTAACATTACAGTTACTCACAAACAATACCAAAATACTAGCAAAATCAAATAGAAAAGCAGACATGATCATTGAAGTAATACGCATACAACAAAAACAAGCATCAATAAATAAAAACAATTATAATTTAAGAGCCTGCACTCAAATGAATATATATTAAAAAAAAAAAAAATTATGTGGAAGAGTGCTCAGTATTGGAGATAGAGCATATGTAAATGTTAATAGTATGTATATACAGGAATGAACACTGCATGGGGACTCATTTTCTTGCCTTAAGTGATCATAATACATGTGATACACATTATGTGTTGGCATGTACCATTTTTGGCAAGAGATAGAGAGAGTCTTATTTGTAGGCTACTTGTGTCTGCATAGATTTAGAGTGGAGAAAAAAAAATCCTTTGTTGGGTTTGGCACCCTTGCCCAGTGCAGCTCAGCTAATTGACAGCCTGTGCAAATATCAAGCTGTAGGCTTTTGTCAGTGTAGTCCTGTGGGTGCATGACCGAATGATTAGAAAATTAATCTGACCATCAATTTGTCAGGGAATGACTTCTTGGATAATATCAACAATCCCAGCATCCCACGCATTGGGAAGAGCCTGAAAACTACACTGCAAGTTGATGCAAGCATTGCGAGTGAATTTTGGTGGATGAAACCATAGAATGTGTTAATGGCTGTGCTAGCATGAAGTCACAAGGCATCATGACCAAGGTTTGAGCAGAATGGCCTTGTTCATGGCAGATTATACCGTTTCTCCCAGAAAATGTAACTAAGGTGTCCTCAGCATAGTTACAGTATACACAACAGGTTGGCGCTGTGAGTGTTGAACAAAAACATGTACCTGAGCAGGCTAGTCACAGGCAGGCATACACAGAAAATATCTCTAAAGAATTGCCGATTTGAAGATGAAGAGATTTCTTTTTCTTTTCCGAGAAGCCAAGGCTTCTAGCAGACCTTGATGATTGATGTTGTTTATAAAAACACAGGTTAAGACGACACAAAGTGGCCAGGAGCATCAAAGATAGAGATTTTAAGAGACAGAGCCATGTGTTATTCATAAGTTTGGCCAGTGAGAACAAGAATTTTGTAAACAAAATTTCTAACTTTAATGAGGCCAGCTTAGCTACACTCGCACGGCCGGGACGCCATTGGTCGAGTGGTAGCAATGGTGATAGGTGGAGGTAATTTCATGAGAAAGACGGGGAAATTATTAACGCCCACTGAAAGGAATTTGTACGAGGTACCAATGTGAGAAGGAGAGAGTTTGGGAGGATAGCTATCCTGCAACCTCTCCTCACGACCAAAGGGATCCTCCCCAAAATGGAAAGTAATTAATTTTTCTAAAATGGGAAGTAATCAATTATCCTAGCCAGACAACAAAGAAGTCCCTTGCCAAAAACCCCAGGTTGCGTCTAACCCCGCATCGGTGTCCATATAAGCAAGTGCCCTTGGGCAGTTCGCCAGTTGAGAAGTTTCAGTCCAGCAGTTCAAATAGCAGGAACAAGTGTTGCCTCGCAGAAGCTGACCGAGAGATTCCACAACCTCCAACTTTGCCTTTCCTACCAATAGCAATTTATACTGACGAACGAAGCTAAGCCAGCAGTTAAAAACTAAACCAGGTGACTTAGAAGACCAGAACTTGCCTAAGAAGTATAAAAGTGTCACTCTCTGAAGAAACGGGTTGGGAGAAAAACACACACCTGTATATAACAGATGGATAAAAGTTAATTTGTTTCTTTCAACATACTTGAACCTTTTGGGTTTTTATTTGCTTTTCTTTACGCTTGTGCGATATCACCTCCTGTTTAGACTCATCTTGCCTGATTGATCTAGTCTACCTAAGATCAAAATCACAACATGGGTAGGTTAGACTTGAGATCCAAGTAGTTGCTTTGGTAACCAGACACTGGAAGTGAGCTGAGAACGACTGAGCTGGTGTCGAACTGGTTGCAGCTGGTATGAAGGCATTTGAAATCAACCGACCATCCCACTTGGTATCCTGACCAAAAGATCCCGCCGGGCAGCGATGATCAATCAACCAGGACAGGTTGGTGGCAGCACCTAAGAGTCAACCCCAAAATGCTGGTAAGAGAAATATCAGCATTTCACGCCGTGACTTGGAGTTGACCATGAGCAGATGACTCCGTGTCACAGCATGCAGAAAGTGGACTTGGTGAACTGGGTTGAAGTTCTGGCCTAGCCTGTGGGGATTCCCTTTGCACAAATGTCCCTGGGTAAGGGATTAATCCATTTCTTCTCTCCCCTATCTATGGTCTAAATAGCCTTGTGTGGCATCCAGTCTAAGTGAATAACTGAATTCAAAATCAAACGGAAGGTAATGAGAAGCTAGTCCACTTTTTATTTTTAAACCAAGGAGGCATGACAGTTCATGGATTTAAAAAAAAAATAAAATAAAAAAATGTGTGGAGGTAACATCTTTGGAGAGCCATTATTGCTTATTTTTCTAAGAGATATGGAATGAATTAAAATTTTAAATATATATATATATATATATATATATGTGTGTGTGTGTGTGAATAACAGACATAATTGTACCTATAGACTGATTAAGCAGAGATACAAAAACTAACCAAAAAGTCACTTTGGTTTGTTTATACTGCCTCATAAATAAATTAAAGAAATTATTTCAAATTTATCTCAAATAAATATCACCTCTTTGCAGAGCAATGGTTAACAACCTCATTTAAAATGTGTACAATTCTCACTAGGTGTATACCTTTAAAAGATTCTTGATTACTACTAGAAGGAAATGTCAAAATAACAATTAAAAAAACAGAGTAACAAAAATGTTACTTACTTTCAACTCCTCATTTAGCCCCACTAGCAATAATTAAGAATCTTTCAGTGATTTTGTCTATAACTTTGACAAGAGTCATCAGCACATCCAATATTGTCGATTTTTTTTATCATTTTACCCCAATCAAGGTGATAATACCACTAAGACCCAAGAGAAGATTAATGGGAATGAAAGCAGGAAAAGACTTTAGAAGGAACCAGAAACCCAAACCTAAATGGGAAACAAGAGATAAACCACTACTCCTGTTCAAAAGACTAGGGAAGAGTGTGATCCAGCTGATAGACAAATCTATCTACTCCTATTGGCAAACCTATTTACTTGAATGCTCAAATCTCTGTGTAGTTGGTAACACAATCATTTTGGGCAATTCATTCATCAGGAGAAAATGAAAAAAAAAAACAAAAAGATTGGCTGAAATCTAACAGCAACTACTCCCCCCCCCACAACACTAAACAGTTTCTTTTTTCCAGGTTTTCAGATAAGATGCTTAGCTATCTTGACACCATTTGTCATAAAAAAATAATTGAAAAACTCAGATATTCAGCTAGAAAGAGAACAGTTTAAAGTCATTTTGAGTCAGCCCCACTATGTCTTACCAACTGAACTATAGTGAGACGAGATCATTCAGGCATTCAGTAATGATACCAACATTCGTACTCTGGCTTCCATCTTCAAAGTCCATTGAAGAACCACCGAGAGAACAGTGAATTAAAAAAAAAAAAAAAAAAAAAAAGTCAAAGGGAAAACTGGATCAGTAGATCACAACAGCAAGAGGGACCATCATTTCTGAGAGAGAAAAAGAAAGTTGGCAGATTACCATTCATATATTGGTGCCAAGAACTTTGGATACCACTGAACCAGAAATGAAAGTAGTATTCTTCTGAAGACAGCTGTTAACATTCTATAATAGCCAAATTACATTCCAGAGGAAGTTGGATTCTTTTGTTCTCCTGGACTATATTGTGTTAAGACTAGCATGTATTTGATCAAGAAATTTGAATGATTTATGAGTATAAGATATATTTTCATACAAGCCAAAAGATTAAAATGCTACTTATTGGTAACAGCTTTCTTTTTAAAATAAATACTTATAAAAAACAAATCCGGTTAGTAACATGGGTCCTCTTAACAACATAACTTACAGAATAAGCTTCTAGAGAGGATCATAGGTGTGCTATAAAAAATTTTAAATGTCATTAACTGAATTATTTTTTTAAAGAAGTCCAAAGCACAGCAATTGTACATATCAAAATTAAAACTCTTAAATTGATCATATAAGTATATCATTATAATAAACGTAATGCATACATAATATATCATCGTTGGTGGAATTTGTTGCCAAGTATTAGGATGCTCATTGACATTTCCTTATAAACATAAAATAAAAAGCTAAGTATACATGTCTAAAATTTGACTTTACAAAGAAAATATTCTATAAAACAAATTTTTTTTAAAATGTAAATTATGCTCATTAAATGTTAAATTATAACAAGTAGAAAAGTAAATGTAATTTTTTTTTAAAAGGATTTCAATTATATTTTTATTACAAATTATAATAAATCATTTTGTTTGTAATCAAACTTTTTTATTATCATAATTTAATTGTGTCGTAGAAGTTTAACTAGCAGTTCAAATGTACTGTGAGATAAAAAGAGCGATTTGAAAAACATCACTTTCGAGCAATGATAGGTACAGGTTAATTTCCAAAGCAATTACAAGCAATTTGTTTGTGTACTGGATGCCTTATTAGTGCTGGATTTGTTTAAGAAATACATGCACAATTTAACTTGTGATTTGTAAAAAAATAAAAAAACTTGTCCAATGTTATAACCAGAATTATTTTAGACAATGTTATGTAATAGTTATATTAATGTCATGTTAGAGGAAAAAAAAAACATCTGGTTAAGAATGTGACAAGAAAAATTCAAGTTAACATGATGACCAACATGGAATTGATAAACCTTTTAGACATACGCCATATATATTTTATTTTTAAAAGAATTAAATCTTAATAGATTCTTTCTCTTATTATGACTTATATGCAGGGTCAGAATCCTTTTGGTTACTATAGGCTGCAGCCTTGGACCCATCATGCTTTGATAAAGCAATGATTTTAATTTTATAGATGTTTTAACTTCTAAAAAGCTTCATAAACTAAAATGATGGCAAACTCATTTATTTTGATTGTTTTGTTTTGTTTTTTTTTTATACTTATTATGGTTGTGTTGAAGTAAGTGCTAATTTGTTTTGCAATAAATAGTAATAGTGGTATTTCTTAAAAGAATATTTTTTACTGACAAACAAAATACAGTGATTCTAGTTTATTTAAAGAATTTGCAATAAATTTACTTTAAAATTTTTTTAATGTTGCTAAAAAATATCAAGAGTAAAAAATATTCAAGACAGGTGAAGGCAAATGAGATGGTTCAGTCTGAGGGCGACCCCCCATAATTTCATTAACCTAGGGGCTCAAAAAGTTAATAATCTGACCCGGCTTATATGCCTGAAGAAAGAAGAATGGAGTGGCTGAGACATACTAACATCAAAAACAGATGGTTCAACTGCCCAAAGTTTGAAATGTTAACCTTTTACAGCAGGAAGCACCCAAATGCACCTGGAAGTTTCACATGATTACAGTCCAAGAGCCCCTACATGCCTCTGTAATTAGGTAGCACTGTATTTAATTACAAAGTATTAACACTTACCAATCAGATAGAGACACTAGAAATCTACAACTTTTACAACACTTTAGATTTTTTCTAAACCATAATTCATAACCAATACCTATTTGGTTAAATTTGTATTGTTTGAAAGAAATTACTTGCATAACTATCACATATACAGATTTCTCAACAATTTGGTCAGGACTCCATGAATTTAATAATTGAATTATCTTAAGGGCTGATAGGGTTAATGATCTCACAAAATTATAGACAATATAAATGCTATTTCTTGCCATTTTCAAATGAATATTCAAAGTTAATACTTATCAGGAGAGAAGAGAGAGAGAAAAAAAAAAAAAAAAAAAATTGTGTTCATCTTTGAACCACATCAAAGCAATAACAAAAAGACAAGGATGCAAGGGGTTATTAAGAATAAAAGAAACAGAAAAATAAAAGAACGGGATTCAAAATGACAGATGATTGATATTGCATTTAAATCTTTGAAGATCATACTTCACAGGAAAGCAGGAAATCTGAAGAGTTCCACAGTCAAGTAGTGCAAGAGAAGAAACAATTAGCATAGAACTCATGGTTACAACTAGCAATTTCAACAGTGATATTATGATGCTTACTTGCCAATTTAGTACTGCACTTACATACATGAAGTTGAGGTACCAAAGTAATCCCTTTTTAATAATAAGAAAAAAAAAAAAAAAAGTTAAGAGATTAAGTCAACTTCATTGAAAGGGTCAATGGTTGTAAATGCATAGGATGCACAATCAACAGGATTCAACACTCGCAGCGAAACTTCTATGCACTGACAAATGCTCTGTATGCTAAGAGTTCGCTCCCATCTGACTGTGCAATTCACTATTACTATTTCCAATCACACATGCAAATGACCAGTAGTATTAAAAAAAAAAAAAAAAAAAAAAAAAAAAAAAAAATCACATGCGTAGTGGGACAATTGTAAATGGCTGCTCCTTGTGACCAAGCATGACATAGTTACTCCCTCACAACGCCAGCCATGTTGGATTTACATGCCAAACACACGTGCTCAATTCACCTGACGAGGTGAGTGCATTCTCTTGTTACACTCCTCCCCAATATCACCAAAGTGGAGGGCAACGGTGATCACCTTCAAGTGCTTCTTCATTTGGGGCTCTTCTGTCTGCATTCCTCCCAGAGTCTCCCTCACAGAATCTCACTCATTTCCGATCTCCTGACTATTGTCATTATTATCTGACGACTTAGTCATTTCTGGGTCTGAAGGCAGATTGGACAATCTCGTTCTAAGAGGCAGCAGAGTCCCAAAGTCACTCTCAGACAAAACATTACTCTATCTTCTTCCAAGGCAGGTGATCCATAATGAGGGCAAAGATCTTTCACATGGCATGGTACACCATTAATTAGTACCGTTTGAGGGCTGACTATTTTATCAACTTGTCCTGTGCCAAATGTGCTAGTGCATTAGCTGTTCGGGGTTTTAACCCTGACAGTCTCCCACTTAATAGGGAGCATTTACACGTTCAATAGGCAATGGTGCCAAATCTATCATTTTTACCTGCTGCTCATACCAGTAGATTCCATTGGCTGGTGCAGTTGATGGTATTGTGACATCCTTAGAAATCACACTGTATCTGTACACAGCCTCTTAAATAGAGCAGTGCGTTTTGGCAGCAATTCTTTTAGCAGTGTTGTGCTACTGCTCTGCTATACCATTACTCTCTGGGATGTAAGCACACTGGTATCACATTCTCACTCCCCATTCGTCTGCAAAGTCCTGAAATTCTTGGCTATGAAACTTTGGAGCATTGTCGGTTAATATTTCAACTGGTGGGCCACAGTCATAAAAGACAGGCCTTAGTTTTGTATGATGGTTAATGGGTGCCATATAGTGAAATGTGTCAGGCCACAATCTGTTATTGTTAAAAATTGACTGCAATCATAATGCATTGTCCATACCCAAGCAGCATCAGTTGCTGTCTATGATGAACTTCTTTTTGCCAACAGATTGGAGCTGCGTCCATTGTGTGACACTCTTCACAAGCTTTGATGATTGTTCGAAATGTGTGTGCTCCTCAACTACAAAGGCAAAGTAGGCAGTGAGCCGAATGCCAGGATGTCCACTTTGTCAGTATTTGAATTGGTCTGTCACAACAGTGCACGTCAACTGTGAGTGGTTGTCTCATCATATTAAGCCACCTCTTTGGCACTTGGATCAGCTTATCTGCCAGATTCTGTTCTGATGTAATCAGCATAACATCAATCCATAAGCTGTATTCATCAACTAGTCACTTTGCAATCGCTAATCTCATCCGCACTAACATCTCGCTTGCAGCTTTGGTCCAGATTCACACCTTGCCTTTCAAAGTGTGAACATGGTGCAAAATTCTGGTTCCTCAACAGATAGCTGCACACGATTCTTGTGCTCCACCAAGCAGTACATTTCCAGCTGGTGTGATCTTAACGCCTCCAAGGGCTATTAATGCATCAATGTCAATCAATAGGTAGCAGCCAAGGGGATTTTCCTGCACCACCAGTACATCAAATCTATCCATTATATGTAAATTGCTGAAATAGCTTGAATCCATTGGCAATGATCAAAAGCCAGGGATGTAAATGCACAGGTCACACAAGGAATCAACAGGGTTAAACTCCTGCAGCGAAACTTCTATGCACTCTGATCAAAACAAATGTTCCATACTCTACAAGTTTACTCCCTATACAACTATGCAATCCACTATTACAATTTCCAATCATGCATGAAAATGACCGATAATAAAATGAGTATTGTTATGCATGTGTAGTGGGGATGATTGCAAATGGCTGCTCCTTGCAAGGTGGGTATTCTCTCACTACGAAATGTTTTAATTTATAAGTGGTTCTTAGCTTAAAATAATCACCATTGGCAATGGCACCCTGGCCATTTGGTGGTATTGAGCAAGGTTTGGAAATTGATTCTTAGTTGAGGTGTCATATCAGCAAGAAAAGACTAAAGAGGCAACTGTGTGGTGTAATCAGCCTGCTTATGTTGGAATATACACACACACACACACAAAAAAGAGAGTGGGGTATACTATCATGACATTATTCATTGCAGATCCCGATGACACCGTCCACTCAAAATGTGGATAATCTTTGGATGGGTGTCAAACGTAAACTATATCAACAGTTTGGAACATGAGGCATTGTTCACACATTCATGTGATTTCAGCAGCACAAAAGCAGTCCTGTGTTTTTAGCATTTGCTAGCTGTGTACTTCATTACACATTTGAATAAGTGTAATAAATGTATATACCTCAATAATTTTTCAGGGAATAGCAGTTTATTTTAAAGTTTGTACTTATAGGATTATTCAAAATAAGTTCTTTTATTATAAAATTCTTCTATAAATATTAAATTAAAAAAAAAAACAAAAAAAAAAATACACACACATATATATATATATATATATATATATATATACATAGACAGACAGACAGAGAGAGAGAGAGAGATATTACACACACATAGCAAACAACTTAAATCAGTCCCGCCAAAATAACCCTTAGAACAGACAGAAAAAAAAAAAAAAAAAAAAAAAAGACTTTACCTTCCCAGACAAAAACAAACTATTAAATAATCAGAACTCCCATAAAAAAATTTTTTTTTACTATGTTACTAAAACATCAAAAACTGAAAAGAAATTAATAAACAAAGCACTCCCACCAAAATAACCGTTAGAATGAACTACCCACAATGCGCCACTGACCCACGAGTCAAGAGAAAAAAACAAAAACAAAAAACAAACGTGGCCTGATGATTGCAGCTAACATGAAAGTCCTCGAAGTGTTGACTTCAATGTTCACTTTCTTATTTACATATGCTCCATCTGATATTGAGCACCTTATCCCATAAAAATAAAAACAGACAGAGGTACCATCAGACAACATTAATAAGCAGCATAAAGATCATAGTAACTTATGACCCTTGAAATAATACAACAAAAACAGCCATTTATAAATAAAAAAATAAATTAGGAGACCACATTCTTAAAATTTACATAATTTTAGTTTAAATAAAGATTAAATGGAACAAAGGAAATAAGCTACTGGACAAAAGTTAAGGAACGATCTTGTTAATACTTGATTGTGAACAAAATATCAACAAAATTTAATATTTGGTAAACATCCCCTTATTTTCAATGACTTCTCTGCATTGTCAACCACATGATCCAATTAATTTCTTGCAAAAATCAGCAGTAATTCCCTCCCATTCGTCTTTCAATAACTCCCATAGGTGATCCTGGTTTTTCGGGTTTCTTTTCCGAGTCCTTTCTCCAATTATCTTCCAAACATTTTCTATTGGATTCAGGTCGGGGCTCTGGGCAGGCCACTTCATTAGGGCAATTCCTTCTTCAAATAAAGCCATAACCTGAGCCTTGTGGCAAGGTGCATTGTCCTGCATGAAAATAGGAGATTCATAAAGATTATGGTGTAATCTTGGTACCACATGCAGAAGAAACCTATTGTAAATCTCAGCATTGATATTGCCATGTACGCGAATGATAGGGCCAACTCCTGCAGATAAAATCATTCCCCACACCATCACACTGCTGCCACCAAACTTAATGATTTTCTTGACACATTGAGAAGACAGTCTTTCACCTGTTCTACAGCGTACGCAAGTTTTTGCCCTCAAAACCAAATATAGTAAACTTGGACTCGTCACTGAAATGAACTGTATCCCATTGTGCATCAGTCCAAACAACGTTCTCTCGCATACTCCAGGCGTGCCCTTTAGTTTCGCTTTGAAATGAGAGGCTTCGAAGCTGGAATACGGGCATGCAATCCTGCATTTTTTAACCTGCGAGCAACCGTTTTCCTCGAGATCTTATCTGTCTCTTCATTAAATTTACGGGCAATTGATGTAGCAGTTTCCAAACGTTTTTTTTGTAGATATTCTAACAATTCTTCGATCTTCTCTTTGCGATGTTTTTGGAGGTCTGCCGGTTTTTGGTTTTGCATCTAACGTTTTATACCTGTTAATGAACAACGAACGACACTTTTAGACCTATGAACAATATCAGAAATTTCTGAAATTGTCTTTTTTTTTTTCTTCAAAAGAGCATTTTGCATGTAGAATTTGCCATATTGCTTAAAAATAAAGTCCTAATGATAAATGAACTTTTACTTATTGTTGAGAAGCTCCAAGTTGTTTAACAATGTGAATTAAAAGTTTATGCAAATTAACATTGTTCCTTAACTTTTGTCCAGTAACTTATTTCCTTTGTTGTTCCATTTAATCCTTATTTAAAAAAATAAAAAACAAACTATTATGTAAATTTTTCCAACTTTACATAATATTTATGCATTACACCCTAATCTTTAGTCAGTAAAAATTTCATTGCTAATCATGCATTACTTTTTAAGTAATACGCATATTTATGTTGTTTCCATTCCTTATATTATGGCCGCTACTGTATATATATATATATATATATATATATATAAAACATGTAACAACACTCACTAGTTCTACAAAACTCACCAATTGCCTCTACCTACCCTGATGATTTCAATTTGAAAGCTTGAAACATTTCTTGTACTTTTCCAAAATGAACTTCTGAAAATTCCTAACAGAATTTCCTCCTTGTCTGAGAAGAATTATTCTTAATTTGGAAAAGTCGATCATTAAAATTAATCAACAGAAAATGTTTTATATTTGACCTAAATATAAAGTATTGCACATTGATAAAGTTGTGCTGCTGGTGAGGAACAAAATGTCTACGTGTATATATTTCTCAAAAAAATCTTTTCTAGAAATGAGACATTAAAGAATAAAGATAAATGATAAAGAAAATAAATTTACTGCTATGCTAGATAACTTAACCTTAAAAATAAAAACAGTACTTGTGCACTTTATTATATCAAAGCAAATCTACAGATATACTGCTCCATTCCAATACATTGGTTTGAAGAAATATACACTCTTAACTAGTTTGACATACCCAAACATACTTTGAATAGCTTCAAGCTCAAGAGTAGGTCTTGGATTAAGCAATGAATATTTTGCTTTAAGTGCACTAAAATTTCCCAATTGGATAAGATATGGATTGTAAAGTGGAAGGCATCTAAACATTGGTTATAATTAGATTTCATTAAACTGTTAAGGCTCTACCATTGTGTATTACAAACACCCATTTTTGCCAGTGCTTAAAAGGAACAAATTTTTGATAATTTTAGAAGAGAACCAGACCTAAAAAAAAAAAAAAAAAAAAAAAAAAAAAAAAAAAATCTGGTGTAGGTAAGAGTTGTATTCTTTTAAATCATTGTCTACTTGAAGTATAGTCTCTTGACAGATTACATCACTGCTATATTTGCATGGCAGCCATAGTGTTTCATGTGACAAGTCATGTTTGGTCATCAATGAATCATAGCCATCTGTGTCTACAGGTATAGAAGTCATTTTTCTCAGTATTGGAAGCAGTTTGATTAGTACTGAAAATTGAGAGATGACTACCCTATTTGCAATTGTTCATTTTGCTACAACTCACATTTGTGACTATTTTACTAGGATAATATTTTTTTTAAAATATATATATATATATATATATATATATATATATATAGAGAGAGAGAATTGAGTCAACCTGACAAGATAGCCAGAGTTAGTTTGCATGGTGCAATATCCTCTTCCACCATTGGCTGTTGAGGACATTCTACTTAAAGTAGGTGGTGCTAGCAAAATTTGCATATGAATGATACTGGTGGAAATAAGATAATGTGCTTTTATTTTTAATAATAAAAATGTAAATAATATTTTTCAGTATTACAAACTACTGAGAATCATCTATACAGTGGGCTTGCACAGTGGAGTCAAGCAGACATCCTTGGTTCTTGAACCCCCGATTGATTTTCAGCTCTATATAATTTTATTAATGTTATTGTATTTAAAAGGAAATGAAAAATGACTTTCACATTTCTAATTTTAATTTTTTTTTAAAGGGGGGAGGGGTGTAGGTAAAAAAATCCTAATCTGAAGTGAAGAGCTAAAATACTTGAAAAGAGTAAGTTTTGAATTCAACCAATCTAGACTCTTTCTGAGACAGTGGATTTTTAATGCCAAAAATGGATTCACAACCACCCCCCCACCCCAACTATAAGAGTTAAACCCTAGATTTATGGAGAGGAATGCATGAATGAAAGAACTTGCAGAAGATGGTTCGCAAAATTCAGAGATGGAGATTTCACCCTTGAAGATGAAGATCGAACCGGACGTCCAGTTGAGTTTGATGAAAAGCTTCTTGAAGCAGCCCTTGAAGAAAATCCTGCTTTATTAGTTGAGGAATTGGCAGTGGTTCTCAGTTCAAACCATACAACTGTTCATCATCTTCAACAACTTGGAAAAGTACCTAAACTTGGAAAATGGGTGTCTCAAATTGTCTGAAAACAACCTCAAATCCAGAGTTGACATCTGCTCTTCTCTTCATTCTCACCAACTTGTTTCACCTTTTTTGGATAGACTTCTGACTGGCGACAAAAAAAAAAAAAAAAAAAAAAAAAATGGATCTTTTATTGAAATGTTAAGTGGCGTAGACAGTGGCTTGGTAAAGGGGAAGGACCCCAGCCACAGCCGAGAAGGGAACTTCATGGGCAAAAGGTTCTTCTTTCAATCTGGTGGGATTGCCAAGGAATAATCCACTTTGAATTCTTACCACCTAATGCAACAATTAATGCTCAAATATACTGTCAGCAATTAGAGCGTTTGAACCAAGCTTTGAGGAAAAAAAGACCTGCTCTAGTGAATCGAAAACGGGTGATGTTTCATCAGGACAATGTGCGGGCACACACAGCAAGAATCACGTCACAAAAGATCGAAGAAATTGGTTGGGAGAAAATTCCTCATCCACCTTATTCTCCCGACATTGCTCCTTCAGACTACCATTTGTTTCGTAGCTTACAGAATCAATTGGAAGAAAGCTTTTGTAACACAGGAAGAGGTTAAAACTGACATTTGTGAGTTCTTTGAATCAAAGCCAAAAGAATTTTATAGTAATGGAATTAGTAAGCTTGTTAATAGATGGAAGGAAGTCATAGATAATCAGGGAAAATACATTGTTGATTGAATATGTAATTAAATGTAACATTTGGTCACTTGTTTTCTTTATTCAAAATTCGGATATAACTTATGGGATGACCTGATAGTTTTGTCATTTATGAGATTATTTCTATACAGCAATCCTTTTCATTCCTGTTAGAATTTTGTTGAAAGCCTTATCTAGCAAAAAAAAAAGAGAAAAAAAAAAAAAAAAAAAAAAAGAGAAAAAAAAAAAAATACAGAAATAGGAAAAAAAAAAAATTCAAGTGAAACAAATTATGGAACATAGAACGATCTAGAACAAATTAACAATAGTCTTTTCTGTGAAAAACAATAGAAAATAGAATGAACTCCATCCAAAAGATGCATTTTTTAAAACTGGTTCTAATTTTGATAGAGTATAAAATACCTGTTTATATACCCTGCAATATCACAAGTAGAATAGATATCAAAACTGTTATTCAATAAAATTAGGTACCTCCACGAGATCACTAAAAAAAAAAAAAAAAAAAAAAAAAAAAAAAGAGCATAGCATGATGAAAAAGATGCCAAACTTGACAAAAACAAAATTTGATCATCTCAATATTTGTTATTATAAAGAGGAAAGATCAAAGTTTATTTTAACTATTTTTTTTAATTTTTCCTTTAGAAAATCTGAATTTTTATTTAAATCCTTGTTTCTCTTTGTATCACCGGAACTAGTAAAATAACATACAATTTTTAGCACTTTTTTTTTGTATGATGCACATTAATTTGGAAAATCTTGCAAAAATAAAAATAATTGTCAGATGTTAATGAAACTTCCAGAAAGTATTCACAGATGATTGAAATGATTATAATTATATTTTCTTTTATTAAAGTCATGGCAGAAATATTTTTAAAAATATTTATTACCACCCCCTATAAATAATTTTATGAAAACGCTAGAAATTCAATTGCATCGGGTTTAGTGATTACAATAGTTAAAAGCACAAGGCTTTGAGGAATTCAAATGTTTTTTTGGGTTTTTTTTTTTTTTAATTGGACCCCACGAAATGTAATCAAACTTCAGTCAGTTAAGTGCCATACATGATTGGGTGATCATGTCTCTTGATTCATGACCAACTTAGCAGAAGATTTTCCCTGCAGTAGGTTGCTATTTCTTTCTGCAGTAGACTAGTTGCCAACCAAGGCTGTAGTCTGTCCTGCTAGTCATACCATAGCTGGGAGGAGAACAAATGGATACATACATACATACATACATACATACATACATACATACATACATACATACATACATTTCCCTAGGGCATTTGCATTTAAGTGAATCTAATAAACCTGAGTGGAATTTGAAGTTGGCTCTCAAACTTAAATGTAAAAAAAAAAAAAAGCCCACATAAATTTTCTTTGGGAATCAATCTACACTCTTTCAATATTAGAGTTTTAAAGAAACAAAACAATTGTTATAACACAAGGTGGATACAATAAAGATTTATCCTGGCCCAATTCCAATACAATATAGAAAATTACATTGATACAGGAGATACACATCAATTTGAAAATACACTTATAAAGGCCCTGTTTATTTTTTTTTTCAGGTCTAAGAGCATGGTGTGATCATGGAGTCAGCAGAGTACAGGGATGTAATCAGTATCCTGTTTTTGAGCGGCAACACTCCACAACCAATTTTCAAGGAGATAAAAGGAACTGTATAGGCCAGATAGTATCAGCATTTCAAATATAGTCTAGCTTTAATGGAAACAGACCAGGTTCAATTGATTGGTATCTTTTTAAAAATTTAAGTTTATCCAATACAAAGCCCAAGAGCCACTCAAGATAGAGCGTTACTAAGTGAGATTGTTGTAAGGACACAACGGAGGGAGGAAGTGCATATAATGAAGATATACAGGATAGCTATTAGTTGACCCCTAGACTTAAAGGTGTTAAGATTGTAATGTCAGGGATGCATCTTCTCAGGAATGTTTAACAAATTAACAATTCTGGGGAAGAAACTGTTTGAATTTAACTTACTCTTTACCAAAATGAATGAGGATTTGATACCGAAATGGCTCTTCACCATGAAGGTCTGAACTGGTTAACTAAATAATGTAACTCATTTAAACATTTGCCATAGTAATAATAATATAGTGACAAGCTAGCAACATTTCATCTGTTGGATAGGGGTTGCAAGGTGGAAAATAATTCATCACTCACAAGGCTGTGTAATTACTTTTGAATTCTATCAAGGCTGGACAATACTACATCATCCTTGGTCTGATCAAACTCTTTCAAAGAGAGTATGGCAGCAGGTTATTGTTCCAGAAAATACCTTTCAATAAGCAGTGATTACTATCTTAGGAGAATGCTGCATAAACATTCAGTTTAAACCAGTTTAAAATTAGTGAAGGATTTGTGAGGAAATGTAATCATTCATGAACACCTGCATATACGGAAAATGTCAGCACAGTGGGTTCCCTATGTACACTTTCTGTAAAAACAGATTCAATTGCAATCGACTAATTACACAGAACAAAATTTAGGTTCATCACTTTGGCACAGACTAATACTAGTAATGGTAATATTAGCCATTTCATGAAGAAACATTCAACCTTCATTGACCAAACAGTTTAACATTACTGTTGAAAATTTCAGCTTTCTCTTAAAAGATTTTTTTCAGAAAAAGATGTTTCGAGTTACATCATCTCTCTTTCCAGTATTTATAGGGGCATCTTTCCTAACTTTCTGTTTGAAGTAGTGTGAAACATCAGCATCTTCATTGTTATTGTTTTCTCTTCATGTTACATGTACTATCCATTTTAGTTGTTGCAAGTCCATCAAGTGATGTGGTTTCTGTTATAATTCTTTGTGATTCATGCTAGTCTATAAAGTACAAAGTAGAATGTTCCTCAATAACAGAATCTCAATGGAATCCGATTTCCCACCACCCCAAAAGGTACATATCCTGCCCTCTTGTAGCAAATTTACGTTCAGTCTTCTGGAACCAAAATGTGATGCTTATGGATGTTTTGGCTAAATAACAATATGCTGCATTGCCATCTAAATTACAGGAAGCCATCAAAACTCACAGGTATCCAGATTTTACAAGACTATGTAAACAACTCCCATATTACACAAATAGAAGCATGCTCCTGTGACTACAAAATGCTACACTATTCTGATCCAGCACTACCTGCTTTCTACCACCCCTACCCAAAACTTCTACAACAAACATTAATGAAATGTAATCTTGTGCGAGCATGTGTTATTGAATTTTTCATGTTAAAAAAATGCACAGATTGATTTTTATCTCATTGTTCATGGTGACCAAACAGTGGATGTAAACAGTTATATAGTAGTTAATGTCTTTCAGCAGAGCAAAAAAAAAAAAAAGTACTGGAACTTTAGCACACATCTTATTTAAAGAGAATAAGTAATTTAAGAGTGTTTTTATTACAATAAATAAATAGTATTTTATATACAAACTTTTCCCCGTGAGAATACCTACAAAATAATTTTATCACCTCAAGGTCAATGCAAACAAATTTTGTTGACACTCTTAGAACTATCATGTACAATAATTACATGACTAAACTAAGGATATTAAACATTAAGCATTCAGGACAAGTTGCAGAATCACATCACCAAGTACACATTAATAAGTGCTGATGTGGATTTGGTCAGGGAATTTAAGATTATCTGAAACTATTTCTATAAACCTATTACAATATGAAGAACTGTATAAAATGTCTTTCTTTGAGAAAAAAAAAAAAAAAAAAAAAAAGTTTGTCATGGTTGACAATTGGAGTAACAGCAACTTTTTGGGGGCCATTTTGTCTGGGCAGATAAGGTTGAATGGTTTGCCCAAGTGTCCACTTTTATCTGTTAATGTTTGTGGCATATTATCAAGTTATCTGGCAATGGAACAGACCCAATACAGAAGCAGATTTATGATGATGTTCAAGCACATTTGTCTAAAATGAGTATGAATCATCTCAGCTGGAATTTGAACTCAGACAAACAATTTTGTTTCCCATTCCGATAAATTTTATGCTGCTTGGCATTTCTTACATAGTATAAATAAATGCATGTGTTTGGTAGTATTAAAACAACTAAAATAGACAAAAAAAATAAATTAAAAAAAAAAAAAAAAAAAAAAACAACAAAAAACAATATATTCAATATTGATAAATAGTGAATTTAAATATGAAGACTAAATTCAAATATAAAATGATTATACCTTCTTGGAAGTGCAAATCATTAACAGCATGGAAAATAAAATTGGCAAGAGTTCAAATTCTAGCCAAAGCAGTTCATGTTCACTTTGTGATAAGAATATTAACTAAATTAAATAATTAAAGACTTAGTTTTAATAATGGTTTTTGGAAATGTTAGAAAGAAAAAGGAAGGAAGTAATGTGATGCATATGGATTTTATCATAGTATTAGATGTAAGTGTTCAAATTTCAGCAAGCTTGAACCTTCATGGCTGTAAAAAAGCAGAAAGTCAAAAGGATGTTTTTTCCCTTGACACCACTATTATTTTAGCTACCTTCTCGCCTCAAATGTTTATTCTTTTAAAAAGAATAAATTAAAATTCTATGAAAATCTAAAACTTGAAAGTGAATTTATACAAATAGAATAAACACTATTAGATTGTTTATTGGAATGCTCAGCAAAACATCAGCTAGTTGCCAAGAGATTTAAACTTTATAAAATGATATATAAAGATTTCCTTATAGTTGGTTCACGTATTTTAATTTAGTAAGTGTTTATAAATTTACGAATAAAAATTGTTTTCATTTATTTCTTTATAAATTGGTAGAGGATAAATATTGCATTGCATTAGTTTTAATACAAACGTATTCATTTTTAGAATGTTGTAAATATAAAATTATTGTAAATAAACAAACATTCTCATAAATAGTGTTTAATATTTTTGTTGTAAATTCAGGAACAAAAGGGGGGGGGATTATAAATTAACTTTCATTATGTTTAGGTTTTATCCAAATTCTAATTATCACTTTTTAAAACAAACATTGCCAAGGAGTGAAGGTAGTTAAATAGCAGTAGAGTCAATGGAAAAACTGTCCTTTTGATATTTTATCACCCCCCCCCCCCCCCCCCCAGGCACAAAGGTCCAAGTTTGCCCAAATTTCTTAGATAATCCATTGTCAGTTATTCCTTTCATTTTAGTTTCTTTTGCTTTTTACTGAAACTCCTGGATCATTATTCTTAGCTAAACAATATAGATGACGAAATAAGCCATTAAATGACAATCCTGGAGTTGTCATGAAAACCAAGAGAAATTAAAAAGAAAGAAATACCACTCAAAAATGAAACAAGATGCCATACTTTTGAATATCACCCATACACACCTTCTTCAACTTCTTTCTCATTTTCCTCTCATGTTTCGGCAGGTGTTTGAATTCATCATCAGAACTGGAACTTGAGGAGCTACTGCTGCTGCTGCTCCTCTTGCCATATTTCTTGTGTTTAATCTTCACGTGGCCAGGGTACATGCTTGGGTAGTAGGGAGTGGGCACAAGACAACTACACCTGCAGGACAGACAGACAATGCAAGAACACAACACAAAAGGAACATCTACAAGCCTTGCAGCATTAATATGAGAAAGGTCGGAAGTTTTTTGGTTTTTATATTTTTTTTTTTAAATCTTGTATTTTACAGTGACATGCAGGAAGTGCAACAGTAACTTAGAAAGAAATCAGCAAGCAGAGTTCCTTTTGTCCACTTTTGCACAAATACCCTTGGGAAAGGTATGAATCCACTTTTTCTCTTCTCAGCTATGGATGAGGCTGTCTGAGATCTCTTGCTTTTAGATGGGAACCAATGTAGAAGGAAAACTAAATTAAAAATCAACCTAAAGAGGGATACACTTCATTAGACTATCTTGCCAGATACCATCACTGCTGCTATGGCTGCAGTAAATGCGATGCCCCTATGACCTTAATAGGTAAGGTGACTCCTGAAGTACTGCCAATATTTCACAAATAACCGTATACAAATATTTAAGAACTAGTATTCATTAAGTATTTCATTACAGAAGTAAAGTTTAGTCATTGTAGATAATTGTGTATATTAGCCTTTGAAAAGTTATATCTTGTTAATAAGTGAACCTGAACTTTGAGAATAATGAAATTGTCATATCCTGTCAATTATTTAACTCAAATGAAAGTGCTCAATTTGACATCCACAGCTAGATGGAAATTAGTTCTTGTGACATGTCAATTGCAACTTCATTTGGAATTGTGTGCGCATGTGTGAATTCCCTGATAGAGCAAAAAAAAAAAAAAAAAAAAAAAAAAACTGTTCAAAAAATTTGAAAACTTCAATAAAATCTAATGTATTTTTTAAAATTCACCCCCCCCTTTCTTTGTCTCCAATTTAATGATTTTGTTGCTTAACCCAGGATAGGAGGTTGTCCAGACTGAGTGGGAGGCACATGTACTATTCCAATATATTATTTCAAATTCAGTTAAATTGTATGCAAATATACTTGTGTACATCAAATGGCACCAGTACATACAAGTCACTCATGATATGGCAGACAAGGAAACTCCTACAAAACAGAAAATGTAAGGATGCTGGAAAAACTGAATTAAATCTTCCTTGTCTACCATATTTAATGAAAGATGTTTAAAAGAAAGACTGCTGCCTATATATTTCCAGGCTTAAAAACTTACATATTTTTAATTTATGCACAGGTGTGTAGAAGCTCTATTCTAATAGTTTTTCTTGCCTGTAGAACTCTCCTGGTTTCCATGCCACCCAGATTCTTCAAAAATTTAAATGTAATATATCAATCATTTGTTTTCTTGAATCCTGTTTTTCGGGGTGCTTTCTCCTCACTAAAATTATGCTCTTTCACTCCCAGTAAATGCTTGCATCTTAGTCACATTGCTTGAAGGTGAAACGATTAAAAAAAAAAAAAAAAAAAAAAAAAAGAAAAAAAAAAAGGCACTTTGAGAAATTAAAATTTCAAGTAAGCAAAGTTAGGACTGAAAGTTTATATATCCAGAATTAAGGAAGAATGCAATCAATTGTCTTATCTTTCATGACACTAATAAAATGCAGTTTTTTTTCCTACATTTTGCCTGTTTCTGGCCTGCTGTTGTTAAGATGAAAAAAATGCTACATAGATATTTTTTTGCTTGGAAAAGATGCATATAATTAGACTATGTTCAATATGGATTTCTTTTCTTTTTACACATCTTATCAAAGCTTCGTAAGTTATTTAAAAGTAAAACATATCTGATGGTAACATAATTCTTTTCCTTTTGCAAAAATAAATTGTTTTTGATACAAGCCTACTATTTTACCCATAGTTGGGGGGAGGAAACAGATACATACCTTTCCCAAGGGTATTTTCATGCAAGTAATGAACCTGACTGAAATTTGAACTTGGCTGTCACATTCAGAGCCACTACCCATCACTCCACCCACATCTCCCCAGAAATATAGAAGTGTGCAATCAAGCTTCCATTATCTTTCACAACCTAGATTTCGCAATTATTATGTTCCAAAAATAGAGAAATTGAATTGATTACAAACCTCTGTCAGACTCAGCTGCCACCAAGAATTAATAAAAAAAATAATAAAAAAAAAAATAAATAATAAAACACACCTCACCAGCACTAATATGTAAAAAAAAAAAAAAAAAAAAAAATTTTTTTCTTCAATTACTGTCCTCGTGAACAAGATCAACCTAAATTTAAAATAAATTAAATTGAATGTAGCAAAAAAGAAGAATTATCTATCAATGAGCAATGTCTTCCACAAAATGAAAATTGAACCTGACTTTCCAAACAGCCCAATGTTACATCAAAATAACATGGAGTTTGACCCTTTGGAAACTAGATTCAATTGTATTTGACCTTTCTCATATTTTTTCTTTACAATATTTATAGAGAGCATTAAAAACAAATTAAACAGAAAATTAAAAAATAATTATTCAAGGGGGGTGCTGCAAAGTTTTCAAGGAACATGCTTCCCAAAATATGACCAAAACAGACTTTTTTTTTAATTTCTCCATTTTAAAGAACTTAGTACCACCTAGTACAAGCAGGTCTAAATTAGGTAAAAGAAAAAGAAAAAAAAAAAAGACAAATCTTTGCAAATATTTGGCATACATGAAGCATTCTTAAACTTTATTTCAAAACAATAATACTGGTTAAGACATTAGAAAATTAATATCTATTATTTCAAAAAGAGTCATTAGCATACCAAGAATTGTTTCATTCTCTATGTTGTGCTTTTGTTATCACAGCTAAACCATTCTACAGTTTTCTTCCGAGAAAGAGAGTAGTGTGTGTGAGTAGGGGGGGGTCATTTTTGTATAGAAATATATTGTAAACAGAAGATAGCCTGGAAAGTATATTTGGAAAATGAACAGTAGTAATAACAAAAGAATAGTGTCCTGAACAACTTTTAGCATTAGGGAATTATTCATCTCCTTCCAACATATTTTTTATTGTGAAATTTTAATTTAATGTAGCAGATGAAAATCCAGTTATGTATACAGATGAAAATTAGAAAACACTTGAATTTGAAGTTAACTTTTTATTTGATAAAAGGAACCCCCATTCTTTGGTGTATAAGAAATATACAAGTAAAATGACTGAAATTCCCATCACCCACAGTAATTTTTTTTTGGGGGGGGGGGGAAATAAAAATAATTATTAATTATTTTGTTTGAAGTTTAGGATAAAAAAACTTTTAGCATTAAAAAAAGGAAAAATTTTAACACATTTTCAGTGTACAGTGGATTAATGAAGCCCTAATCAATTTTAAACAATCATTATAAGCTATATCTATTTATTCCTAATTAGTGCACTTGTGAATTTATTGTGTTAATTTTTTTCATAGCTGATCTTGATAGGATTTAACTTCCAAGTCTTCTAGGATATTTATTACTTGCTAACTGCAGTATAATAATTGTCCCCAATTTATATGCAAATTCATTACTTTCTCCAATTCTATTTATAAGAATTATTCCATATTTAATATTTTGTTAAGTCTATTTTTTTTTCTTTTTAGTCACCTTAAAAAAAATAAAAAGTTCATGGCTTGAAACCCAAATTACATTTGTAATATCAAAGAAATCTAAAAATCGCCCTTTTCATTTTAAGCAGTACAAAGCTATTCTGGATTTTAATATTTGCTTTTTAGAATGAAATATCATTTTTGTAATTAGAAAGATGACAAAAGTGGATAAACATTTTATTTATACACACAAATCATTTTAATAAAGACCAGTATGATTGCAAAGAAAAAAGAATTGCCTTGTTAAAAAACAAAAACAAAATAAAAACTCAAGTAACACGACACATGCATTGTCACTTTTTTTTGGGTGGGTGGGGGGTTCAAATACAGCCTCAAAACATTTTATTAACAGGGATTTAAAACAAACTTTCTGCAAGTTCATTTAAAGAATGAAAAAAAAAACAAAAAAAAAACACACTTTCCCTTACAGCAGCAAGTCATATTCAAATGATTACCATTTTAAACAATAAAGGAACAATATTGTTTTAGATGATCAAGGATACAGTATTTTTAGTATTGACAAGTGATGTAGATCATTTTTTTTCTTTTTCAAATAATGGACTTGTAATTTGAGGCATTTTTAATGATACGGTCCCAGTTGATTGTCAAGGCAAAAAAATACAAGCTTGTATATCCAAGTTTTATATTTTTTTTTTAAAGAATCAATTTTCAAATATCACAAATTCTATGCTTTTGTCTACATGGTAAATATAAGGCAATATCCAAAAGTTTGAACAACATGTGCAAAGTGCTCATTCAGCAATAAACCTGAAACAAGATCCTAACTCGGGTCTCCACTAACTGGCACTCTTCATCTTTGAGAGAATTGCCAAACATTGTCATATAGCAGATTAGATATTAAATAATTCAGCATGCTTTTCTTTGTTTCAAGTGATATCTTCCCCTCTTTTAATACTTTACTTACTTTCTAAAAGACATGAAGATATTGGCTAGTAAACACCACCATTGAGGAGAACAGTTCATTACTCTGCTTGTTTCTAACATCATTTACTCCCATCTCTTCATACATTGCATAATTTCCAGAAAGCATTTTCCGATATGTGCTCGATTTTGGCATTTCCAGTATGTAGTACACAAGACCTACATTTCTGTAATGTCAGTCTCATAGACTAACTCCTATTAATCCCATGCCTAATTACACATCACTAATAGGAACAGGTAGTATTGGGACAACCCAAGTGCACAAGTTTAAACTTAATACTAGATTGGCAACTAAGTTCTACTGTTTTGTTTCTTGCTTCTCTACCACCTACAATCTTAAAAATATTTAAAAGCAATGCCAATCACCATCTTGTTTTCTTGAATCCTGTTCTTTTATTATCAGTTCTCAAAGTTTTCTAATTCTTTCACTCCCAGTAACCCCTTGTGTCTTAGTGGCATTATTGCCTTGCTTCCGATGAAATGATTTAATAAAAAAAAATTTTTTTTCTCTTAAATCTGGCTTTGCTGTCACTTGACACCCAAAAGTTTATTTTATTTGTTTGTGTTCCTTTTTGGTCAAATAGAGATCACTTAAAAGACCTGACTTTAAAGACTGTCAGCCATAATAAAACAGAAACACTTGACATTTTAAAAAACAAAACAAAAAAAAAACAACCTTTCTCATCTATGTGGGTGTATGAATCAGTGTCACAGTGTAACCAGATGGCAAGGGTATAGTTGATCCACACATTTTCAATTTAATGATTTTGTCCTGTCTGTAGCAGTATTCACTCAAATCCTGTAAACTCCAAATGTCAAGTATGATGCCACAACACTTATTAACATTGTTGTTGACATAGCAAGTAGATTTTTACAGAAGAAAGTTATCAGCACCATGCCCAATCAGTTTTAAATTGACTCGACCATCTCTAAAACTGTCAACCAAGGCTGAAGAGCTATTTCTTGTAACAAGCTGTTAGTCAACAGATATGCAGTTGGTGTAATGACTATCAGGACATACATATATACATACAATTAAGTAATTCATTGAGGCTGAAACCTCAACAAAATGCATAAAGCACTGGATGGCCGTTCCATCCTATATTTGGGACTCATCAACAGTGTGCATCCACTACTGAGAATTGAAACGCTGACAGGTTATCACGCAAACGTCATACCAACTGTTCCAATGGGCCTCGGTGACAAATCAGACTCAATATAGTGCTGTTCGCTCACATATTCCGTGGTGGAACTTATCAGATTCTCTCTAACCATAAGACTGTGCCCCCAGAGCCACGACTGCTATCACCAAGTCGCTCAAACTTGAGCATTAGAAGCTGGTTTCAATTCTCGGTAGTGGATGCGCACTGCTGATAAGTCCCAAATATAGGACAAAACAGTCGTCCAGTGCTTTCAGCATTCTGTTGAGGTTTCAGGCTCAATGAATTAATTATAATTATCAAATCCTCCTAATAATTTCTATCATTATATATTATAAAAAAAAAAAAAAAAAAAAACACATACACAAAGCTAAATAATCTATTTTTTCGAATGTTATCTAATTATTCTTATAACTTTACCAAAATAAGTTTGACCTTTATATTTTGGAATTATATAATTTACCTTTATATCCTTATTTTTCCTTGCTAAAATGTTCTTTGAAGCTTTAAAATAAAAAAATGTTTTCTATTTAGACTTTTTAGCCTCATTCTGATCTTTATGCTCGCTACTGTATACAGACACGTGTGCATGTGTGTGTATATATATATATATATATATATATATATATAGCCTTGGAGGTAAGATATCCGACATCAAATCAGTCGGTTTCAACCCCGGCTTGTAGCAATTGGACGTCTAGCCACACCGAGACGTGATACAGTGAAACAGTGTGGATGACTATATATGCATCTCACACACTTTTCAGGATATACATTTGATCGACAACATTTTAAAGCATCCTGTCTTTATTTGACAAGAAATATTTAAGAATACAATTTTAAATAACATGGCTGAACATTATTTATACTGACTTACATCTCACTCTTAGCTAGATCAGGTGTTTTACTAGACAAACCAGTACGTTAATGAATATAAACATCAAAATTGTTGCTGACAGATATTGAAAGAGAAAGACTAGTCATTGCTGATGACAGTTTAAAATGGCCAAAATACATGTGAAAACTACACACAAAAGAAACTTGAGAACAGTGCAAAACAATATAAAGGAATAAAAACAACTAAAATTAATGTTCATAGATTGGTTTCTTTTTTATGGCTTATCAACCTTGTGCAGGTTATTTAATGCCAGAAAATAGAGATAATAATGATTTAATAATAAATGTCATACCAATTAACCCATAGCTCTGGGTAAGAAGAGAGATTAATATTTTACCCAAGGGTACTTGTGCATAAGTGGACTTGATGAACAAAACTGGAATTCTAACTCAGCTCTCCAAATTCCAATCCATTATCCACTCACATGTCCAAGTTTACAACACCTGGTATTCCCAAGCGATCACCCATGTAGGTGATAACTGGATTCAATGTTGCTTAACTTTTGTACGAGAACTGGTGTTCCAATTTTGTTGGTTGATTTTGTTTAGCAGCATATCTATCGCTATGGGTTATTTAATGCCAAAATTTAAACATGTTGGCCACATGCCTTCAACTACAGATAAAATGTATTGTTGGTAATTGTACTATAAAATGTATTGCTAGTCCATTTGCTTAACAAAAAAAAGTTATTACTTGTCATTTTTACTATACAAATGTATTTTTATCCATAGTTGGGATCCTAACAGATGCTACCACCCCTGGAGACAACAGCAATTAAGAGAAGTTTCCATGCTCCTCAACATGATATGGCATATCCCAGAGTACAGGTATTCCCCAGTGGTCATCCATCTATGTACTTTGAATTAATCCTACCCACCAAGGGCCAACAGACAGTCAATCAACTTTATGATCAGCAGGGTCTTTTCCAGTTTCTCTCTGGGGGAAGAAAACTTGATTTATCCACCACCATGTATTTTTTCAGCTACCTGATGAGAGGGTACAAATATACTTTGCAAAGTGTCAAAGTAAGATTTTTTTTTAAATTTTATAAGGGGAGATAAATTTGGTAACTCATATCAAGGGAATCAGAAATAAGTATCAAATTGGGTTGTCTGGAAAGTTCATGCAGATTTTTAAGAGAAATTAAAACATGAAACAAAATGATACCATTAAATATTTATTCAACTAAAGAACCATTTTGTTGGACAACTTTTCTCCATTTTTCATTCAACTTAAAGATTCCATCTTGCCAGAATTTTGGTGGTTTCTCAGCAAATAACTCATTAAGGTGTTTTGTTTATGTCACTTGAAGAAATTAACTTTTTACCAGCAAGATTATTTTGCAAGGACCTGAATAAATTAAAATCCGAAGTAGCAATGTCTGGTGAATATGGCAGGTAGGGTAGCACATCACAGCTGGGACAATTTTTGTCAGGTCACCAAAAAACATGAGGTGTGGCACTATCCTAATGTAAAATAGCACCTTTCCTGTTTGCCAATTCTAAGCATTTTTCTTGAATTGCTGACTTTAATTCATCCAGATATGAGCAGTATTTTTCAGAATCAATTGACCAATTACTTGGCAGAAGTCCATAGCACAGGATTCCAATCCCACCAGATACACAGCATTACTGTTTTTTTAGAATGAAGTCCTGCTTTTGAGATGGCTAAAGTTGGCTCATGTTGCTCATCCTAGAATCTTTTCTAGGAACATTGTTATGATTCATTTCATATCACCTGTCACAATTTGTTTAAAAAAAACAAAAGGGGTGCATTTTCATTGGTTTTATACAGCAAATCACAGATGAAATACTATCAAAAAGATTCTTTTCACTCAGATCATGTGGTACCCAAACATCAGCAATTTGAGTACCCAGGCTTCACTAAGTGCTCATGGATGGTGGCTTTTGATAAATTTAGTGTTTCTGCCAATTCCTGCATTGTTTAATGAAGGTTATTCTAAATCAAGGTTATGATTTGGTCATCTGTAGTGGGGATTCTGCCTGAGTGTTCTAAGGCTACAATCACCAACTCTAAACTTAGTGAACCACTTCTGTCAGCTTAAGCTACTTCACCATACATAGCGCATATCTTGTGTTACTTGCAAGGCTTTTTGCCTTTATGCTAATAATAATAATAAAAAGCATCAAATGTCTAAAATGCACCTTATAATCTCAGATTTGAATAGGAATGCAAAATGGACATGAATTACTAAAAAAAAAAAAAAAACAAAAAAAACGGCATGAACTTTCCAGAAAACCCAACACATTTCGAAAAGAGTCTTTATAAAATCATCCTGTTAGGAAATAGAGAAATTCATTTTCTACCATTTTTTTCCTTACTAATTTATAATTGAGCCAGAGATGGGGAGGGTCAATCCATACCTTTTCCAAGGGTATTTACACATAACATAGCAGGGATTGGAATTTGGCTCTCTCCGATTATCTATTGCACCACCTACATAGCCAAGTTTACATTACCTGGTATTCCCAAGTGGTCACACACACACAAACCTAGATTGAATAGAATGTGAAACAAGGTTGAGTTAAAGTGTGTTGGTAAAAAAAAAAAAAAAAAAAAAAAAAAAAAAAAAAGAAGAAATGCTCAAGAAACCTTGACACTTCCCCCTTTTGGGAACATCTCAGGTGCCAGATAATGACCTTGGCCTCATTCAGAAGGAAATGTAATGCCTTGGAAAGACAGATGAACCCAGAAGCAATTTTTTTCTTTAATAAAAAAAAAAAAAAAAAAAATTTAAATGGTCACATTCATTACAGTGAGGGACTTATTCATTGAGTGTATTGTTTTATAAAAAGGTCTCTTCTGTTTCTCCTAACCCTATATACACTGTCAGGCACAATATTAGCTAACAATAAAAGAATATCTCACAGTCATGTAACAAGATTTAACCGAGAGATTTAGTTTTATTATAAATCCTTGCAATTTCAGTTTACATCCCCCCTCACTTTACTTTGAAAATCAGAAACTCGTTTTCACTTAATGGAAGCACATCATGCCTTTGTTTTGGCACATCTGAATTGCTTGCAGAACTATTTTTATTTTGGGACTATTATTAAGCATAACTTATGAACAGTTTATTTCCGAGATTAAACTCATAACAGCTAAATCAGTAGAAGAAAAAACTATGAATAAGAGAGTAAGTTGTTGTTGGTCAAGTTGTTTTCTATGGCTTATCAACCCTTTGCAGGCTATTTAAAGCCAGAATTTTTTTTTTTTTTGTTGCCAGATAATGGTTTAGTGATAAAAATCTTACAAATTAACACATACCTGGGAGAAAGAAGTGGATTCATACATTTCCCAAAGGTATTTTCACATAATTGATTATAATGACCAACAGAAATTGGAGCTGGGCTCTCCGATTGACAATTCCAAGCCATTATCCTACCTGTAAGTCCAAGCTTACAGCACCTGGCATTCCCCAGTGGCCATCTATCTAGACATGGACTCCAATGATTGTATAGGAATCAGTGTTTCAATATGATATAGCTTTAAGTTAAGAGTAGGGAAAGTACTGCATCTTTTATAACTTCCCGAGATTATATATATTTTAGAGAGGCAAAAGTCATACACCATAGTAGGGGTTAATTAATCAATCAGGTTTTAAATGCCTTGGTGTTGAAATGCATTTAAAACAGACATTTTGAACAGCACATAATTAAATGACTAGTAAAATTTTCATGTGTAATAACAATTTTAATAAATTACCCCTATTGTGTGTGTGTGTGTGTGTGTGTGTGTGAAGAGAGAGAAATGATAGTGTCAGGAACAAATAGCAAATGTTTATAAATTTAACATGCTCCACTTTTATTTAAGTTTCAGAAAATGAGATATAGCAAAAAAAATTTTTTGACTAAAATGAAAGTAAAACATTTATAAACGCTTATTTGTTCTTTATCCTATCATTGTCAGATTATGATCCAAATTCACACACACACACAAATCTACTTATTTCTTAGCATATATGTTACACTGCCAATACCTCATAAATAATGGACTATTCTGTTAGGAAAGACTGAAAAGACAAAGATGTTGCTTGGTTTCAGTGAGAAAGAAAGGGAAAAATGTCAATTTTAATGTCTGCTTCAGTGAAATGGAAAACTTGTCATTTTAAAGTAAACCCCTTACTCTTTAAAAGAAAAACCTGCATTTATAGTCAATACTTTTTTCCGTTTTATAAAAAATATCTCACTTTGAAATTCTTTTAAAAATCAGTTATTTTTTTCAAAACTTAAAATCAGAAATGTTTATTTAAAATATTTTGAACCAAGCTTAACTTAGCTTAGCTTCAGCGCCGAAAAGATGTAATTTGAAAATAAAACAAAGCAGGTCATAACCTTTCACGTCACTGGACAGGTGACGAAAAACATTTTCATGACGTTTTGATCGCTTACGTGCGGATAATTCCTTCTACAGAAGGAGAAAAGTGAAGTTATTTAGATTTAAGTGAACAAATTATTTATTAATTTTGAAATTTCATTTTTGGAAAAATATAACTGAGATTAATATAAAAATAAGATCATATAAATTAAATTTCAAAAGATGATACTGATACTTGTAGGTAGCCTTCTTAGTTGAAATTGAAAAAAAAAAAAATCAATTTCACACGTGGTTCGCAAAAGTAAAGCACTTAACAGCGGAGAACAATGCTTAACTCAAACAATGCAACTTAATTGTATTCTTGTTGGTATTTGGTACTTTATATAATTATAGACCGATTATAAACAAAAAATTACATTTATTAATTACTGCGGATCTTCTGATCTGTTAAATCAAAACGATACAATTTACAATGACAATAAGCTATGAAAAAAAAAAATAAAAACACAACCTACCTCATACGCGGACGCGGCTTTTTAAACTAATTTTATATTTTAACAACTTAAATGTAAAAATCTATTAAAGAAATAAATAATTGTATTAAAAATTCATTTTTCAAAAAAAATTTTCCTTTCAGAAAATATTGTCCAACAACTAAAAGCAAAAAAAAATATTGTCCAACAACTAAAAGCAAAAAAAAAAAGACATTTCAAATTAAATAATTTTGTTTTGAGTTTTATGTTACAATAATTCAGACCTGATTTTCTGGTGGGGGGGGGGGGGTCCAATTAATTAAAAAAACAAAAAAAAAAAAACACGATTTGCATTCCTCAAACAAAGACTTGTGCTTTTTTAACTATTGTAATAAATAATCACTAAACTGGATTCGATCGAATTTCTAGAGTTTTCATAAAATTAGTTATTTGGGGGGAGGGAAGTAAAAAATATTCCTGCCATGACCTTAATAAAAATAAATATTTAATTTCCATCATCTATGAATACTTTCTGAAAGTTTCATTAACATTAGATAATTATTTTTAGTTTTGCAAGATTTTCCAAATTAATGCGTGTCATACAAAAAAAAAAAAAAAAGCTAAAAATTGTGTTATTTTACTAGTTCCGGTGATACAAAGAGAAACAAGTTTTTTTTTTGTTTTTTTTTTTAAAATCAAAATTTACATTGTTCTAAAAAGGAAAAATTAAAAAAAATAATAATTAAAAAGAATCTTTGGTCTTTCCTCTTCATAATAAACATTTTGACAAAGTTTTGTTTTCAAGTTTGGCGTCTTTTTCGTCAGGCTTTTTTTTTAGCGATCTCATGGAGGTCTGGTAACTCAAACTGGTATATAGCTAGTATGCATACGGAAATGAAAAATTGTAGCAACTGACAGCAGAAAAAAAAAAGCCAATCCTAAATGAGTTAAGTGACTTGCAGAGATAGTCGAATTAGGTTATACCAATCCAGATAACTAGTCAGTAAATATTTGACTACCTTTTCACGAAAACCGGTTCTAAAATGGAACAGAAGCGCATTAGGTTTTCAAAAACCTACATAAGCTGGGTAGTGTAATAAACGATTTAGAAGTCAAATGTTTGACCACAACTTGGCTTTTGTTTTTTCTAACTTAACCCCAAATAAATAACGGAAAAAAAAAAAAAACAAAAAAAAAAAAAAAAAAAACACAAGAACATGTATTTTTATTTTATTACAATTTTTTTTTTTTTATACTAAGAACCAGGAAAAAAAAAAATCAGAATATTTTAAATAATAGCTTATATATTAGATTTAAAAAGATATTTTTTTTAGCGAAAACTAATCAGCACACGAAGTAAAAACCGTAAATGAAATCCTAGTGAACTGCAAAAAAAATACAAACAAGTAGTAACTGACCACCATCCATTTCAGCAGCAAATCAAAATTTAGCTTCTCCGTCGTTAACCATTTAAGATTAACGAACAAATTTTTTTTTTCCGCAAGTATTTTTAAACGAATTGAGTCGTTCAATAAACATCACTCAGAGCTGATGTGTTTTTTCAAAGTTTTTAAGAATGGGGAAGATTTCTCAACATAACCACAGACAGCGTCAAACGATTGGTATCATTCGATATTTTTAAAGCGACACATAGTAATGAATTAATGAAATATTTTATTTGACATATAATTAAAAAATACGTACTCAGAGTGCCAAGATTGTTTTTTTTTTTCCTCTTCATGTCTGATACTCGACAGATTAATAAAAATAAATAATCAGTTCAGGCCAAAGATCTACCGAAGACTGGACGTGGACAGAAAAAAAAAATAAAAATATATATATCAAATTGAGTACAGATTTTATTCTGTACTCAATTTCATGGACCCCCACCACCACATTTTAACTTTAAATTTTTTAAGTGAACAATTTCATTTTCTTATTGCCACTATTGCGTGATATTGAACTCTGCATTTGCAAAGAACGGCTGTTTGCTTTGAATGTTTTGTCTTTTTAACTCTTGGTTTGGAGGAGTTGCTCCGAGATTGCTAGCAGTAATTTTTTTTTGTATGTGAACTGTACTCAGTACTGTATCGTTTACATACAATCACCTTAGATAGAGAAGATAAAAAAAGCATACATTTTCCCCCCATCTTTAAAATAAAAAGATCCTTTAAAGCTTTATAATAAGAACACTGAAAAGGAGGAACTACTTTTGTTTTGTGAAATGAGCATTTTCATTTCTATTATTGTTCACGCAAACTTTTCCTATGTCGTTGCCAGTGTTCGATTCCCTGTTAGAGAACTAAGATTCCGAATGCTGATTTTCAAAGCAGACAGGTGTTCTTTCCGTACGAGGAAGATTGGCAAAAAATAAATAGTTTCCCTATTCACATTTAATATTTGGCTCTGTGCCATACGTTGTTAAACTATACTTGCTTTCAATTCTTATACCTCCAACATTGTCTTTGGGAGAAAATACTGTTAGGATCTGAATTCTTTGTGAATCAAGCAAGAAGACGTAATAATTTGGAGCACCCTCAGAAATTTATTGCTGTTTTTTTCCCGTATATTGAGAAAATAAACACTGTCGCCTTCAATTAAACAAAGTAAAACACATACAAGTTTTAAATAACTAAAAAAAAAAAAAAATATGCATGTCAAAGCTTTTTTTTTTGCTTTACTGTGATTATGCTTAGTAATGTATGGTTTTTACTTACTAAACTAGTTGTAGTAGCTTTGTTTACTTAAATAAAATTTTTCTATATCATTACAAAAAAACAAAAAAAAAAAAAAAAAAAAAAAAAACGAACCTGTTTGAATTTTAAAACAATATAAAAAAAACGGAACATAAAACGCAAAAATACTAAAAATTTTTTTTTTTTTTAATTACAAATTAAATTTAAATAACACCTCTTTATTTTGGTAAATTTTTGTTTTATTTCCCGATCGCTAAAAATCCCTTAAAAATTTCCGAAATTGTTATATTCCGTGCAAATGTATATGCTGAACTCGAATTAACAATTAAAATAGGAAGAAACCTTACAGTTTTGGAGTTATTGACAAGAAAAAAAAATCGGACTTCTTCTTGGGTCATTTGTCCCCCATTACTGCCATCATGCTCAGTTATTCAGTGCGTAATACCTACGCAGGCGTAACAAAAAAATTAGCCTATTTACTTTTACAGACTTTCCATGCAGAAAATCACTACGCAGTACCGTAAAAGAAATGTAATTTTTTTTTGCTAAGTGTAGTTTTATTTATAAAAACAAATACAATTAGAACCTTTTTTCCGTTTCGAATAGCAAATGACAAATTAAAAGAAATTAAATAATAAAAATAAAGCATTTTTTTTATATTGTAAAATTGAAAATAAAACAAATTTACTAAACTTGGAAAATTATGTTTTATTTTGTCCCCTTCTACACAGAAGGAAAACCCCATCCCTAACCTTAACACCTAACCCTAAAAAACTTTAGGGTTAGGTGTTTAATGTTAGGGTGGGGGTTTCTGTATAGAAGGGGACAAAATAAAAAATATTAAATAATTTACCAAGTTTGTGCATTAACTGTTTTATTTTCAATTTTAAAATTGAAAAAAAAATGCTTTATTTTTATTAATAAGTTTATCATTGCTATTCGAAACCGAAAAAAGGTTCTATTGTTTTTTGTTAAAACTACACTTACCAAAAAAAAAAAAAAAAAAAATTTACATTTCTTTACGGTAGTGCGTAGTGATTTTCTGCAAAGAAAGTCTGTAAAAGAAGTAAATAGGCCCAAATTTATGATTACACCAACAAAGTAGTCAGCAGTGAATGAGTGAACCTTATGGCAGTAATGGGGGGGGGGGACGAATGACCAACAAGAAGTGCGATTTTTGATTGTCGATAACTCCAAAACAGTAGGTTTCTTCATAAATATAATTGTTAATTCGAGTTCAGCAAGTAAATTTGCACGGAAATGTCAATTTTGGAATTTAAGGGATTTTTAGCGCTTGGGAAATAAAACCAAAATTTACCTTTATTTCCTTTTTAGCATTAACACACAATGTGGAATTAGAGAATCAAATCTAACACAAAAGACTAAATAACGTAATTTTCAAACCTAAGAATTTTTTTTTTTTGGCCATTTTATTATTTTTTAGTCTTCAGGTGAAAATTTTAAAGTTTGTCAACAAAATATAAATTCTTTGCAATGATTTAATAATTTTATGAAATTATATTTCATTAGCATTTTAACTTAAAGAACTTAGGAGAAAAATAATGATTAGTAGTCGTGAATTCTTAACCTTAATTGACTTGAAATTAAAAAAAAAAAAAAGAGTAACGCATGGGAAAAGCAAGAGTTATTTGAAAATTAAAGCAGAAAATTACGATAGAATCAAACTTAATATCTTTAACGCCATAGCCTGAATATAAGTTACGAAAAACAAGCTGATAATCCTTTTGATTATCAGCTTGTTTTTTTTAAAAAAAAGTTAAAACGTGTAGAGAGAAATTGAATAATCAGGGTGTGTCAATTTTCATGCCACACAAACAGAGAAGAAATTGATTAAAAAGAAAAAAAAAAAAAGACACGGCGAACATTTTGCGAGTTACTGTATCATTAGCAACTCGTAATATTATTATTTTTTAAAAGGCAAACAGAAAAGAAATGCAAACGGTAAATGTTTACTTTTCTTTGGCCGAAGCCCGCTTGAAAAACAAGAGATAATTAAATACCTAGTTTTACGTGAAGAAGATCTTTGCTGGAGTAGCGTTGAGAAACTGTCACGTGATATGCCTGCCAACACTAATTATCTGCCCTTGGGTGCTACGTCAAACCACCAACAAGTTTTCCTCTCCTCATTAATTTTAGCTTATATATCTATACGCGCGCACACACACACACACATATATATATATATTATATATATATATATATATATTTATATATATTTATTTACACACACAATACACATTTTATCTATACACACCTATCTTATATTCATCTTAGTGAATTATTTTCTATTTAATTATTAGGGTGATATTTTTTATGTCAAAATTGTGGTCAGTTTTCTTGTTATGCCTATGGTGAGCAATTAATGCGACTTTTTTTTTATTCAGCACTTTGTCCATTTGACACTTCGTTTAATTCGATACTTCGTCCATTTGACATTTTGTCCATTCATAATTTTCTCTTTTGACACCTTGTCCTTTGACACTCTGAACAACTGCATTTTATAAAATTGCTCTATGGTTAAGTGTCCACTAATTTCAATACCACAATCATTTTTTTTTGTCAGTCCTATAGACTTGGTGGAATTTTTTTGCTTGACTTGTTTACCCATGCCAACTTACTGTTTTGTACCAAATACAATTGCTCTCTGTCATAGTTATGCTGGTGAGAATTTTTCAGATTAGAAAGGGAATGGAAGATTTTTAAAAAAATTATCACAAGTGCGAAGAGTATAGCAAAAATTATCACTAATTCATTTTTGCTTATACAAAAATTATTTATTCTGGTAAAAAAAAATCAAAGGCATGTTGTGTTTGTTTGTTTGTTCAGTGGCATATCAACTCCTTATGGGTCATTTAATGCTGAAATTTAATTTTCTTGACAGCATTAGTAATTTATTTCACAAAAAATGTATTGCTGGTAATTTTTTTACTATGAAAATGTATTGCTGGTATTTTTACTATAAAAAATGTATTTTTATACTTTCATAGTGTTTTGACTCCAGTTTGGGGTTAACTATTTTCCCATAGCTGGGACCCTAACAGGTGCTACCACCCCAGGTCAGAGTGGTCTTGGTAACAGCAGCAATTAAGAGATGGTTCCATGCTCCTCAAAACATCCCAAGAGTCTTTGCTGCCAGATGTAGTTTATCATCATACCCAGGATGGGCATGTTGTGTATATGGATCTTTTACAACTGAATGGTAAACCTTTTTTGCCCCAATTACTGTTTTCACATAAAGGCCAGGGAGGAATAAAATGATGAAAATGAGTTCAAAAGCACTCTATTTATATATTGATACAGCATTCAGGGTTTTATGATAAAATGTTTTCTTAGGAACTGCCACATTTGGTCTGGTGGTCCTGCTATATCCTGATTTTTGATAAAATCCAAAGAAGAATCTGCAATGTTATTAGTCCTGACCTGGCATCTAGGCTTCATTCACTTTCCTACCACCATAACATAGCTTCTCTGTGCCTTTTTCTATAAATACTTTCATGGTTAATATTTGATGAACTTTCATCTTTGGTAATATTCTTTGGGGTTTCATTTTTAAAAGTTGTTATATTATTCTCCACCTCCCACATACAAATTGTACATATGGGAACTAGTTAGGACTTCATAGAGACTTTCAGGTATTATGGTGGCTGTAGTAAGTAAGAATGTGTTGTTTTGGTGTAAAGAATACTGTGTTTGGGTCAGTAATTGTGGCTAGCTAAGTTCAAGATAAGACAGATTGAAGACCAGCCATCCCCTATCCCCCACTTTTGGGCTTATGCCACATTTTTGGACTTTTTAAAAATAAATATTACTTTCCCCTTTGATACATTGACTTCATGAATTTAAGTGCAGTACTAAATTGGCAGCAAGGTCTCAACATTTACAGTTGATTGGCAAGGTGCAACCATAAGTTTTATGCTAACTGTTTCTTCTATAGCGTTTCTTACTTGTGGAACTCTCTTCTGGATTCTTGCTTCCCAGTCAACTTCAATTTTCAAAATTTTAAGTGCAATGTCAATAGTTATCTTCTGCATTCTTACTTCCGGTTCTTTTGTTGTTCTTTCTCCTTAATAATGTTTTTTCTTATATTCTGTAACACTAAGTAACCCCTTGTGTTTTAGTGTCTTTATTGCTTTCCTTGGGGTGAAATGATTGAAAAAAAAAAAGTATTACTAATCCTTTTATTTTGTTGATATATAGAAGAATTTGTGGAGGTTATCTTATGACAAGTTCATTCGCACCATATATAGTGCTTATTTGGTTTGGGTGTATATTGGCCTAGTCTAATGATTAACAGAAAATATACAGACTGTTGAAAAATACTAAATAAATCTTTATATATCACAATATAATAATACAAAAGGATAAAGGTCAAAGTTGAAGTTTCAAGAGTTCAAGTGTAAACATCCTGGTGCACGGAAATGAGAGAAAGAGGTGAAGGAAAGTATGTATGTTTTCAAATGTAGCAGGATGGCATAGCCATCTCAGGTTGCCAGCTGGTCGCATTTCAGCACTGTTTATGTTATGTTGATCCCAGCATTGGAGAATGGACAGCATTATTCATCAATTCTTCTTTTGGTTGATTTTCCATTTTATTATAAACATCTCTAGAGATCTGCTTTGAAAGTGCTACTCTGATTCTCAGTGGCACATGGCCTTATACCCTGGTTGTGAAAACGTTTTGATTGGTTGGTTGAAATATGGCTATGTGGCCTGGCAATTCTGAATATACATCTATTTTTAGAGATGGGGAAATTTTGGTCTCTTTGTTATTATTTATTTTTCTATCACTACAGATATATTGGTCTCTTTGTCATTATTTTCCTATTTTTTTCTTATACCTTGGTTGTGAAAGCTTTCTGATTGGTTGATCAAAATATGGCTTTGTGGCATGGTGATTTTGAATGCGCATCTATTTTTAGAGATGATAAAAATTAGGTCTCTTTGTTATTATTTATTTTTCTATCAACAGAGATATATTGGATCAGAACAAAAAGTTTGTGGTGGTTTTAAATAAATTTTAAAGACAATAGATTTATTCAACAACATATGTGCCATTTTGTTCTATTATTTTCTGCAATCTTTGAGACAACTTCATGATTTCATCCTCCCAGAAGTTGACATTTTTCTGGGTCTAAGTGGTTTTTACCGGCTTCCACTGAAGTGTAGATCTTCCCATCAAGAGAATTTTGTAGGAATCAAAATAAGTGGCAATTTGAAAATGCAAGGTTAAATGAGTACAGTGGGTGTAGTACAGCATCCCAGTTAAACTGTATCAAATTCTGTCATCTCTGCAAAGAGACATGAGGTCTGGCATTCTCCTGTTAGAAGATGACACCTTTTCAGTTGGCCTACTCTGAACACTTTTCATTGACTGCAGCCTTTTAAAACAATAGAACTGGGAACATTATTTATATGAATTCAGTATCTGATTTTGCAAAAAGAACTTTCAATTCCCACAGATAAACGACATCGCCTTCTTTAGATACAGACTGAATATTGGAGTGGTTAACAATTGCTCATTTCACTTTCTTCAAGATCTTTTTCACATCACATTGTTGTAAACAATTCATCTTTCATCACCTGTGCTTGTTCTTTTCTAAAATGGGTAATTTTTGTTGCATTTAAGCAATTTTTTTACATTAAAGTGTGGAGCACCCAAACATTATAGTGATTCACATATCCAAATGTTTTAAAATGCTTAATAACACTCATAAGAGACTTGTGGGTAGCACCTTGACCTGGTGTGATGGCTAGCAAGCTTTTCTTGCTAGAACAATTAAGACTGAATAGTGAGTTCGATCCTCATTGAGTGCCCCATACTTTCAGCCTTGTGCCACATCTAAGATACACTTAGAAAATCACCATACGGGTATATCTCTGATAGGTCAGGTGGCATGTAATCACGATTCTTTTTAATCAGTATCCCGTTTTGGTTAATCATTAATGACTGCATGCTTCCTGGAATGTTCTGTTTACTAGATCAAAATTTTCATTTCTGAACCTAGCGAATCACATATATCAATGGTACTCTCAGCTATGGCACCATCTCCATAAATGTCACTTATCTTTTTTTACTGTTTTTTTTTATTTCCATCAATAAAAGAGTATGAAGTTATGAAAATGCACCTCATTTTCTTCCAGTTTCACTATTGACTAAAAACATCTCAAAATCCCAATCTACCCACAAATCCTATAGAAAGTTATGTTGAAATGTCAACTTTCAGTATATGTTTGTCACAAAATATTTGGAAAGCATGGATAAAAATGCTTGCAATAAGATGTAGTGCCAAAAGGATGGTTTTTCTCATGACACGGCATTTTTAAATATCTTTATTCTTCGGCAATGTTTATAGTTTTAAAAAGCGATGATTAGAATTGTAATAAAACCTAAACATATGACAGTGAATTTATACATTTTCTTTGAGAACTGACAACTAAAATAGTAAAAACTATTTATTTATTAGAATGTTTATTTACACCATTTACTATATAGTTTATTGGAATGGTTGGCAAATTATTGGCTAATTGCCAAGTAATTCAAACTTTATAAAATAGTAAATAATAAGCATTTCACATTTAGTTCACATGTTTTAATAATCTAGTAAGTGTTTATAAATTTACAAATAAAAATTGTTTTCACATTTTTTTTCTTTATAAATTGGTAAATGATAAATATTGTATTTCATTAGTTCTAATTAATTGTATTAGGTTTTAGAATGTTGTAAATATAAAATTATTCTTGTAAATAAACTATCTAATAAATAAATAGTCTTTAAGGTTTAAACCCTGTTGGAGAGCATATTTTCTTTATTAAATTTCCTTGTGTGCAGACCAGTAGACATAATACACACTGTTTGAAATTAAAATAAAAAATAGGGCATCTATTTTAACCATGGGTATCCACTAAAAATAATGTTTGAAGTAACAAAAATAAATCCATTAATTCTTCATATATATGTGTGTGTGTGTGTGTGTGGACATTGAAGTCAACACCCAACAACAACAGCTGATTTGAATGTCCAGTTTTATATTTATATAGGCTCTATCCCTAATATTGAGCACTTTAACTCATAAATATAGCATACCTTAAAAGTATATTTTTATCATATATATATATATATATATGATAATAGCTGGCCACTTGTATTTGAGGATACCCGTCTACTAGGGCGGCTAGCCAATCCCTACTGCAGACTCTCGCTCAGGCACATTTGTGTTTGTTCAACAGCCACAGAGCCCATATGTGGTTTATACTGCAACTATGCTAAGCAGACCTTAGTTACAGTTTCTGGGAGAGAGTGTGTTAACGAGAATGATCAACAATCTGAACAACACCGGCACACTCAAACCCTCGGTCACGATGACTTATGACTTTGTGCTAGCACAGCTATCGACAGCCCCAAAGTATTCTGTCTACCCAATTTCACTCACAAGGCTTGGGTCAACCCATGGTAGGGTTTTCAGGCACTTTCCAAAGGTGCTGCACGCTGGGATTGTCTCCCCTTCAGACTGATAACATCAGGAAGTCTCCTGCCTGACAAATCAACCATGGTGAGATTTGAACCTGGGTCTCATGGTGAGAAAGTGAACGTTCTAACCACTTGTCCACATGCTCATATATATTAATATAGAATTAATGAGCAAAATTTGTCACTTAGCTGATTGATGTTACCTTCAGCATTCCGACTCCAAAGTTTCATAGGCGGACATGTCCATCCACTCAAGAGATATCAGAAATTTACTGCTTATATTTTTCAATTTTTTTTCTTTTTATGCACATTTATATCCAAACAAGTTTGATTAAAAAAAAAAAAAGAAAAAAAAAAGAAAAAGTATCAACAAGCTGTGTCTGTTTAATTTCTTTCATTGTATTTTTTCAAAATTTTGGATAAGGTGTTATGTTGGGATCCAAACTGTGAACAAATTGTCTAAAGTTCAGGCTGGTATTGTTTGATCAAGTAATCTTAGTCATTTTCAAGAACCAATGTGGTGTCTGTATGGAAGGCAGACTTTCTTTTTGGAGCAGCCTCTCTCCCAATATCATTACACGTGACATCACTGTAGACTATCTTGAACTTCAGCTTTCCAAAGAATAACAGGATGTAGACAAAGGAATTCTGTCTACCACACAGACACCACATCTGATCCCACTTGATTACTTTAATTTTTTTTTCCAAACTCTTGTTTTTATCTTTTTGTAAATTACTAAATATATATATATACAGACAAACCTCTCTTCTACAGAACTGACTTTAGATGCAATAGACAAAATCTGCAGGGAAAAAACTTCCAAATCATCATCGAAGTTTACGGGCTTAGTGGAACAAGTCATATTAGTTCTCAAAGTGACCACTTGGCGGCAGTTGCGGGCCTTTCAATTGTAAACAAAGATGGGTGTAGAGTATATAAAGTATGATACATTAGCATGGGTGTGAGAAAGTAGCTGTGAGAAATTTATTATTTTGATTAATGTATTAATTGTTCTGCCCTCGTCATGGCATTGAAGCAGAAGGAGCATGTAAAAAGGAAGCATACAAACCTAAGAATCAGTGACAAATTAGAGCTTCTTCCATTTACAGAGAATTGGCTTTAACAAACCACTCCTACCCCCATTAGTTTTATCTGTATTAGGAAAACTAATGACAAAGTAGAAAACATTTTTTCGCTGATACATTTTGTCTTTTAGCACTTCATTGGAGTAAAGCAGGGGTTCTCAACCTTTCTAATGTTATTGCCCTTCTTTGGTATTTTAAGGTTATTGCTCATGCACATTTATAAAAATATAAATGAAAATATTTTACTTACATTATTTTTTAATGTGATCCTTGTGATTGATGCTTTGCTGCTAGAAATTTAATATTCGGTTTGAAATTTCTAAGTTTTAGTCTATTGTCTCCTCAAGTACATATATCAATTTTATTTCTTTCTTTGGTCAAGATTTTATTGATTGCACTGAATCCACATTCAAACAACTAAGAGTTTGCAAAGTACAGCAGTATTTTAACCATTTCAAACGACATGTTTAGACACAGCTGTTTCAATATATAATTACATCCATAATTCTGTTATTCTGCTGCTTTCAAATTTGTACTTGAATTCATGATTGTGTTTCAATTCAATAAGTTCTTTCTGCATATTTTCACTGACAGCTTCTATATAACAACTGAAGGGATCCATCATTCATGGGTGAACCTACAACGAAAATAAATCTGCAAATCGGCTATTTAGTTCTTCTTTCAATTTCACTAAATATTCTGTGTGCTTTTTACTAGTTTCTTCTGAGAGGTGTTCATTTACTTCTCTTAACTTGGGCATGTTATTGAAATTCTTCTTCTATATATTAACTCAAAATAAGACTAATTTTTCAGAAAAGGCTTTCAGTACATGTTTGCACTATAGCAATGTGCATAATTTACCCTGAATCTGGAGTGAAACTTCATTGAATTTTTGAAAAACTCATCCTAAAAAGTAAATGTTACATTTGTGATTTCCTCTGCCAAATTTTTCTCACCCACATTTTCCAAGAAATTAAATATTGTATAAACAGGTTTACAAATCCGACCAGGAAGTTTTCTTTCAAAATCCAATAGACTTCCATATGGATAACAAGTCTTATATGGTGTTTTTTTGGTATCAATACAAAACTTTCGAAAAAGTCTGTCATATTTTCTGTGAGATGTTATTTTATTAAGTGTTTTAATAATTACTGTCAATGTTCATGAAGATCAAGGCTAATATTTTTTGATGATGATGATGATGCCCTATGCAATGCATGGCAAGAACAGAAGGATATATATTTTTTAAATGCACAATAAATCCCTTATACTTACCAAAAATGGATGGAGCACCATCCATTGTACAGGATACCAAGTTTTCAAAGGGTACTGATTTTCATCAAACCAAGATTTTGCATCTTTAAAAATGGATATTCCAGTGGTATCAGTTTCTAAAAGTTTCATGAACAACAACTCTTCATGCAGTTTGCAGTAATCATCTATATAACAAACGTATGCCATAAGAATAGCTCTATTATCGCTTACCATAGATTCGTCAATCTGAATTGAGAATTTAGTGCTTTTTAATTTTTCAACTGGTTGGCTTTCCACATCTGTTGACATTTCATCAGTTCTTCAGATTGAATCATTGGCAATGCTTTTAAGACATTTGCTGAAACTTGCTGCAACACAGTTTTTATGAGAATTTCAAAGAAAGGCGTAATAACATTTTCAGCAAGTGTATGTGCACTTCCAGTTTTGCAATTACTTGTGCTGTCTCAAAAGATGTAATCAAGCCACTTTCATTTACTTCTGTATTTTATTTTTCAAATAAGAAGAAAGAATATTTCGTTGGTTAATGTTTTACTCTAAATTTTCAAAGTAAACAATGGGTTTTCTTTTCAAATGCTCTAAATATAACACTTCTTGCCGGCTGGTCCTTGGTCAATGCTGCCACTGGCCATTAAAGTTAGTCATTCAGATCTGTGCCTCACTCCATGCCATGTTGTGTCAACTGATCGCAGAGCTGACAAAGATCAAATTGTCATCAGCAATTGCAGCGTTGGCACAAAAGGTAAAATAAAGAAAATGTTCTTGCAGATGAAATCAAGAAAAGAGAGGAATTTCTTTAGGGTCTATTTCAATGCAGTTTCTATCGTTCTTTGTACATAGATATTAACCCTTCCCACTTTGAATTCTGTCGTGACACTTTGCTCAATTTTCATGTCTGGAACAAGGCTTAAATCAGAGGTTCTCTCTGGTAGCAAGTCTTATGGGATTCAGCAAAACAGTCATCAACCATCGTCTGCACGATGGAACTGGTGTCTCTGGAACTACTGGCTTGGTTGCTTCAGTTTTCTGCATATATTGACTTTCACCCAAAAAAATGGGGGTCAATGTGGTTAGGGGACCTTGTTTTTCCCTTATCTTCCAACAAGAGCCCCTTTGTTGTCTGGCTCTGGATAATTAATTATATCTCCAAATTTGGGGAGATCCCTTTTCCTATGGACAGCAGTCACAGGTATCAATCCGCCCTGATAACTCTCATTTGTGCCTCGTACCAATACCTACAAATGAGTTTAAGCAATTCCTCTGTCTTCCTCCTCCTCTCTCAGTTATCTCATCTTTGCCTGTCACTTTGGTTGTGTTTGACAAATCTAGTTCTCAAACCGTGTGATGGAGCTTAGCTTCTGGTCATTAATTAGAATTATCATTTTAATTTCTCTTCAAAAAATTTTTATACAATTAGAAATTTATCAGCTGTTTCTTCCAGTCAGTTATCTGTCTCATTAGGGTCATCGCACTTTTAAAATCCTGGGTTAGGTTTTTACATAAAGAAATTCCATTTCCTTGATTTGTTTACAATTTCCACTTTTTAATAGGCTAAATAAACCAGTTTTTCAATTCTGCCTTGTCTCCAAAAATTACCAAATATTATCTCTTCCATCCCCGGCTGATTTCTAGGTGTATTCATAACTTCCACTTTAGGGGGCAGCATCATCAATCAACTGTCAACCCAGCCTTACCACATGGCCACTGTGGTAATATCTTTCCAACAAAGTTACTTCCTTCTAGCAGTCTCTGCTTAAGTAGACTTTTAAAATTGAAAGAAATCTTGCTTCCTTCACTCAGTCTATCATTCTATTCTTTAACCCTATTCATCCTGTTTCAAAATTATATTTTTAATTTAACCCTTTACTTTCCATTTGCTAGTGTCACATGAAAACCTTAATGGTTTCATCGCTTCATTAGAAAATGAGCTGTTGCAAATAAAGCACACCACTTGCCTTTGATCAAACAGGCTTTCTACAAAGCCATAAGCCAAATACTCCTCTACATACTCTCTACATTTCTTTTTGGTACTCATGATTAATGAAAAAAGTGTTGAAAATATAGGCACCAGGACAACTTGACATCAGGAAAACTTAACTTTTTTCAATTTTTTTAATTTTAATATAAAAATAAATAAAATGATTATAATTATTTTTTAATTTTTAAAATCAATATGAATATAATGATGATAATTATTTTTTATTTTCTAAATTAATACAAATAAAATGATTAAATTTAATTTTTTTAATCTTTAAAATTAATATAAATGATTATAAGTACTTTTTTTTTTTATTTTTAAAATTTATATAAATAAAAAAAGTGAAAAAATTACTTTCATAATTTTGCTTGATTTTTCTTTTATAAAATTTAAAATAATTTATTAATTTAATCATGTTGAAACCCAAAAAATACAAATTTCAAAATTCAAGAAAGTAAACTTTTCCCAGTGGTCGGTTGTCCTGATCCCTCTTGAAAAATATAACACAGAAAAATTTTTTTAACTTGTCACTAACACTTGATTTAATCTATATAAATAAATGTAAATGTCAATGTGTCACACTTTCTCAACTTTACTCCTACAGGCCATGATTGACACACTTTCAAGAATGTGCAGTGTAATAGTGATTTTCCAAGCATAGCTTAGATGTGGCACAAGGCTGAAAGTAGGGGGCACCCACTGAGGATCGAACTCACTACTTGGCCGTAATTGTTCTAGCAAGACAAGCTTGCTAACCATTACACCACCCCTAGGTGCCCATGTGCAGTGTAATAACCTTCAAAGAAGGCCTCCTTAAATGATACAAAGATCTATGCCACTCGGGCATAATAAGAATGCTACATTTGACTTGAATTAGAAATTTACCTTTCTCCGTGGAAGATGTAAAAGAAACTATAAGGAACTGCTGAATATGCGCTGAAGTAAAACCCAAATTTTATAAATAAACGAACGGTAGTAAAAGCCATGCAACCATATGAGAGGCTTGGGACCACTACCGTTTAAAGCTAAAAACAAATATCTATTAACAATAATAGATGTATACTAACACTCCCCATTTATGGTTCCCTGTCCTGATGTAGCTGTGAAAACAGTAATCTGGACTCTTTATTCCTTCTTCAGATTACCCGCCTATATTCAGTTGGACCGAGCGACTGCCTCTATATCTGACCAGGTCAGACAGACCTTACATGAACAAGGAATAGCCATTAGTAAGACTACCTCATATAACCACAGGATAACAGTCAATGTGAGAGATATAACGGTGTGATTTGGAAAACTATGTAAGTAGCAGCAGCCAACCACAGGTTTCCATTGATTGTTGAGCAAGTCTAATACGGACTGCTTTACACACTATGAGATCACTAATATGCATGGTGATGAACACCACTCCACACGAAAGATTCTTTTTGTTCCAGAGAAGATGCCCCATGGGCACTTCACTGCTATTGTGGCTGTCAAAATCAGGGACAGGGCTATTAAAACGCCATGTATGCCAGAATAAACAAGAACCACTAATAGATAAAGTAGAACTGATAGAAGCTAATGCCTTAATAGAAATTAAGATATGGTCTCCCTAAGAGACCTCACCCTGGTGGAAGGGGTTGGCAAACCTAAAACCTTCCAAGAGCCCAGGATGCCAACCCTTGACACTCTAACCGATGACTATTTACAATCTCCTAGCCCTAGTAGTATGAATCAAGTGCAGATGAGCAATTGATGCCACAAAAACAGTCCATCCTACCACTGATAAATAATACCAACACTAAGGGTGAATTAAACTACTGGTGGAGAAGGCTGAAACATAACAAAGTGAGACTTTCTGAGACTGAATTTCAGAAAAACAACAGCTCTGAGACATCCTCTGAACCAGAGCAAGCAAACCCAGAAGATCCTGACAAAGTTGAACAACCACAAAAACCAAAAAGGACCCGCAAGATTACCTTTAAATGCATCTAAAGGATTTTCTCTCATACAAGTAAAACAATAACCAAGGGAAAATGTGATGATAACGAGCCTATCCCATCCTACCCATTTCAATGCTAACCACCCTGTATAAAAGGCTGTTTAATTACTAATGATTCAATTTTGCTGAATAAAGAGTTTGGGGTGTGAATGGACATGAAGTCACCGTATGGTTTGATGCAAGCTCCTTGGCTAAAGGTGCCATTGTAGAAAGTTGTGGATCTTTGGTTGAGGATGCATGTTGGCAGTGACCAGTACACAAAACGAGCACATTAACTTGGAAGAGCTTGATGTGATGTTGAGAGGTGTTAACCTGGTATTGCAGTGGAAGGCGACTGTGGTTCACCTGAAGACAGACTCAGCATGTGAACATCAGTGAGTTTCTTATATGCTGTCTGGGAAAACGAGAGTGCACTCAAAGGCGGGGCATCAAAAATGTTAATAAGACATCAGTTTGGCACACTCTGGAGACTGGCTGTGGAATATTGGCTAACAATTGATGTGGGGCTCATCAGATCTCATACGAACCAAGCCGATCAACACAACGGTGGCTAGATGCACTTCAAAAAGAAACAAAGCCAATGTGTGCTGTGTCCATAGAACAACAGGAATCCACACGTATAAAAACCATCCATCAATGAAGTGGGCATCCTGGTGTTAAGCACACATTTAATTTTGTAAAACAGGTCTTATGAGCTCAGCGAACCCGTTGCTAGCTGTAACCCAAACTGCTAATTTTAGATTGTTTACAAATTGTAGTTACATCATCAGTTGAGGATATAAATTCAAGTGATCAAATAAAGGTTAATACATAATTGCAGGGTTGTCACCAAGATTTTTCTTGGAGAAGTGGGGGGGGTCAAATTTTGAAAAAGAAGGCGACTACTTAGCTGTGGCAAGTCTTATTCAAAATCAGGGCTGTTGACTTGGGCCCATTTAATTTCAAAAAAATTATTTTTGCAATGGATAAATTTGTATGTTTATATCAAAAAGGAATTTACAATAGATTTGACATGGAATAGTAATCATGTAATTTGTGAGCCTTTTAGCACACTATATATTTTTTTTTGTCACCCATAAGCGCCTTTAATTACGACCAATATTTTTATCAACCAAACACTTAGCTGTTTTCATATTTTACAAACAGATTTTTAGTTAAAACTTTTAATTAATATAAAATTTGTTTCACTGAAACATTTTTTTTTATTGAACTTCATATTCAAACATTTTTCTATTGGATTTCAGATCAAAAGCTAATAAATTATTATTATTCTAATTTTAATTTCTTCCTATATAGTAACTTCCTTATAGTAACTAGTAATTTTTTTCATTTCAGTATCAGGATCCTAAAATGAAAAGACAAGTGGCTATTTAGAAATTTTTAAAATGAAAGATCATGAATAAAAGATTTTAAAGCATCTCTTAATTATTTTTCCTTTCAAAATGATAACATGCAGTGTAATACAGATTAATTTTGTTATTTTTTAATAGGTGCAAGAAAAATTTGCTTTATTCCTAAATTATATTTATATAGTATAGTGTAGATTATGGAAAAATGAGAGAACCCATTGCTATTGAGACATGCTGTTGAGAGAACCCGTTCTTAAATTTTTTTAAACTCATCACTAGATATAACCAATTATAGAGGCCAGCATTATCTGACTCTGATACATTGTGGCCCTAGTTGTTACTGTGTCAAGACCGCCAGCATCATCCAGCAGTTGGAGTCTCTATTTTGCAAGAGAGGGCCACCTGCCAAGCTACTCATTAACAATGGCACTATGTTCTGTGGAGAGATGTTTGCAGAGGACTGGGGCATCTGACTGAGTGTGCCTATGCACCATCAGGGAATGGTTTCATAGAGAGATACCATTGCAGGGATACACTGCCCTACGAGATCTATTTTGGGACCTCATAAATTTCTGTCCCAAATGGTTGCATGACACCCCCCCCTCTGTCTTGGACTCCCCTAGAGGCAGAGAAAGTTTGGCAGTGGCAAGGACCAGACACCATATTGAGAAGTCCCAAGTCAATATAAAAAAAAAGTGAACTTCACTCACTTAACCGGGCACCATAAACCTTGCCAAGAGGTAGAGAAATCCTTACAAGGGTACAGACACCTTGTGAGTAATAACCTACTGTTTGTTGTGTCTTTTGTTTTATGTTGTGATACATGTAATAAATGTGGTAAAAGTATTGGGTGTCCTCTCTTCTTGTTACTTAGTACCTCCTTATTTTCTGTTTGGGAGTCCCTCGAGGTATGGAGAAGTTAAATATCTAACAATCCAACAATTGGTGACTCCTGATGTGATAGAAAATTTTTTTTTACAAAATAAGATTTTTCTTTCATAGAATTTTCCTTTCATAAAATATAAAATTTTTGCAATGAACTTGGGCAAATTCAGATAGTGTTCAATATGGTGGTTTTCCTTTTCATCTACGTCCTTGTCCATACTGAATGGTGATTGGCTGCTTCAAACACCTACGTTAGCTAAGCTCCTCCCACTTTGTGTCTACAAAGACTTAAGTAACTGCTGCTACTGCTACTACAATACTAGCCAGCAAGACACATTGCCAACCATGCAATCTTATCTCAGTCTGTGTTCATTTATTAGTCCTAGGAAACTATTTGCAAAATTATCTTCTGTTTATGATAAATGAATGGAAAACAATTGTGCATTTAAATAAAAATTCCAACTTATATAAAATTGACCATGGAATTATCTTTATAGTTAGTATAAAAGGGTAAACTTTCATGGGTTTTGGTCTGAATCTTGCATTTTGTCATATGTTGTTAGTAACAAAAATGGTGCTGCCCTACTTCGTAATAAATGCTCCATCCAGGGTATGCAAAGACTCTACATTATTTTTTGCTCAACTGGACTTGTTCTTCCATCAAAAAGGCATTTCTTGCCAGGAACACATTAGGTTATGTAGCTTCGTTGTTGCTGCAAGATGTAATTTTCGAGGTGAGAGAAATAATTATTTTACTGCCTGCTTAGAAGCTGTACGATAAACATCGCAATAAGATTACTGCATGTATGATAGTCTCTACATGCAAATGCATATCATGACTATTGGAACAGGAAACACTAGGTAACAGTACTCTGACATAATTCCTTAAGCAGTTACAAAAGTTAACAGAGAGTACAGTGGACAAGAGTATTGTAAAACACATTTTACTTCAGTGAATACTGGTCCAGTATAAACTGGTGATAGCAGTGCTGGATGAGTCTACACCAGTAGAACAGCTGGCTTCTGTAGCGGACCATATAGCAGATTGTCTACACAGACATCAACTGTGTCCAGTGTACAAGGGAAAGACTGAATCCTTATGGGAATAATAAAAGGGCAGAAGAGGTTGGAATCCTGCATTGACAAACTGGCAGAAGATGTAGCACATTTGTCGATGAGGGAAATTGTGGATGTAGCAGTTCTTATAACTACTCTAAGGAATGGAGGCATAAGTCGGTGTGTTAAAAATATAAGCAATTTAGAGAAAAGGCAAATTCTTGCATTTCACCATGTTAAGAGCAGGGAAATACCTAAACTGACAAGAGAAAGTGGCATCAACTGACAGTGCATCTAGCTCTGACTGTCTTCTTTATGTAATTGATAAGGCTACTGGGATGCCCTTTTTAGTGGACAGTGGGGCACAAGTGTCTCTTCTACCAGCAACAACAGCAGGCAGATGTACTATCCCTTGTAAATTTACCTTGCAAGCTGTAAATGGTTTGCTGATACACACATACAGGGAAAAATGTATGGAGTTAAACTTAGGTTTATGCAAGAAATACACCCACATTTTTATAGTTGCTGATGTGAACAGCACTCTATTAGGGACGGATTTCCTGTAAACTTTTGTTTTGGTTATTGACCTAATAAAACCTCATGCTAAATGCTTTCCTCTCATATTCATTTCTTCTAAAAATTATACTTAATAAATAAATTATAAGTATTTTAAAATGGAGAGTTACTTTTCAATCAGACTGTATGTATGCGACATCTGACTAGAGGGAAAACCTGTAGTTGAAGTAATTATTAGTTAATCTTGCCTTGGCTTGTCACTTGGTATTAATCATGGAGATTCAAATAGTGGCACCTGTATTGCATAAGCATTTGATGTTTGAGTATGATATATCATTGTTCCATAGTATCCTGTCATCTTATCCTGGTTTCTCACTGATGTTTCACTGCTGTCCTGGGTATGACGATAAATTACATCAAGCAGCAAGGATTGCTGGGAGGTTTTGAGAAGTGTGGAGCCAGCTCTTAATTACTGTTGTCCCCAGGTCCACCCTAACCTGGTGGTGGTAACACCTGTTAGGGTCCCAACTATGGACAAATAGTTAACCCCCAAATTGGCATCAAAACACAACAAAGGTAGAAATTTTATAGTAAAAATACCGGCAATACATTTTCATAGTAAAACAAATTAACAACAATATATTAAAAACAAAAAACATTACAAACAATACAGTTTGTGAAAAAATAAAAAATCATCAGCAATATATTTTTAAAAATAAATTACTAATGCTCCCAAGAAAATTAAATTTCAGCATTAAATGACCCATAAGGTGTTGATATGCTGTTAAACAAACAAATCAAATCTCCCAAGAAAATTAAATTTCAGCATTAAATGACCCATAGAGTTGATATGCTGCTAGACAAACTCTGAAAACCTGATTTTTCATTATCTAAGTCCTACAAATCTGATTTTACTTAAAAACTCTATAGGTATGAAGGAGTGGTGACGTGTGACAACTTAATCAGTTGGAAGCATATAGTCATGAATCTGCATATGAGCAGCAGGAGATTATCTTAATACTATTATCATAGCTTCACAGGTGGAGGCTGATTTGGATGGCAATTCTCGCATCTGAGCAGCTCCTATTTAAGGAGAAGTTTGCTCACCCAGATTCTTGGGAAGGTGCTAGAAAAGGTGCATCAAACATTGCATGTCCAAACAAAGCTGGTTAGTTTACTGCAGCTAACAATGGTTGATTTAATGCAGTAACAAAACGAGAAAATTTCCGAAACAAAGATTTTGAGTGAAAACACAAACTATCCAGAATGTAGTACACATCAAGAATTACAGTACCTGAACATTGATATAGCTGCACTCTCAGAATTTTGTCTGATGAGAATCATCTCCCTAAATGTCATCAGGATACATTGTATTCTAGTTTGGCAAACAAAAATCTGAGAAATGTGATGGTGGTGCCATAAGAACATCTGTATTGGACAAGATAGAGCAGCTTTTTAGTATTTATGATCGGATAATGAAACTTCATATTCCCTTGGCAGCTGACTGTTATTTATCACTCTTCTCCATTTCTGCTCAAACTCTTATGGCCAAAGAAGCAACCATGTCTTTTTATGCAGCTCTTGGACATACTATAATATCAATCCTAAAAGAAGAGAAACTGATAGTCCTTGAAGATGTTAATGCAAGAGTAGGGAAGCAACATGGCACCTGGGAAGCTCTCGACCTCTATGGTATTGAAAAATGAACAGCAATGGATTATATCTACTTGAATTCTCTTCTTGGTTTGATCTTGCAATAAGTAACACCTTCTTTCATCAAAAAAGAGAAGCATAAGGTTACCTGGACTCATCCCAGATTGAAGCATGGCCCTTTAATAGATCTTATAACTAAAGAGGAGAGAGACATTGTAGATGTCAGCAATGTTTGTTCTATGTCGTGCTGAATGTGACATAGATCACAAACTAGTCCAAGCTATGCATTCAAAAAAAGATTTGGATGAATGAGGTGGAAGTTCCTAAATGTTTTGGTGACCAAACTGACACCGTTGGAAGCCCAGACAGCTTTAGCTGACAGGATGAACAATGTTACATCCTATGTACATGGGATGTTTATCAAGTTGGAGCTGAATGGTTAGGTTTTGTCAAGAATCATCAAAAAAACTGGTTTAATGACAATGATGATAATATTAAGGGGTTATTTAAATCAAACATCAAGCAGATCACCAGAAAACAGTCTGGCTGTGGAACAAGCTCTTAAAGAATACAAAGCAATCCTTTAGTGTGAGCTCAGGAAGATAAAAAATAGTTGGTGGTGTTAACATCTCAAAAGAAGTTCAAAGTGCTTCTGACAGGCATGACTTGAAGACTTTGTATAGACTTCTGTGTCAAATTTTTGGTCCTAACTCATCTATTATTGTCCCTGTGAAATCATTCACTGACAAAATAATTCCGAAGACATACCAAGATGATGACCTGAACATTTTACCAATCTGTTCTTTAATCTATTTACTGTTGATGACACACAATGAGGTGTCACATCAAATGAGCATCATGCCCATTCTTCAAGAGATACAGCTCGCCATCAAAGAAATCAACATTTGCAAGGCACTTGGGATTGATGGCATCCCAATGGAATTACTGCATTTTGGTGGGCACTTTGTTGCTTCAGCTGTCTTCGACTTGATCACTCCGGTCTGGGAAGGAACTCCTGTGCTTCAGGACGGGATTAATGGTGTCCTAGTTTCAATTTTTAAAAGTAAGGATTTAAAATCTGTGTGTGGTAGCTACTGAAGTATCACTCTTTTTGAATCAGTTTTTAAAGTCTTTGTGAGGATCTTGCTGAATAGACAAAGAAACAAAATATGCCCTCTACCTATTCCAGAAAACAGAGTGTTTTTAGAGTGGGCAGGGCTACTATGGATAGGATTTTCTCAGTAATTTAGAACATCAGGAAGAGTGTTCAATCTCAGAAGGTTCCACACCAAATCCAAGAACTGTGAGTGCCTGATCCAAGATTTGCTGTATGCTGATGATGCAGATTTTGTAGCCCACTCTGAGGAAGATTTGCAACTCATAATGCATCACTTCTCTCCCACATGTGATGCTTTTGGACTGAGGATTAGCATAAGGAATACAAAAGTGATCTTCACCCACTCCAGTTGGTGTACCTTACAAGGAGCCAATAATACTTGTGAAAAATACCAGGCTAGAGGTTGTTGACATTTTCTCATATCTGGGAAGTACTATATCAAAGGATAATACCCTGAATGCTGAGATTTTTTTCATACACTCAGAAGGTAATTGTTGCATTTGGTAAATTAGAAAGAAGAGTTTGGTCAGATAAACACATTACCATCAAGACTAAAGTAATTATGTACACGGCCTGTGGCTTAATGTCCCCTGTTTACTCTTCTGAAACATGGACACAACATACCAGAGGCATATACAATGGCTTGAGCGATTCCACCAAAAGTGCCATAGATGCCGCCCCCAGGAACAAATGTACCATATATAAATGTGCAGCATTGGGAAGAAGGGACTTTAAATCGTATAGAGTGGAGGCACTTTATGAAAGAGAGACATAGCACCTTTGAGGATGAAAGCATCAGGCATGCTGAGATCATGCACTCTGATTTGCCAATTAATATGAAGTTTTGGAAATGTGTGTGTGTGTGAAAGAGAGAGAGTGCATGCTGTTGTTGAGGGTAGGTTATGTAAAACATCTGTAAGGTCGTCATGACTACCAGAAGCAAGCCAACAATGCTAACCTGCTGCATTGTTCTGCTGACAATATCTGTGTTGTTTGAAATAAGGTCTGCAGATCCTCATCTGTATATGGTGGTACACAGGAGAGTTGTAGGATATGCATATTCCGTCAACCCAAATCAAGGATACAGAGTTTATCTGTCACATATGCCTGATACCTATGAAATCAAATGCTGGTCTCAAGAGTCATCTTACATGTCATGGACACCAAAACAAGATGGAAGCCATCACAAGTGATGCAAAAGATGAGTGGGGGGGGTCTCATCTATATAAGATGTGGTAATCACCATGTGTGTGTGTTTATGCCTTGTTGTTTTAATGCCATTAAAATCTTGCTAAAATTTAACTGTCATCAAAATTCCAAAACTTTAATTCCATTAAAATACATTTGATAATTTTTTAGAGGACTACTGTTGATAACAAATAGATTTATAAAATGAATCTCAAATGAAAATCTTAGCTAGATCCAAAACAGCCTTCAGTATCTCAACCTAAATGGAATCTACAGTGGAAGATAGGTAGTCATATCTGTAAGCAACTTATCAACTAGAAATAATTCTTTGAAATTATTTTTTTTTAAATTAGACAGAAAACCACAACTTCGGCTCAAATGATCTCAAATTTTAACAAAATGTGTAAAAACTAATTAAGTTAAATATTTAATTTTGTCTTTTTTCAGGGTGAAGAATGATGTTCACCAGAAATGAAAAGGCATTTTGTGTGTTAGAATATACTCAAACACAGTCAGACAAGGGTGTGCAGCATGTATTTTCAAGAAAATGTACCTACTGGAAAGCAGATTTGGACATGCCACGAAAGATTCAAAGAGGAAGTCTGTCTGTGCAATGAGAATCTACCAGGAATATGCCAGTGATAATGACAATGTACTGTTGAAATGGCCAGCACATTCACCTGACTTGACACCATGTGAATTTTTTCTATGGGACTATGTGAAAGGACAGGTATATATCCCCTCTCAATACTAGAGGAACTTCTCCAGTAGAGAATCACTGAGGTGCTGGAGAATGTTATGCAAGACATGCTACAGCATGTTTGGCAGGAGCTGGACTACCAACTTGATGTGGGTTGTGTCACAGGTGGTGAGCCTATTAAAGCTTTGTAAAATTGGTTATAAAATCTACATCCCTTTGAATATCTTGTTTGAATTTTGATAAATCTTTTATTGTTGAACATCAAGCCTATTTAATTTTGTTTTCAAACTCCTCTTCTCACCAATTACATGACCAACACATATTTTGAGTAAAAATCTGAAAACAATGGCTGTGACTTGCAATAAGCCTTAAAAAGAATGTATAATAATCTATATAATAGTAAAAGTATATTTTTATATGCCTGTACATAACCTTTAAGAGTCCTAAACAGTACATTATAATCAGAATAATTTTAAGGTAACTTAGTACCTTAAAAAAGTGCTGACTTAAAGAATCTATAAAAAAGAAAATAATTTATTTTGTGAATGATATTATCCCAAAGTAAAAATATCTTTTCAATAAGATAATTATTAAATAGTAATTACTGAATACTATTCCTTATTTATTTACTAATATAAGTGCAAAGAAGAAAGTAGTCTAAAAGCTTGTGGAACTCTCTTCTGGCTTCAGGCTTTCCAGCTAATCTTTAAAAATTTAAATGCAATGTCAATCATTATCTTCTGTCTTCTTAATTCCGGTTCTTTATTGTTTTCTCTCTCTCCTTGATAATGTTTTTTTCTCAAATTCTCTCACATCCAGTAACTTCTCACATCTTAGTGGCTTTATTGCCTTGCATGTGGTGAAATGATTAAAAGAAAAGAAAATAGAGTAATCTGCAACAGAGCAGATTCAATGATATTCTTTTATCCACAATAGAAAGTAGCTCCAATGGGTCACATGATCATCTCATAAAACTTAAAAAATAAAACTATTTTGCCTTTAGGATGGCTATATTGTTGGCCATTCGAGAGAAAAGAGCCTGGTACCTACTCTTCCCCAATCGACTCCAAATTTGTGACAAGTATGAATAAACGTTTCCATTATTTTTAGCATAAACTCCAGGTGGCAATTCCAGTAAGAAAATTATTGCTATGTCTTTATAAACTGCCTCACTGTTGTCGCAATATGCATGAAAGATCATAATGGCATTGGGGTCAATCTTTTCCAAGTTCACGACAACTACCACTTTTTGTCCCTGATTATCCACCAAGTTACGGATCTGTTTGTCAATCATCATTTTTTGGTCATCCGGACTTTCAACAGTCAAAGAGGCTCCATTGACATGAAGATCCTTTGATGAAGAGTTAAGGAGTTTATGTAGGATACGAGCAAGTTGCTGGGTGAGCTGCAATGACAGGTTTAGACTGCCAGCAGGTGCAACCATTAAAAGTACAGCAGGACCTTCTGGATTTTCTTCTGAGAGAAGGGAGTAGGGAAAAGATTTGATGTTGTTCCAAAAATCATCAGTCTGTGGGCTATAGATGGGTTTGAGTTTTTCAACCTCTTTGAGGTACAGAGGCAGTGCTTGGTTTGACTCTTGGTACTGAAATGTAGAATACAGGTATTTGATTAATAGAAACAAGAAACTACTCAAAATGGTTATGATGTATGTACACAGGTACCAAAATCTACTGGTTGTTTCATCCTTGTTCTCTTTGACTGGGTCTGTCTTTTGTTTACTCTGTATTTCAGGGTTTTTTTGTAAGTCAGATTGAGTTGCAAATGTAGTAGGCAAGAATTCATTTTGGGAAGTGTACTCTGGAATAGAAACATTTTCATTTAAATGAGTCAGATCTGGGTATATGCTTGATGTTTGCTTCCGTTTTGAAATATTTGGGTACATCTGTGGTATCTGATATTTTTTAGCAACCGCTTCTTTTTCTTAGTCAGGAATCAACAAAGTCTATGATTTTTTCCAGAACTTTGGTATCTGCAAAATATTTGAGCAAAATTTTAATGGCATTCAAACTAACAAAACATAATGACACACATATGTAAACATAATTGTTGCAAAAATATTATGAGAATCTGAAATGAAGAAAATCTGGCCTAGATCTAGGACAAACTTCAACATCTCAACCTAAATGGAATCTACCTGGAAAAAATTGTTGTGGAAGAATGGATTCATTAGAAGCTTATTTTTCATATTCAAAAGTCTACAGAATGTATGATTTTTCCAGAAATTGGTTATTTTCAAAATATTTAACAAAATTTTAATGCTATTAGAACAACAAAATATTCAGACATGTTTGTTGCCAAAGTTCCCCGTTCTCTATATTGCTTATACAATCAGTAACACTAGAGAAATTGGCTTACCTCTGAGGTGAAAACAAATTTGGATATGTATCGCATGTAAAATATTCCCCAAAAGAAAATGGCAGCTTAACAAGTCATACATTTAAAACAGATAGATCCTGGAGTTGGATAGACTTTTGCAAGAATCTCTGATTAACATATGCAAATTTTAACTCACTCAAACTATAAAAAGTTCATAAAGAGGTGACAGAGAGAAGTGTGATCGTTGTAGCAAACCAGAGATGTGTTGTTGGCTTGTTTGACTTACTCTATTGGTAGAAGGAAACAGATTAAGGAAATTTATTACAAGCCAGAAGAAACTGACTACACAAACTAGTACAAGCCTTAGGAAAAGTGTAAAAGCAAGGAATAGGAGTTCCAAAAGGACTTATGGAAATGAATACCAGTCAGGTTTTAAACAATTCTTTTCTTGATAAACACAGAAAAAAATAATTTTGGACAAGTGTGTCACTGATGATGAAATATGGATTCATTATGGGAAATCTAAAATGAAGAAAATCTTAGCTGGATCCTGAACAGCTTTCAGTATCTCAATCTAAATGGAATCTACTTGGTAGAAAAATTCTTTTCTGTGTCTGGTCAGATTCAAAAGAAATTCTTACTAGAAATGGCAATTTTGCTGGATGAAAATGTGCATGGTGTTGTTAAAAATGCAACACAAGAAACAATTCTCCAGATTGGACACAAAATCCTTCCATGTGATGCCTATTCTGTTTTACCGTTTCTTTTATGTAATACTTTTATTCATGTTCTACCAGTGTAACAAATTCAATATATTTAAATATTCATTGCCTGAAAATTGGGATCATTTTGGGATTGAATACACAATGGAGGTAGTAATTTCCAGGAATGAATGGATTGTACTGTTCAAAATAGCCTAGTGGATTAAAGCATGGGTTCATGATTTGGTGACACAGTATTTATGAGTTCAATCCCTAGGCCAGGTAGTAGAGACTAACTCAGTGGAAACAGGGTATGCAATAATTGAGCAGTACTAAATAAGAACAAGATGTCACTAGACATGGACAGAGGAATGAGAAAAATCTACCAACATAGATTAAATAAAGGGTTTAGTTTGAAGTTGCCTGAAAACATACAGAGGGTGCTCAGTTGTGCAGTAACCCTACAACCACATCTGAACATGGGACTGAGGATGATGATTGATGATGACTTTTGCAATATGATTATCTTAAAACCTAATAAGTAGAACAGGTAAAGCTGGAAAAAAAAGACCCGACAATATTTATATTTCCTGGATGCACATAGTAGATAGGCGTAATATATTCAACAAAGTGTCATGGTCAGTTGACATGCTTATCGTATTTGGTAATATGGTGTGATTAAAGCAAGGTCATGAGACCAACTTAGAACACATGGCGAAGTGCTGATGTAGAGTTGGCCAGAGAATGCACGCTGATGTGCCCAAAGTCATATGATCATTTTGCAATATTATATAGGTCCCTCTTGAGCCAGGAAAAGTGTAGCGACTGAATGTGGCATCACTTCTACAATACTGGAATATCTCGAGAAAGATGCTCAGTCATGCTGTTTTGGTAACTTTTTACAGCTTCTTGATATTTGTAGATACAGGATCTTGTGCATAAATATTTTTTTTTCTTCAAGTTTCAAAAATGCTTGATTGGGCAAATATAGTAGCCGTACCTTTTTTGTTACTCTTCAAACTAATTTTGGGCAACTTGAGCTAATGACATAATGCATTATTCTGCTGGAATCATCCATCGTTATTGTGGTTCGTGGAATCTGTGAACAGGTGCAAATGGTGTACAAAATAGTGCATCTTAGTGCTTGTTGGTTAATGGCATGGGTTGGAGCCATCTGAACACACCACACCAGTACCAGTTTGCATTGTGCTTCACTAACAACTGGGATCCATAGTTTCATAGGTCTGCACCACAAAGCCTACTATCAGCCAAAAACAACTGGAACTGTGACTAACTGAACCATAGTAAACTGTGCTGATCTTCTTGGGTGCAATTAGTGATATCATGTCCCCAGGTAAGGTGCTGTGATCTTAACAGGGACATCCATGTGGGTCTTCTGCTCCTATATTCAATTTAAGCATAAAGAATGCTGAACTGACCTGCTGGTTATGTATCTGGTACCTCTGGCATGTGGATGTGATTTGAATCAGTGTTGCTTGTGTGTTATCACTGACAATTGTAATTGTAGTCAGACACTTTTGCTCACAATCATTAAAGATATATGGTTAGCCACTGTGCTGTCCATAGTAGGCAGTAATGCCTTCCATCAAGTATTACTGTACACATGTTACATATTGATCAAGGGATGTCAAATGTCCCTACAATTTCAGAAATGGAATGCCCCATCAATCTGACGCCTACTACCATGTCCTGTTCAAACTTCCATAATTCAGACTGTCAACATGAGTAATCTAACCAATGTCATTCACACTGACGCTCCAAATGTCAAAGCATAATTGATTTAGACCTAGGCATTGCTATTTAGAAAAGGAATGGTGGTGCAACCAACCATTACCTTTACAAACTGCTACCTGTGGCTTTTGGCATATAAGTCTATATATATAAAATGATGAATAAGCATTTTCTTCTTTCCAGCATTTCTGTTTGGTGAGAGCAAGGGTTCATACTAACTTTTTTCACTATTGTCTCCTCTACAAAAAAAAAAAAAACCTAATTGTTCCCCCAAAGTTTTACAATTGTCCTACAACCAAGATGTATTTTTTTAACTTTGCTTTTATTTATAGTTATTAATATAGCATAATAAAAATACTTAATATTTATAATAAAAATATCTGTAGTGAAATGTAATTGGCAGAAATGCACAACAAACAGAAATTACAAAGTTTGCAATAAACAATAACAAGAGAAAGGAAAGAGCAAGGTAATAAATAATATTAACCAGCAAACAATGTATACAAGGCAAAGCGACAGTGATATGGCAAAAAGTTCATGAGCTAAGAATGCTTTTAATAGACAAAAGGGGAGACAGAAAAGTGATCACAGCATTCTGGCTTCAAGACAAGAATGAGCAGAATTAAGTCTGATTAGATCTAGAATTGTCTTATTGGTTAGGAAAAAAAATCTCAGCATGGATCTGTGTGTTTGTCTATAAATTTGAAAGTGGGGTGTTTTTGCAGTCATTCCTTATGAGATTGGAACTAACACCCCCTTCAATCAAATGCATGAGTACACTTATTTCCCTCCCTTTTCCCCACTTCTATTGGGCCAATAAATACAAACAAGATCCACATAAATATTTACAAACGTTTTGCATTTTTTTTAAATATATCTTTTCAACTTAATATTTCAAAATTTTTTTCATATATCATTTTTTTTATCTAATTTTTTTATTTAAAAAAAATTTTTTTTTTACTTACAAAATGGGGAGTAAAGAAAAAAAAATAACATGGGGGAAATACTGGGGGAACAAAAATGTGGTAAGTAAGAAGTTCAGGATTGTGCTCCATTTAGAGAATTAAAAAAATTATCCAATTTCACTCTGCCAATAGGTTTAGTAAATAAATTGGCGACTTTTTGGTCCAACTTTATTGTACCATTTTGAATTTCAGTCCTTATAAGATGGTACTTTATGTCTACATGTTTTGAATGTTGATAGTAGGCTGGGTTCTTTGCAAGAAATATGGTACCTTGATTATCACAATAGATAGTGGCTTGCTCATTTTCATTTAAATTAATCATATCTTATAATAAATAAGGAATTTTACTTCTTGCATTGTGGTGATTAATGCCATATATTCCGCTTTGCATGTTGACAAAGCTGCCATAGGTTCTTTTGTTTTCCATGAAATCATAGAACTGTTTGGTAATAATTGGAAACTATGCCCTGTAATACTGCAGTGATCTTTCAAATTTCCCCAATTAGTGTCACAAAATCTTCTTAAAGTTAAGGGTTTACTATATTTATTAAACATTAAACAGTATGTTTTTGTGCATTTTAAATAGAGTAAGATTTGTTTGACTCTTATCAAGTGATCCATGGTTGAATTAACTGAATATTGAGACAATTTTGTTATCATGTAATATATATCTGAACAAGTTGCAGTCATAATGTATATCAGGCTACTGACTATTTATTGTTAATATTTCCCATCTGCTGGTTCAGCATTACTTTTGTACAGTATATTGATATCCATTTCACAAGGTGTTGATTGAGCGTGCATTCCAAACTTGGCTAGAATTTTTCTATATAATTTGTTTGATTCATCTCAATGTAGTTATTTGAAGCAATAGCTTCAATATAAGTATTGGGTATATATTTTACCAAACAGCAATAATCTATAGTTGGATTTACGATGTTGTCCATAATCTTTTAAGTATTCAGGCATTTTTCATAATCTGCTGAGATATCTTCTGTCGAGTATTTCTGCACTAGGATTATCTCTCATCTTATCAGTTGGATTTTGTGATTGTGTAATTTGATTTTCTTGTTTTTGTTTCCCCACAAGGATTTCTCTCCAAATAATTGGGAAGTATTGTAGCAGTTTCTTCAACTGGAAGTAAAGAATTGTCTGATGTATTAGTGTTGTAACCTAGGGAAGGTTATTGAATAGAATAATCAAACAAAGGTAGCTAATGAACGATAACACTTAGGACAAGAACAACACATATAAGATTCGCCAGTAGCACGTAGAAGAAGTAGTCAACTGCTAGAAGTGAGTCAAGTGAATTCCACAATGAATCTCCAACTGCAGACCAACATACAGTATTTACTACTGTATTTATGTAAATGGGGACATACTCATTATCATCTGTAGGTATGCTACAACAATTAGGAATTACAAAATTTTAAGTAAATCTTACACACCTGACTCTTGATGTTCTTAGTTTCTGGTATATATGTTACATAGGCAGGACTTGATTCATCATAGCCTATGAAAAGTGCTTTTGCACATTTAGTGTCCAATTTCTTTCCACCTTGTATGTAGGCATAACAAACTATGCCAAATATCACTGAGGTTAGAGTTGCAACCTATAAACAGTTTTTTCATTTCTTTGGCTACCAATTATGGTAGTTTCGATTCTATTAATAGACATCTTCCTCTATCAAATAGAAATCACCAAGATCTTTCTGCAGTAGCATTTTGATGTGCATAATATGGGAGTGATTTCACATGTTTAATATGATTATTAATTAGAAGAGTTTAAAAATTTTCAAAAGTAAATTCTGTGACATCATCACTTTTTAGACATTTTATAGATCTGTATAGAGCAATTTCAGTCAAATATTCCTTCATAGTGAGAAACGTATTGCTTTTTTGTTTAAGAAAATAAACCATGATCAGACCAGAAACAAAGTGTATATTTGAAGCCATTCAAAGATCTCCGCTCAGTCGGGCCAGCTAAATCACAATAAACAAAGTCTAATATTTCAGTCGCCTGTTTGTCAAGTAATTTATTTTTATATCATACCATTTTGCCTTGGATACATATTTCACAGTTTAAATTTGATTTATTAGTAATTTTCATGCTGTTCACAACTTGTAGTTTTGTATCTTTCAGATTGAAATGTCCAAGGATTTGTTGCCACTGTTTTAGTCTATGCATAGCAGTTTTGAAGGTTATTGCAGTATTTAAACAGTACAAGTACCCATCTCTTTTTATGTTGAATTTTACACCATTAGGGTATACAAGATCTGAGTAATTATGACCAAATTTTACAGAGGCCCCTTTTTCCCCTTGTACTGAGCATGTATTGTTTAAATGTAGGGATATAGAGAGCATCCTTTAAAGTGCGATCTTGCATATTTCCTTCCAACTTGAGCATTACCACTTTTTAAGGCAATATTACTTGTTCCACTGCCAGCTCAATATGGTGATTTTCTGAATTAAAACCATTATCGAAACTAATAAATTTAGATTCATCAGTAATAATACGAGTTTCTTTTGGGAATGGTACCTCATGCAATTGAAAATAGAAATTAATTTTTCATTTTCTGAAACATCAAAACAGGCTTTCTTACTGGATAATTTCAAATTTTACTTTGGCAATGAGAACTTTTTTGTTATGGGTTACTACATGCAAAGGCAAAGCAGGTAGGGACATTAGTGGTGGGTGGCTTTGGTTTTGGCCTTTGCATTCAGAGGGCCATTATGGTATTTTCACTGTTATTCTCCTCAATCAACTTTTCAAGTTTTTCAAAGTTGTGCAATGATACTTTAAATTCACTAAACGTTACTGTTTTGTCTTTCTGAGCAATAACAGTTGTAAATGGTTTAAATTCAGATGGAAGCCCTTTTAGGACCATGGTTATTAAAAAGCTGTCGCTAGTTACTGATGTTTTTAATAAAGTTGCAGCATTTTCAGCTCTAATAATATAATTGGTAATACTTTTACCACTTGGTTTTTTCAATTCAATATACAAGGAACATATTTTCAGCTTTCCTTTTGATATATATATATATATATATATATATATATATATTCCTCCAGTTGAATAATGAATCTTAAGAATTTTCTGTTTAAGTGAGATACTTTCTCTTTTAATAAGTGTAGCATTCTTTAGATCAAAGTTGGACGGGAAAAGAGGCTGGAATGGGAACTTGTAAAATATTGTGGTTGTGGCTCTCTAATTAAATTCTAATATAAAACTTTTTTTGTTTACTATAAAACCTAGTTGGTTTTCCTGTTGTTCAATTTTTCATCGATGATCTGAAAGCTTTGTGATTTCTGGTTTTAGAGTGAAGCCGGGTAGATATGTATTCGGAGTAGTCAGAGATTTTGTCAGGTCTATCTTAATTCTGATATGGACATGTCAATTTTGCTAAATGTAAAGGTTTAAAGGGTCCCTAAAGTGGTCAGTATCGACCCACAAGGTTGCGTCGATAAATAAGTAATTGGGGATTTCCAACTAAAATTTCCAACCAAATATTAATGCCTTTGCTACTGTGCATTAAAGACATGCTTCTTATTATGTGAAGCAATTCAATAAAAACTAAATTAATTTATTCTTAATGTGTTTATTATTACTGATATCATTTATGAAGTGTTTTCTCATTATTATTCTTCGATCAAACACATCTTGTATAGGAAGAGAAATAGACATTGAATAAGGAATAACAAAACGCAAAGCGAAAATGAATCACATCAAGAAACAATAATGAATAAAATTTTTACCTATAAATAAGAAATAATTAGTATATTGTAGTTATGGTCACACACTTTAGAAAAACAATTTGTAAAACAATTATATTGTTTAATGCTTTTCGTTTTTAAAATTAAGAAACTAAATAAAAAAGACTTTGTTTTATAAAATTTGTTTAAACCGATTTTAGGCTTTGTTTACTTTTCTGTCACTAAAAGCTTTGATTGTGCAATGATGGATGGGTTTGTCAATGAAATAATTAAATCCTGATTTTAAAAACTTTTGAAAATAATTTAAGCCTCTTTGAAATTTAATTTTTACAAAATAGGTTAATTAATGTTTAATTAGGCACCTTCATGAGATCGCTAAAAACAGCACATAGTATGATGAAAAAGACACCAAACTTCATGAAAACAAAATTTTAGCGTCTAAATGCTTATGTTATTGAGAGGAAAGATCAAAGTATTTTTTAATTATTTTTTAAAAATTTTTCCTTCTTTTTTAGAACATTCTAAATTTTGATTAAAAAATCCTTGTTTCTCTTTGTATCACCGGAGCTCGTCAAATAACATAAAATTTTTAGCACGTTTTTTTTTTGTATGACACACATTAATTTGGAAAATCTTGGAAAAATTAAAAATTATTGTCGGATTTTAATGAAACTTTCAGAAACTATTCACAAATGATGGAACTTATTATAAATATGTTTTTTTTTTATTAAAGTCATGGCAGAAAATTTTTTTTCCATATGTATTACCCCCCCACCCCAACTAATTGTACGAAAACTCTATAATTTCAATTTTGAGGAGGTTAGTGATTATATTAGTTAAAAGCACAAGGCTTTGAGGAAACCAATTAATTTTTTTTTTTTTTAGTTGGACCACATCTACCTGAAAATCATCTCTGAGTTGTAACATACAAAACTCAATAAAACAAAAATATTATTTAATTTCAAAAGCTTTTAATTGCTTTTATTTATTTTGATGAAAACGGACAATATTGTCTGAAAGCAAAAAGATATTTCGATGAAAAATGAATTTTTAAAACAATTATTTGTTATTTCTGAAATATTTTTTTTACATTATGTTGCTAATTCTTCTAAAATTAGGGAAACGTTTGTAGAACTTAACGAATGTTGTTATTAAGTAGATATATATTTACAGATTATAATTTCCAAAGCTTCTTAAAAACTAATGAGCACACGTATATTAAAAAATTTAATTTGTGTCAATAATGTATTTGCCAATGAAATCTATGGAAGACTGGAAGTATCATGCGTGCAATAAAAAAACGTCACGTGAATTGAGTTTTAAAATTTAATAAAGTGAGCATAAAAAGACCATGAAATTTCATAAGTGTACTTAAAATAATAGTATAATTTAATGTACATGTCTTGTGAAATTTTATCTCACTCAGCCACAGCTGATTAAAATGCTTGTTTTTGTCATATAGGAAAATCCAACAAAATATTAGGTGAATATTCCCATTCATCAGCAACATTAAATCCATCATAGAATGCAAAGTTCTTAAGCAAATTCTCAATCTTATGCGTGAAATGGGAAAATTTTTCTTTAGAACTACAGAAAATGCAAAATTTCCATTTTTTTCACATTTTGTCCCCTGAAAAAATTTCTTGTCATTTACAATGGCCAATTTTATTTTTAAATGAAAGATCATATTGTTTGCTTTCAGAAAATACCTAGTTTCATGGGGTTCAGATAAACTTTCCTTGATATTTTGTTTAGATGATAAATAATTTTTTTTATTTTACCTACTTTTACCCCAATAAAAATATATATGAAAATCCATTTTTTTCAGAGAAAATAGGCTGTGACTTTTACTATTTTTGATTATTTTTACTGGGGATATAATTTTCTTATTTAGAGGGGTCTATATGGGCCCTCAAACAGCAGTGCAGCACTTGTATGTTAATTATTATTTTTTTTAATAGTATTTATAATTTCTCCAGATAGTATCAACAAACAGAAACTTATGGTAAAAGCTACAGTACTAAAAACACAAAAAACATTGGAATGCTGAAAGTTTTTTTACTTTAATTACAAGGTACTACTTAAGCAAGTCCACTTAAAAAAAATATGTCCATTCTGAACTCGAATCTCACGTCAGCTGTCAATAATTTATAAACGTCATCATTCTGCACTTGTCAATCGCCGGCAATGTTAAGATCGGCTCCCTTTATTAAATTTTAAACATTTTTCTACAAAGAAAGTAAGTAAAAGTTTCTTTCAAAATATTTTAAATAAACTTTAAATTTTCTAATTTTCTTTGAATAAAATTTGAAAAAGGTATAATTAAATTTTTAAACAATTTTTAAACGCAGAATTTAACTTATTTTTCAAAATTAAAAAAAAAATGACTGATATCGAGTTTTTGTTCAATATTTCGTAAACAAGATTTTTAACTAAAATTTAGGACATGCTAAGAATAATTAAAAAAATTTCAAAAAATACTTTAGTGCTTCTTCTCAATAATGAAATATACATTTAACACGAAGAAAAACTTTTTTCATTAATTTTCAGGCCGTTCTTGTCATAATGTCATGTTATCGATTTTCTTTCATGAAGGTACCTCAGATTTCAATTAACTTACGTTTTACTATAAAAATAGCATTTTAAAATTGAGGATACCTGTTTTCTTATGAACTATGGGTTAGGGGTCAAGCAATCGATGTATATACGCCCCCCCTTTCCATTCCTGCCAATAACTGATGTACTTGTCAATATTTCTCATATACGCCAGTGAAAATACAGAGGGGCAAACTTTTTCTTTCTCATAAGGCATTCAAGGGCGACAACCCAAGATTACATCTGAGACAGTCTTCCGTCGATGCTAAATGCGAAACAGTTACAATGATAAAATAAATTTCAATATTCTATTAAAAAAATTTGGAAGTACAAATTGTTATCATTTTTTTCTATTCATCAAACTTACTACTATTTTTTGAATACAAATCTGGCGAGTGTTCTCGAAGTATTAAGAAAGCATTTTATTTTTAGTCATTTAATAATTTTCGTAAAATATTTTGAAAATTAATTTTTTCACACGATTTATTTTTTTTTTTTGCGCTCCAAAAATGTGCAGATATAATGGGTATTCTTAATAAAATATATCATATATTTTATTAAGAATACCCATTTCAATTTTCTTAAATTATACTATGATTTAGTTTTCTAAGGAAACTAAATGAAATCATAGCATAATTTAAGGAAATTTAAAACCTTAAAAACTTAAAAATTTTAAAAACTTAATTTCTTTTTTACGATTATTACAGGGTAAGCATCCTTGAGAGGTTTTAAGCTTTTAAAATGTTTTCCAGGGTATTATCTTTATAAAAATTACAATTTTTTATAAAGATAAATTTATAATTTTTCCTCGCCAGAATAAAGCTATTCGTTCATGAATTGGATATTGCCTGGTCAAGTGCATCTGCTATGATTTTTAAGAGACTCTTGATAAAATATAAAGAAGAATCTGTAATGTTATTGGTCCTAAGCTGGCATCTCGGCTTCAGTCACTGTTGCTGTAGTGTCCCATCAGAACATTGGCAATCATGACACTTTTTTTCACGTTTGTAAGTCTACAATTCGTTCAGGCACTGAATATTGTTGTCCCATTTGGTCTGGTGCTTCTACTATGCATTGGATTTAAAGTAATTCCTGATAAAATCCAAACAAGAATCTGCAATGCTATTGGTCATGATCTGGTATTTCGTCTTCAGTTATTTTCTCATCGCCTGTGCTTTTTCTATAAGTTAATTGTCCTGATGAGCTTTCATCTTTGGTACTTAGACTTTACAAATTTAAGCAGAATACTTGATTGGCAGATAGGTCTGATCATTTTCCAGTCGAAATGGCTAGATGTATCTTTAAGTTCTATGCTAACAATGTTTTCTCTCGCAATTCTCATTTGTGGAACTCTCTTCCGGAATCTTACTTTTCAGTCAACTTTCATCTTAACAAAAAAAATTTCAATCGTCATCTTCTCTTAATTCCTGTTAGTGTTCTTTAATTGTTTTATCTCTCTCCTTGAATATTTTCTTTTTCTCATATTCTTTCACACTCAAATACTTGCGCCATAGTGGCTTTCCGTGTGGTCAAATGATTTTATGAATCATCAAGTATTCTCGTACATTTTTTTTTTGTATAGAAAAATAAAAATAGGAAAATGGTAAAAAATAAAAATATTCCCATGAAAAAAAAAATACAATAATGATTAAATTCTGAAAGCTTAATTAAAAAAAATCCAATTGTTGTTTGATTTTTTACAGAATTTTAAAAAGTAGACATTTTTTTTCAATTAAAAATTGTCAATCGCAAATTATTACGTCCACTTTTTTTTTTTTTTGTAAAAAGTTTTAAACTCGAATTTTCCCCGATTCTCTGAAGTTTTTTTTTTTTTTTTTTTTTTTTTTACAATCCTTCTTTTTGCTAACGACAGATATTTTTATGGGGATAAAAATAAAACTTTATTTTCATAGAAATTTTTGGCTATTTTTCTGTCAAAAGTGCATGACCGTAATTTTGTTTGTTTACTTTTTTTGTACATGACTCGCCACTCGGGGTCGACGAAGGATCAACAAACTTTCCATGAAGGGGTCGATGGTCTAAAAAAAGTTTTCAGATCCTTATTCTAACTAGAGATAAATAAAACAATGAAATAAACATTTTAGAACGAGTTCACAACAAAAAATTTAAATAAAATAAAATGACGCAAAACTAAAAGTAATACGCATATAGGCAAAAAAAAAGAAGAAAAAACGAGTACTAGAAATATTATTAGCAACTTTATTTGTCGTTAGAAATCTTTAGACTCAGAGAATAGAGAAAAATTAAAACCGCAGACTGAATTAAAATAAAACAATTTAACATTCATGACAAGTGAAAAGCAACCAAAATAACATTTTTAGAGTAAAATGAAAATTGGTACTTACATCGCCATTCAAAATAAAAATAATAGTAGAGAGAGAGAGATTTCTTGTCGGTTGTCTCTGTAGTTTCGTATACATTTTTATTAGAAAGTCTTTTGTTTTATTTTCCAATTCAATAAATAAATACGGAAATATGAAAACTGTCTGATAAAATTAATCAATCAAGATATTTCATGCAAGTTTTTGAATAACAAATATATATTTTAAAAAAAAAAGGATCCTTCTCTATCAAGGGAGATTAGAATGAAAATACGATTATGGGGAGATAATCAACAACATATTTGATTTGGGAGGCACGGTGGAGTACGGCTCGGATTGAGGAATCGGAGAGCCGAGATCGAATTCCAGTCGAATCCATTACATTCACTTATGTGCTAATACCCTTAGGAAAGGTATGAATCTTTTCCTTCTCTCCAAGCTATGGGTAAATAGCAAGACAGACCGGGTTCTATAGCCTTGGATGGCAACTGGTCTACTGCAGAAAGAAATGGCAACCTACTGCGAGAAAAAAATCTGCCTCGTCAGTCATGTATCTTTCGATACATGATTGCCTAAATGATTTGTTTATGTACGACCAACATAGGTGGTATTGGTACGACACGTTACATTCCAAAACAAAAAATTTCAACTGGGGAAAGTGTTCTGCAATATTGGTTCACCTCTATGTCCGTAAATTAGGTACCTCCAAAGATTCGCTAAAAAATTAACATACGTGATGAAATCCATATTCACGATGTTTCGGCCGTTGTACGTTCCGGCTTTCTTCAGGTGATTGGAATTTCGAACAGAACCCTTTATTTTGTTCAACGGGGTCGATTGTTCTAGTTCCACGTGCCATGTCTCTTCGGGGTGTATCAGTTAATTCCCTTTAACTCAACTCTCCAAGTTTTTGTTCACCACTGCAGTAGCCTGTAGCCAGGTATTGAACTCATAACACTTTGGGTCAAGTCACTGGATCCAACAAACGCTTTTATCTATTGGTCCCTATGTCTTGGAGAAAATAAAGCTTTCAATTCGAAATATCAATCACCTGAAGAAGGCCAGAGCGTACAATGACCGAAACGTCGTGAATATGGCAATAAAGATTGAGGACAACAGTCCGAACAATGTAAATAATGTAAATAATTCCTATCTCAGAAATATAAATAGATAATAATGATGAAATCCCCCAAACCTAATAAGGAAAAAAGTTTTATCGTCAGAAAGTCAGAAACTATTATTAAGAGGAAAGACTAAAGGATTTTTTGATCATTAAACTATATTTTTGTACGACGCAGGAACCTAATTTAGATGATATTGTTGCAGACCCGGATAGCGGTGCAGATCTGGCTTACGAAAATAAGGCCTTGTGCCAGACACTACACACTACTACCGAATCCACAAACAAAGTAAAAAAAAAATAAGACGTGCTCTTTTTACCGTACAAACGTACGAGGTAAAAAGAAATAGACAGGCAAAAATAACGAAAGGTTAAGAACAAACATAAATTTTATTAGAGTTTAACAAGTAATTTGTCCTCAGTGAAGACCTTCAGTAAATGTACTGGAAATGTAGTAATTGAGAAAGAGGCCAAGTAGATTAGTAAATTGTCTTCGGTGGAGACCTTCAGTAAATGTACTGGAAATGTTATAGTTAATAAAGAGGCCAAGTAGATTAGTAAATCGTCTTCTGTGGAGACCTTCAGTAAGATACTGGAAATAGGGTAGTTGATGAAAAGGTAAATAAAGTTCCGCGCCAAAATTTAAATTCAAGATGGCTATGGCGGGAAAAGTTCCTCAGGAAGAAAGTCAGTTGTAATGAATAATAAACATACGGCTAGGAAAAATACTCACTGCGAGAGTTTATAATTGTGAGTGTATGTAATTCTTTTTTAGGTAACAGGTTCAGAAAGTACAGAGTTCGAAGAATGTGAAAAATGCTCTGTTCTTCATGTTGAAGGATTCGAAATTTCCTGGAAGTAGGCGGCTCGATAAAGAATGTTCGCTTCGGGACGAGAAATCTGTCATGAAGGTGACGACCGTGTCGTATGTGTTAAGATACAGCGACGAGCCATGAGGTCTAGGTAAGGTTTGCCGAATAAAATGTCTCTGTCGGTATATATGGGATTACCGGCGAGAGACAAGTGAGCCAGCCCGGCCGGGTCAAACGGCCCTGGGCGACTGATTTGAAAAAGCCAATTTGCCGTGACGTCAGCGCAAAAGCGCGCGAAAAATAATATCTTCCTCATCTTCGGCTAAGAACACGGTTTACTACTATGACCGGCCGAACGTGAGAGGAAGGGGTGAAAAGTCGCGCGTGCGTCAAAATGAAGGTGGGGATAGCGTGATATCCCACAATATTTCGCCTAAACTTTTTTTTTTTTATAAATTGGATGCTACCAGCAGATTTGACCTAATTCCGTTAAGTAAAGAAAGCTATTTACTCACGACTTTCATTACTCCCTTTGGAAGAGATTGCGTCAAAAGATTACCTTTTGGTATATCATCAACTCCGGAAATATTTCAAAATAAGATGTCAGAATTACTGAAAATATTCAAGGAGTCGAAACAATTACTGATGATGTTCCAATCTACGATAGAATTATAGAACACGACGAAAAACTAAAAACTGATCTTAAAACATTACAAAAAGCAGGACTCAAAGCATAATTTAAAAAAGTGTGAATTCAAAAAGACGACTAGAATATTTTGGATACATAATTTCTGGAGAGAGAATTCAACCCAGCAAGGAAAGGCGAAAAGCCATTCAGGAGTTACCTGTCCCTACAAATTTAAGTGAGCTACGTCGTATAATCGGTATGGTCAGATACTTAGGCAAATTATTACCGAACTTGTCTGAAACAATACAACCAGTGACAGAATTATTGAAAAAGGACACTGCATTTGTGTGGGATTATGCACAAATTGAGAAAGAATGTTTGAGCTGTGTATTGGCATCGAAGAGATTTGACAGATTTTCTTGTTAAAAAGTTGAATAATTTCAACAAATTCAACATTATAGATAAAAAAATTAGTGAATGTTATATAGCATTTTTTCCGAGACTTTGCATCAAAATCCGCGAAAATTTTCCATCCTTTAATAGTTAGTTGTGCTTAGTTTAATTTGTAATGTATATAAATTTAGGTAGAAAAAAGCAAATGTTTATAAGATAGCGAGAGTAACAAAGGACTGCTCAGAAACCCCCAATCAGGGTTCTTGGGTAGTAATGACCCTGATGGTATAGCACATTAAATTGATATAGTGTCACATCCTACTACCATGGAGAGGTAGATAAATACTATTAGCTAAATTCACTGTCTGTAAAACTAGTTTACTAATAATAACCATAACTCAATGTCTACTATTGTTGCTAGGCATTAGCTTGGCCACAAAAACATTTGCGGAGGAAAGAAACTTACTAAACAGGAAAGATATGGCTGTATTGAAAGTCAACATTTTCTCGGAGCTAGAACACCGACCAATATCACCTCTGGCCAATATGCGACAATTTTCTCGCCAATCAGGCCACAAGGCTAAATATAGAGGAAATGAGAAGAGAAAGACAATGTTCTGCCAATTTCCTATGCAGGGAGGCCTGATCAAAATGAAAATTGTGGATTATAACTGGGCTTAGATTAGAAAAGTTAGTTTTCTGCTCATGAGGCATGTGTTCGAATCTCACTATTGTCAATTTGTCAAGGAGGTAACTTCTTGATAATGTCAGACTGGGGAAACGTTTCCCGTGTGCAGCACCATTGGCAAGTACCTGGAAAAATACCACGGGTTGACCTAAACCTTGTGAGTGAAGTTGGGCAGAAAAAAATTGTTGGGAGGCTGTTGGTGGTTCTTCTATATGAATAATTAGGATTGCAATCTAGCATTTGAAAGTGAATCACATTTCGGCATTAAATAACCACAAGGGGTTTAAATGCTTTTAAGCAAACCCTACCAAAAACAAATTACCTGAGCAAGAACTCTTATCAGTATCAATTCTGGGAAATATGCTATTTTTCCCGCCAAGCAAGCAAGGGGACAAGTTGTGGAGTAAATGAAAACAGGAAGTCAGCGTTATGCCAATTTCTTCAACCAGGGAAGGACTGACAGCATGGAAACCCAGCATTGGAATTCTTGGATGACCTCAAAGGTCGAACACTGACTAAGATCACTTTCGGAAATATGCAACTATCAAGTCCCATCAAGCAGACAACAATACCAGTTTTAATGGAAAAGAGGAAAACTATGGTACACTTATTTCCCATATAGGGAAGGGCTGACCACATTGAAAATCAACATTGAAACAAGGTTGGGGTGGAAAAGGCTCCGGAAATTGATGGACTTCCGTACAAGGTGTAGTAGACCCTGTTGCATATGCTTGCATTCTTGATAGCGCTGATCTTCAAGTTCGTATATATTCTTGATTTCAAATGAGAAGTTGGAAATTTTTCAAGATTCTTTTTCAGTAAAGATTTCACTTTCTGAAATTATAGTTTAATATTGTAGTTTTGATATATGTGAAAAAGAAAGCATTAGATGAACTGTTATTTAGCACTGACTGTATAAAATTCTAACGTTTGTCTTTTTGCCATCTCTCTTATACACTGGTCCGCCGTCCATTCACTCAAGCTCGCCAGGTAGGTTGTGCGTTGTTTTCCTATGTCTCGCTTACCTTCAGTCTGTCCTTTGAATATCAAATTTTCCAAGCCTTCCTTCCTTCCTCATTAGGTGTCCCTGAAATATCACCTGTCTCTTCCTGATGTTAAGTATGTGTCTTTTTTTGTTGCCATACTCACTTTAAACAATCAAAGGAGTAATAAAACTCAACGCAGCACCCCTGTCTCTCTTTCTTCCATCTACATCCTTTGCCCTTTTCGTTTCACCCCCCCTTTTTTACCTTTCCCCCTTCACACACACTTTCCCCATTCCTCCTTTCTATTACTTTTTCCGCATTAACGTTGCCATGTGAAAAATAAACTAACAGTCAGTTGATGGTCGTATTTATCGTAGGTGTATTTGCATAGAATACACGCAGATATTATGCTGATACAAGAAGTGGCTCTTCGTTCCTGGATAGATCCCACCCAGACAAATTCCACTCGGACAGAATTTCCCGAGAACCGCTACTTTGTTGAACAGATTCCCGAGAGGATGCTTTCCTGATCACTACAATCTTAACATCTTCAAATTTAAGGTCAGCGGTTATCTATCCTACATATCCTCATAATTTGCACTTTATTTTCTTCCTGTATTCATTCAGAAACCTCATTCAGTAGACCTCTAGCTTGAGTTGCTTTTGAGCTTTATACTGAGTAAATATTGAGCAAAATATTGCAAGTGCCGTTTGGCTGTGATGCGTGACCATAAGAATATATGCACACATAATATATATATATATATATATATATATATATATATATATATATATATTATGTGTGCATATATATATATATATTATGTGTGCATATATATATATATATATTATGTGTGCATATATATATATATATATGTGTGCATATATATATATATATATATATATATATATATATATATATATATATATATATTTGTTACAAATGGATTTTCATTTATCAATCCGACTTAATGCATTGCTTAAACGTTATTTTTAATGGATACCCACATTTGAGTAGATGCTCTGCTTTTATTTATTTATTAAATAGTATATTTATTTATTTCTATCCACCGGCCTGAATATTCGAGAGATTTTGTTAGAAAAATATGCGCTCTCCGGCAAAATTCGAAACTGCGTGCCCTAAGGTAAAACGTCATTAGATTTGACATGCCTTGACCTATCCATTAAAAATATCATTTAATCTATCTATCTATCTATATATATATTTTTGTCATCCACAGACAGACTGTTTCGCAGCTCATCAGTGTGGCTAGACGTCCGGTTGCCTTTAGCTAGGATCGAAACCCGACTGAATTTGCGTCAGTCGGAACATCTACCAGTAAGCCGTCGGCGCACGGCAGGGATGAAGGTGAATTTTAGCGTGTTTATTTTTAGATTCGGATAAACACACAGTGACTGACAGTGACTCAATTCTGCCGAAGAGTCGTGCAATATTAGCTTAAATAGTCACTGTTTACAAACTCACACCTCAAACCAAAGAGCTCAACCGAAATTAATTTTTCAGGAGCCAATATTTTTGTCATCCACACACACACATATATATATATATATATATATATATAAAAATTTTCATTTGCCGATTGTTCGCACAAAACCAGATTTTTGTTCGAAGAGCGTTGTCAGACAGGTAACATGTATTGTGAAAGGAACGAATAAATTTGATGTACCTACGATCACGAATTTTAGTGATCATATAATCGATGAGATGCCAGGACTTTGAACGAGGGTGCATCCAAGTTGGTTGAAAGAAAGTGTTTGTTATGCATAGATTAAATTCTCCACAAATGGACAAAACCCAGTCTTATTTCAGATTAATTCCTGGATGTACTAAACTTGCAAATCTGCCTCATACGCCGGAAAATGCAAAAGTTGCTTACTTTTTTTTTTATCTTAAAAAATTCTTTAGAGATAAAGAGGAGACCAGAAGTAACATAGAACTGGTTTTACAGAATAATGCTGAGAATATCATGGGCAAAGCAGACGAACAACAAAAGTTTCAAGGAAAATGGAAACAAATAAGATGCTTATACTTAAAATAAGAAAGAGATGGTTGAAATTTCAAGGACAAATAACAAGGAAAGAGGGCTTAGAGAATTTGACACTGATAGGGCATATTAAAGGCGAGACGTGTAGAGTGGAAACAGCGGGAAACCTACCTAATAAGTTTGTATAAATGGATGACACAACAAGGAATGTAAAAGGACGTAAAAACGCATTGCTTAGAACTATAAATATTTCCATTAATTTCATATGAATTGCTGAATATATGAATCTTTAAAAAATACATAATGTACGTCGATATCAGCCTTATTTAATATTTCTTGTAAAGTTTCTATAAATTTAATATCAATTACTGTTGTAGCGGTATTGTCAGCGTAAATCAACCCGCACATTTTTTACTTTACGAATGTTCATGCAAACAAAAAGCAAACAAGAGAAAAAACACAAGAAAATAACATTTCATAATAGGTACAAAATTTATATAATGTCAACAGATTTTTTACATGAATTATTAACATGAGTTGCTTCCCTTTAACTGGTTAAAGATTTTTACTACTGGATAAATTTTTTTACCTGAGCTCACAAAAAGTTGAATTAACTTTTTGCTCAAAATATTCAATGGAAGAATAATTAAAAGGTCCTGTAAAGCTGAAAATATGTTAAATAAATTTTTAGCTTTAAAGAAGTCGGAGAAGTGAATGTTCCGTGAATGCTCAATTTGTTTTGGTTCCTCGTAGTAGTTGAATGTATTGTTCGTAAATGTTTGTAATTTCGTCTCGTAAATTTCAATAGTGTGATTGAATTATTTTTTTGTAAGTTGCAAAGAAGTTTTTGAGTGAGTTGAAAATTTAGCTTGAGTTACAGTGAAGTTATTTCATGTTAAAGAATTTGAGATTCTAACTTCGCTGCAGTAAAGTTACAAGCGTCGTGAACTAGTTTAGCAAATGCTAGTCGTCGTAAATTCTCACTGGTTGGGTTCGCTCGTACATTCAATTTATATGTTTGGTTATCACGTGGTTGGCTCCAAGAAGCATTGTTTTTTCGTCAGGTCAAAAACTAGGTCGATGCCACTCGGACATAGTGGTGAGCAGGTAAATTGTTTTTTTAATATTTGTTAACCACTCAGGGAGCGCTTTACAAAACTCAGTCTGGAGTCTGATATGTTTTGTTTCGCTCATTGAGAACAAATGTACGTGAAGATAAGCGAGATAATTTTAATGTTTATTGTCCAATGAGAAGCTAAGGTTTTCAGAAAAATGTATGAAGCTGTGATCCACTTTTTTGCACGAAAATCGGCATTGAAGAAAAAGTAGTTGAGGAATTCTAAACTGTATTTATGTATCTTGCAAATATGCGTCATAACGCATGAAAAGCAGGATTTACTCTTATTTTGAGGGGTTCTTTTAATTTATTCTATATTGATCGTTTTATACATTTTTCAAATCGATCTGGGATAAGTAGTATTTAATATTTCTTCTAAGGTCTCTCTTAATTTAGTAGGATTGTGTGTTTTGCAAAACATGCTGTCTTATACGCCAGAAATAGAAACGTTTACTCTTTTTACTGGATTTTGATTTATTTTAACATGGATTGTTTTGAAATTACACATTCTTTGTCTCGTATAATGTGGCATTTTTCAAAATAAAAGTCGCTGCTTTCCCGAGTTTTCCAAAATATATAAAATTGACACAAATGTAAGTATCATTCACGCTTTCTTGCAATATTTCTTTCAATTTTATATAAATTTCTGCGTGTCTATGGAAATATGCCTCTTTATACGCCGGATATGCTGTATTTAATATTTTTGAATTTTTTCTCTTAATAAAATATGGACTGCTGGATTTATACGGCGGAATGCATTATTAATCAGAAAAAGACAAGTTAGGTATATATGTTGGATGCGGTAAAAACATCCCATATATACCGATGGGTTCGATCATTTATCAAGTTGACCGATTCTGCGGCGGCAGGATATCACCCTGATACAAACGTCCGGGTCGCTTTCGATTAACAGCTTCACACAGTCTGTCCAATCTTTTACAATATTTGACTGCGTTAATAATCTGGCCATGCGGTATTAAGTCCATGAACAGCACATCTTTTGAATCCGAAAGTATACTTGCCATCCATTTCTTCACTGATTTCTAAATTTTCATTTAAGGGGATGGATGCTGCTAGAACATAGAATCAATCGTGGATCCTGATTTCGATCTTTTTTTTGTCTCTCAGACGACATTTATCCGTGTTCCATACATGACTCTGTTACTGCAGAGATGCAAGAGTTTCTCCAGTCACTTGACGCCATGTTCTTCAAGAATGCTATATATACGGGCGTGCAATGATTGGACAAGTGAAACAAGTTCGATAAATAAAGAACGTTATAAATGTTTTGTTTTGACTTAACACACATAGCCTGAAGATTGTGTTCAAGTACAAAACAGACTTTCGCCGCTGGTTGTTGACTTCAATGCCAACTTTTGTATTTTACATTTACATACGCTCTATCAGTGATAGTATATTATACACACTGTCTGATTTAATAACGTAAGTCCATACCTTCAAAATAAAAATTTCGTATTAAACCTTGGTAAAAATGTCCAAGATACATTTATTGCATAAATATACCATGTGATTTTTTAGTTTATCTACTTAACTATTTTCATTAAGAAATATTTTCACTAAAGTAGTTGACATTGTGAGATTGTATTATGCCACTATAATAGTATCTTTATAGATATTTATTTTTTACTTTCAGATATACAAACATCACCGTAGGATATCAGAAAGATATAACCTCATAACAGAAACCAGTTAAGTGATGGCAACATAACGTTGGCAATTTCAGGGTTGGGGAATGCATTGAATCAATGAAAATCGGAAAATATTGTCAAAATGTGAACAAGGACAGATAAGAACAAAAATATCCTAAAATGGGATTTGAAAATCAAATTAAAAATTAAAAGCTAAGCAGCGAGAAATATGAACTCGCCAGCCACAAGTTAGTTGACGCCCGTGTTATAAAAATTGCCTAAAGACATGAAAGTAAAATCATCAAATAGTTTTAAGTAGACACCACGAAGAGAAACGTGGAAGGACATGAAAACTGATTTGACACCAGTAATTTGTACCAATACATGTCAGACTATTTTGAATGGATCTGATTGCGGGGCTAGGGTTTGTATTCTTTATGGAAATGGTCAACTAACACAGTTTAAAAGACGAAAGTGGTTGGGGGAGTAATGAAATACTCAGATTTCGGGCAATAAAATTTTATTGTATATTAAAATCTGACATTATAGAATATGTACGATAATTATTTCAGTTTTCATTCAAGATAATTTTATTCCCACAATTTATATTAACAACTCCGTATTCTTGCAATAAATGCACTAAGTGGATTCAATAAGTTCTGGAGTGCCCTCCTTCTATATAGTTTCCGAAAAGGTCTCTCAGTCATACTATCTCTAAAAATTGTTGCACTTATTAGTAGGTTTGTAAGTGCACGAAATCACATTTTCTGAATACATTATTGGTGGTGAAGCGACAATTAGTACATTACTGCAATAAGTACTTAATCTTTCCTGCATATTAAAAGGATCTGATGTCCGGTAATTAGTAAATTAATCCGGCATTGTATTAATTAACAAATGTCTGTCCAGTGGTTAAACACCGAAAGAAAAATAAACAGTAGTAAATATAGTTTTCCGGCAAAATTAAATAAAAAATACGAATAAATACTTAATTCAATACTTGATTAATTAAATTGCAGAAAATATGTGTTAATATATATTTTATTTAATCATTAATTTTTTATTGATTAAATTTTTATGTATTTATTATATTTTTTTTTTATTTTCACAAAGGAATGCACTTAATAAATTTATTTGGCAAAGTTTATAAGAAGTATTTCAGTATTTTATCATGCAATTGATAATAGTACTAAATTACAGAGCGAATAACTTTACCTTCTTTATTGGTAAATTAAGGAAGCCACAATTATTCTCTACGCGTTCGAATGGAGTATTCGTGTTTTAACTTCTTGAGATCGCTAATCATTAGTGTTTTGTATGTACTGAAAAAGTCTCCTCTTCGTGGTCGTATCGTTGGTGGAGTGGCGGTAAGTTCAAAAAATCATACGATTTTTTTCAATAATGAAAAGTATGTATGTTGGTTCAACAAACCCATTTGAAAGGCATTTTATTAAAAAAATATTTCCATGTGCGCAAAATGATAGCGGTTGGTGCTATGCTTTTGTTTCGATGCCAATTTGACTAAAATATTAGTACTTATTTTTCGTAGAATATTTGAATAACCAACATTGTAGATGCACAAACTGAAAGTGAGATCCAAACTGCCAATTACTGGATAAGCGGCAAATTGTTCAAATCCTTTTTGTTTCAAAGTTTACGAAATTCTAATACTTATATGCGCACATCACGATGCCGCTTTTGGGAGTTGAGCTTCTTCGGTGAAGTCGTAAGTTGTGTGATAACCACGGTTTCGATGCTAGTTCGAGCACTTTAATAAGCAGTGTATTTTTCAATTCTAAGTCAGTAATCATTTACCGGGTATGTTTTCAGAAATAAGGAGTATAGTTTCAGCTCGGAATAATTTGTTTTCAAAATTCCGAATTTCATGTGAACTTTTTCTTGGAACGTATTATATACCAAGAAAGGTAAGATTTATAACTCATAAAATCGATTGATAATAAGTCGGTTGGTGTAGGTTAGTGGTAAGATTGGCTACAGTGATTCTAGGATTCGGGTGTTCAAGTTCAGCAAACAACCGCTAACGAATGTTTGTCTTTGTGTAAGAAATGCGTTTTATTATTGTCGGTTGAAAATGGTTAAATCCGCATTATATTAGGTTGGTGCAAAAATAATGTCCTTTTCTCACATGAAGTTGAACGTCAAAAAACGACATTATTTTTGCACCAACTTAATATTAATTAAAAGTTGTATACACTTTCTGGATAATAAATCCAGAATGTTTTTAGAGTAAAAGTAAGAACTAAGTCATCGCACATGAAGACAGTACCTGACTACATTCGATCTTGTAGTTTGTACCGTGCACGGGAATTCTTGCGCTATTCGATCCCGAACCACTATTAGGTAATTCTACTGACCTGACTATCGACGCTAATCAGATACACCGTCTGCGCCACGAAGCCGCCACTAACGTTCTTTGCATTTTCTGTCGTAACAATTTTCTGGAATTAAGCAAAAGGTCAGCCAGCTGGTGAACGACACAATATAAGTGGCGACAATCAATTCTGGACGAATGAGGACAAGTTCTCCTCTCGCCTTTAGTACTTAGTCACCAACTGTCAGAAATTTTCTGCAAAGATTCTATTAAATAATCAGTACACTTTTATTCCATGATAAACTTGATCAACTGCAATAATTTATTTAAAGAACTTAACAGCGGATTTGAACCAAAGAGAAAATCAACACGCTAAACTATTCTTATATTAGTATAAACATACTGCTCATGCACCAACTTACTAAAGTCAAAATCTACAGTGGATTTGAACCCGAGGAGAAGGAATGATAGTCCGACACCTTGCCAACAAACCATCAAGGGACGTCTAAACAGGAAATGTCATTTTATGCACTAGAAACCTACTAATCATTACAAAAAATTATATGTAAACTTGACTATAGATTTTAACTTTGAAATCTCTATTATATTTTCGCAATTTTTCCAAAGTAAAAATATCTACAAAATTATTAAAAAAAAAAATATTATGATGACGTTGTAACCAACCGGGAAAGATAGGAAAAATTATTTTACTTAATTTTATAAATTGTACCATATTTAAAAATTAATAAATTTATAGCGCCATTGTCATAAATTATATAGCAAATAAACTGCTAATAAGTGTGATAAAATTTAAAACTGCAATTTACTTACATTTTTATAAATGTTTCGTATGTAAAAGTGTCTGTCGGTTGAGTTTTGGCTGTTGTATCTTTTCATAATAAAGTTTTAGTTGAAATGATTCCTCGATATCGACATGTGACTAATACAAAAAAGTTCATACAGTTTAGTAAATGTTACTACTCATATTTTAGAAGTTAAAAGGAAGTACTTAGTGAAGCTGGCATGAATTGCCATGGAAAAAATGTCAATAATGATATTTGAAAATGTGCTTTCGCTTCACACGTGACGGAAATTTATTATATATATATATATATACGTATTCTGAAATTTAGATACAAGTAAATGCTCTGTTTATAATAAACAGTATTGAATAACATTTACCGGCCCGAATGTCCGAGAAATTTTTCATATTCCTCCGACAGGAATCGAACCTGTATCCTATATGGAACCGTCATTTCGCGTGACGTGGCTTAACCGTTCGGCCACAGAGAAGCGTCCGGTTAGCAAGGTCGATTTTACTATCTTTAAACTTAAATCTTTACCGGCCTGAATGTCCGAGAAATTTTCATAGAAAATTTTCGTTCTCCGGTAAATATTATTTAATACTGTTTATTATAAACAGAGCATTTACTTAAATACTTGTATCTATAAAAAGAACGTTAAACATATAAAAAATGTCTTTAAATAAATTGTCGGACTATGTCCAATTCAAAATTCTCTGTGGCCGAACGGTTAAGGCATGTCACGCGAAATGACGGTTCTGTATAGGATACAGATTCGATTCCTGTCGGAGAACGAAAATTTTCTATGAAAATTTCTCGGACATTCAGGCCGGTAAATGTTATTTAATACTGTTTATTATAAACAGAGCATTTACTTAAATACTTGTATCTATAAAAAGAACCTTAAACATATCAAAAATGTCTTTATATATATATATATATATATATATATATATATATATATATATATATATATATATATATATATATAATGTCTAAAGATCAAAAGAACTTCCTAAGCTTTAAAAAATCGCATAGTTGAAACCTATAATGATTTAGAAGGTTACAAAAATCTATCAAAACGATGTGGAATGCACTTCTGCACCGTGCAGCAAATTATTTATAAATGGAGGCCTTTCGTATGATGTCATCGCAACCAAGAGGTGGCTATCCGCGAACAATAACAGCAAGAGCCAGTAGATACATAATCTGACAGTAACCTTTGCGGTTTTCCAATGCTCTCTAGCCAATGTCGAAATCAATGTAGATATATGTACAGTGCGATAAAATCGGAACAATGTCGATTTTCATGGCAGAATGCCTAGAAAAAGCCACTGCTTACGAAATAACACAAGCATGCTTGCCTCAACTACGCCAAAGTTTATATTAATAAGCTAAAAACATTCTGGTAAAAGGTTTTATGATTGAATGGAACCAAATTAGAGCTTTTGGGGAGGAACAATCGGTGTTGTATCTGGTGAGATCCTAATAAGGCTTTTGAAGAGAAGTCTTTTGATACCAACCATTAATCTTGGTGGTGAGAGCATTATGAATTGGGGTAATGCTTTGATGCAGTTGAAACAGGCAAAATAGTATGCATTGGCGGCACAATGGACTCTGCAAGATACCAAGTAATTTTGAACGAACGTGTCTTGTCCTCAGATCTAAAGTTGGGTTTAGGTAGGTAGGGGTTGGAACTTCCAAGAGATCAATGATCTGAAGTATCAATGCAAATCCACAAAAAATGACTTCGTAAAAAGAAATTTCAAGTCTTGGAACGGCTTAGTCAAAGTCCTGATCAAAACGAAATTGAAAATCTATGATTCAAATGAAAGAAGGTAGTGCATGCAAGAAATCCATGGAATTTCGAGCAATTGTGGGAGTTTTACCAAGGAGGATGTTCAAAAATCGGCACTCCTTACTGCCAGAAACTTCTTAAAAACTATAGAAAAATATAGTTGACCTTAAAAGCAGCAGACATCACATATTAAATATAAGGGTTCATTTACTTTTTACACATCTTACCAGCTTGATAAATTTTTTTTAAAGTGGTTGTAATTAATTAAATAAAGCTTTTTTGTTAATGAATATATAGTTTAATTAACATTTGTTGATCATCTGGAAAAAAGTGACAATTTTATAAATATCATCTTCGGGTTCACTTATTTTGGACAGCACTGTATATACTAATATCTACATATTGTCGTTGAAACTCATTCATATACGCTACGAACTTTTATTCCAATCCAATAGTTTGTGTTTTATGTGAGTCATTTGATCTCTAGTGGTTTCACTTCTCTATATTGATAAAGGCAGTTGCTTGTCTTTTGTTTGTATATTAAGGCCAACATTATTTGTGTTGATTGGCAACGGCCATTATATATATATATATATATTGACAACGGCCATTATATATATATATATATATATATATATATATATATATATATATATATATTGACAAAGGCCATTATATATATATATATATATATATATATATATATATATATTGACAATGGCCATATACATATATAAAACCAAGCCCTTGAAAAGATGACACAGTGCCACGTGTGTGTTTATCTAAATCTAAAATTAAACACAAACAGCGAAACAGTCTGTCTGTGAATGACAAATATATATATATATATATATATATATATATATATATATACAAATTTCGTATTTGCGCATTCATATATATATATATATATATATATATGAATGCGCAAATACGAAATTTGTAAGAAAACAAACACAGTTGGAAATATTCAATATAAAACCAAGCCCTTGAAAAGATGACACAGTGCCACGAAACTGCGAAGTCGGGAAAAATTAATAATTCCTGATAATTACAGTAATTTTCCAAAAATCAAACTTAGGATCTGTTTCCTACTATGTCTGCAAATTTCTAATCTTATTTTAAATCAAACAGATTTAATGTTATGAAAAGCTGCAAGGCCATAGAGAAAACTCCTGCTATTTGTGGCATTTGTTAAACCGTCTGTCAAACGTTTTAATACCAAATGACTGGATTTTGAACAAACAGGGTGTTACCTTTATCTCACGAGATAAACGGGTGCCTACTCTTCATTAAAAGTGCTGGCCGTAAAGGCATCAGCCACATAAATGCAAGTAAAAAGTAAATCTTGCAACACATGGTCAATTAACCACTGGAAACACGCGTGAAAACTCAAACAAACTAAATGAAGTAATAATAGCAGTCTTGGGAATAGCAGTCTTGGAACCTAGTGATAGATTCGGATAAGATCCAGTTTGGTGAAAACGCATTTAACTTGGGATATTGAAATTATATACCTAGTTTTGTGAACGAGATAAAAGCACTATAATCGTCACAATTCTGCCAAGTGACACTGAATTTAGGGACTGAATGGACGGTGAGACATAATTACTGACTGAAGGAGGTGTGATGCCAAGGTCCATGAATTGGCTAAATCCAAGTTTATCACCTCGCAGGATATTTGGAGCTAGCCGACGTGCGTGGCTGTCAACTGGTGAACCACAGATTGAAATATGAAGTGTAATTTCATAGAGCACTGTTTTCTTGTGGAACTGAATTAACATCAAATTTATAATGAAGGTTAAGATCACGGTTGTATTTTGAGTTGAAATAGTAAATACTCTCTCTGTTCTTGAAGGAGTTCGAATGAAAGTAACTGAGAAAGAAAAACATCTGTAATAAAAGCATATATTTTAGTTTTTATAATTTTTAGATTACATACAAACGTTGTTTTATATTATAAATCATGTAAAAATAAAATATATTTTATTTTTAATCGAAATGTCTCTTCGTGTACTTTGACGGAATTAAGTTTTAAGTAATTGAAATTTTGCACAAATTTAAATTAAAATAAAAAACAAACGTATATACGAGTCACATAGCGATTATTGACGTGGAAAGTAGAATCAATAAACCAAATTCAAATTCCGGTCGAGTCTGTTGCGTTCGCTTTCGCATAAATTCATTTGTGAAATCATAGATCCATTTCTTGCTCTCAGCCATGGGTGAAGGTTTAAGGTTAGGTGAACTGGGCTTTCTATCCTTGGGAAGTAGCTAGTCTAGGAGAATGAATTCAAAACCATGGAGAAGGAAATGGGACACCACTATACTATCTTTACGAAAAAGTCATGGTGATTCACAAATAATAAAGAAATATGGAAAGCTCTGGTCGCCAAGATTCAAGTAATAAAAAAAACATCATGTAAGAGAGATAACTCCGATTATATTATTATCATCTGCGTTTACTCGTTAAGCACGTAGATGGAGTTATCTCCTTTATATTTAACCTTATAGTTATAATTGTATAAATTCCAATTCTAAATCATTTATGTACAAATCTTGATTAATTTGGGAATTGAAGATCTTATCAATTTATCTAAATGAATAAAGAAATGTGCTTTGCAATCTCAAAAATAATAATGAAGGCAATAAAATAATAAGCATCAGAATAGACATTTGCTTCATTAAAATCATATTTTAGAATTAGCTGTAAATAATTTAGTGGCGTATTAAAAAAACGTTTTACGAGATTGAGAAACACTCCTATTCATATTAAATTAAAAGAAAGCTCAAATTAATATTTACTATTGATTTAACCGTTGAATATGATTCAGAAAGACTGCAAATCATATTGAATAAAGAGAGCGTTTAGAACTAGCATAAATTCCTGTAGAGGACCGGCGGGTTAATGTGAGGATAAAATCTCTGGACTAAGACTTCCTGCTGGCCAGTCCCGCTACATAGTAATGTTGGACTATGATGGAGTCCAAAGAAAGCAAAATAAAACGAACAAGACCGATATACATGTACAAAACAAATAATGACAAACAGATTGATACACGAATTTACAAATACATCATTTAAAACATGAATAAAGCGTTACAGTGTCTGTATGGAAAGTTATTGTGTGTGTGTTGAGTTGAAATGTCCGTACGGTTGTGAATTTTGTTTTAGCGTGTTCCCAGAATATGGGAAACGCTGGTTGTGTGTAAGAGTTCACATATTGGAAATTTTAAAGAGAAAGTTTTTGGTACCTCGCCCCACGTGCGAGGTTTCGGCCCGCGGCCGAAATCGAGGTAGTTGCTCACACGTGGGCGTAAGCAGGAAAAAGAGAAAGAGAGAAGGATGAACGAGTATTTATACACGTGGGAGAGAGACCCCTGTTGAAAGGTTACGAAACGAAGAGGAGATAACCCGATATTCCTTAATTTTATGGAATATTAAAAGGTAGTGTGTATTTTAGGTGAATGTGCGTGTTCAGTATGTAAACAAAGACGATAAGACATAAAAACTTCAGTTTCTGTAACGGACATTTATTCATTTTATGGTGACTAGTGAAACAAAGTCCTCAGTGTATCTTTTGTATACCCGTGTTCTTTTTGATTCAGAAGTAAGTTACGATAACAATGGTTAAAATGGCCAAATTCAGGTCAACTTTGCGCCATTTTAGTTTGAACGATCAATTTAATTACTTCAAGAGTAAGACTGTCAAAACACGTCCGAACGATGTCGTTGGTAAGTGGAAAAGAAAAGGATTGCGTCCTTTCCGGAAGTGAGGTCATAAAATCACTCATGTGAGTAAAAACCTTTTCCAGTTTCTTTATAATTTGCATCATGGGAAAATTAATTTATTTTTAATTCTTTATTATTATTTTATTTATTGGTTTTATTTAATTTTCCCATAATTATTTAACGTATGTGGCATGTTTTATGAGCCTCATAAACACTCTTATTCATATTAAAAAAGATGAAACTTCACAAGTAATATCTAATATTCATTTAAATATCGAATATGATGCATTCTTTAAAGGATTTACAAAATTGCAAGATGTCTTGAATAAAGAGAACCCCCAGAACTGACAGTAAATATTGAATTTACTGGGATTTAAAATGCATAATTTACAAAACTTTACTCCTATTGATATTAAATTTAAAAAAAAACTGCCATTATAATATTAGAAATACATTTAATCATCAAATAAAATAATTCTCTGGAATTTTCACAAATATTACATGTAAAATAAATAGATAACTTAGAATTAACATAAAATACCAGCATATAAGACTCATGCTTTATAATCTTAGTAGCAAACTTAAATATTCATTTAATCGTCATCTAAGAAGTCTACACAAGATTTATAAATACTGAAAATCATATTGAATAAAGAGAATCTGTACAACCAATACTAGTTTATACTTATACTAAAGACTTAGTTTACTGGTGTATATTATGCCTTACAAAATGCATAATTACTCCCAATCATGTTAAATTTAAAGAAAATTCAAATTCATCATTTAATACACATTTAATCATTCAATAAAACGCTTTTTAATTTTTTTTAAATACTGTAAGTTATAAGTTATACCGAATAGGGAGAAAAATTAAAATACTTAATTTATTGGCATATAAGGCCCTTAAATACACCCATTCATATTAAATTATAAGAAACGTATAAATTTACATAATATAATCAACTATTCAACGAATAGGATAGATATTTGACAAGATTTACACATCCTATAAGTTATATTAAATAAAGTGTTATGATGTTGGTTTGGGGTTTGTAGAGACAAACGACAAATAATACGTAACAATAAAAAGGGTTTTATTAGGTTGGTACAAAGGTACAGAAATCGCCTGAGTAGTCTATAACTAGGTCAGCAGGAACGTCTCGCACTTCCTGTCTCTCGACGTGCCACTATTTAAAGTCTTTAGACGCAGACAAGTTCATCTTCAAGAGGGGTGGTAGGTTTCCGACACAACATAAAGATAAACCTTAGAAATAATATTAAATTCACAAATTACCGGTACATGGCAAACATATTTTACAAATCTCATAAACTGTTCGATTAATATATAAGGAAAACTCAAAAGTAATATTTTATTCATGGAACATGGAATAAGATGCTTTTTTACGAAGCTGAGAATTTGTGAATGTTAAATAAAGAAAAACCTTAGAACTAATATAACAAATTTACGAGGATATAAAACGAGATTTAAAGATTCATAAATACTTCCATTTATATTAAATTAAAAAAAAAATTCAAAGTTATATTTAGTACCACAGGAACATTTACAAATACTTTATATTCAATAAAGAGAAAATTTACAAAAGAAATATATATTATAATTTATCGCTGTATAAGACGCATACTTTTAAAGGCGCATTAAACTCTCGTCCATGTTAAGCGAAAATAAGCTTCAAAAATAATTTGTAATAAACCGCGACACTTTGAAACAGTCTCACGCTTTACAAAATCTACAAATACCGTTAAATCATATTAGATAAAGAGAAATATTAGAAATAATATTAAATACATAATTTAACTTTGTATAAGTCGCATGCTTTACAAAATTCATAATATTACCAGTTCTATGAAATTAAAAGAAATTGCAAAAATAATATTTAATATTCCATGAAAAAGCGAATAAGATGCATACTTTAAGATTGTTACAAATACTGAAAATCACATTAAATAAAAGAAACTTATAAATAATATGATATACAATATTCACCGGCGTATAAGACGCATGTTTTGAAAGACTAATAAATTCTCCTTTTCTAGTTCTAAGTATTCCGCCTCGGTCTATGTGCGTAATGCCTTGTAATCACTTCAGAATAACATAAAATGTATTCTGTTGTTATAGTATGGACAGAAATGTCTCTCAGATTCTGATTCTCAAAAATTAAAGAAAAAAGAACGATGTGGGGAAATTGTGAAAAGGAAAGCCTGAATGAGTGAAAGAAGCATAGAACATTACTGTTTTCTATCCTTAGAAGTCCTACAAGGATTCATTATTGGTGGCCCAAAATCTTAACATCATAAGATATGTAGATGACATAGTTATGATAGCAGACACAGAATAGAAACTACAAGAACGCCTACAGAATGTATTGAAGGAAAGCGAGAAAGAACTAAACATTAATTGTAATAAAAAAAATGCATGCAAATATCCAATATGCAGATTACAAATCACAGATACCAAAGATACCAAAACCAAACAACTACAAAAATTTTAATATCTTGGAAGTTTTTTTAAAAGAGGATGGGAAGTGCTACACTGAAATCCAAACGCACATTGGGATATTGAAAGTTACCTTTCAAAAGATAAATAAAATAGTAAGAAACAGGAAAAATTCGTTAGAAACCAAGAAAAAAGTACTGTACTGTCATATAATATCAGTCCCCCTATTTGACAGTGTATGCTTGACAATCTCCTCACAGATGAAGAAGAGACAAAGTAACAAAAAGGTGGTTCTACAGAAGGACGCTGAGAATACCATGAACCAAACATGGGAGAAACGACAAAGTTTTAAAGAAAATAGAAACAAAAATGACACAATACTTAGAATAAGATACAGTTGAAATTTCTAGGGAACATTATAAGGAGAGATGGCTTGGGAAATTTGATATTTACAGGACAGATTGAAGGCAAGAAGGAGAAAGGAAAACAGTGCATATCCTACCTAGCGAGCTTCGGTAAATGGCTCAGAGCGCAGGATTTAGGAGCGATAACAGAAAGACAACTTTTATTCAGCGATACAAAGGCCAGGATATTGTGGAGAGCCATGATCGCCAACATCCTGAAGGGAGGTGGTACATAGAAGAAGAGAAAAATGCCTTCAAATTGGGCCAATGCTTCATAAATGTAATGCAAAATATTCTTTTATAAGTTGGCAGTTATGAGAAATTTTCTATTTTAAAACTTTTGCACTGTATAGTATCATTAAAAACATGATAGGATAAAAATAAAATATATTTCCATGAGTTTCTAGTGACAGATTTTATGACAAAAATAGCAGATTCAAATAGGTGAGGATCTTTATAAATCTATCTAGGTTGCTTGCTCTGCTCCTGTGATGTACATGTATTTCATTGCGTGTTCAAGTATTGTAGTTTAGTGGATACGTTTAAAATCATAACATCTGACAAAGAGGAAATAAACAAATAGAATCCACACATACATACATGTAAACTGCAATATCACATATTTTCTAACAAAAAATTAAGCAATAATTCAAGAATATGATTCATCTTAAAATTCTCAGCCAAAAATGCACACAAAATCGACAAGTCTAAGGGAGATAACCAGGAAATTGTTTTACGCATTAATATATTGTTTATTCATATATTTTATATTTATTTATTTACTATCTGTTTCTTTTAATTTATTTTTTCACGTAATTTATTTGAGTATACTAAGATTTCATCTGATTGCCTAAAATAGATAATTAAATTACTTATAAAAAGATATTTTAACTTTTTATGAAATGCTTCATGTAACATATATACATAAATTCTGCAAACATTTGAGAAAATAGAAACTAATTTTTCTTTATACTAATGTTGTATGGATTGGTGTTTAGAATGACAATAATTTTTTCTTCAAAAATATTAAATGTCAATATATACAGATAAAATTTTATTGACTATAAAGTAATGAAAACAATGTACACTGAATTCACTATACAAAGAATTAGTCTATACAATTTGCACATTACATTATAAGGTTGTAGAGGCACCAAAATTGTATTTTGAAACAGTGCCTTGCTTAGAGTTTTTGTTTTTTATTGTTGTACATTCAAAGCTAAAAGACACGTGTTAGTGTTGTGTGTTAGAAGTGATTGTATAATTGTTAAAATTTTGATCAGGATTAATAAAGATAAAATGGATGTTTATGAAGTTTAAAATTTGATTTAAAAATTTAAAATAATTGAGTTCATGTTAGAATTTAATGTTATGATTAGATGTTCAAGATAGGCTATAAGTTGGTCAAGATAGGTTATAAGTTGGTCAAGATAGGTTATAAGTTGGTCAAGATAGGCTATAAGTTGGTCAATATAGGCTATATGAAAGGATAATGTTAATATTGATATAAACAGGTCAAATAATGGTTATTGAGTATATGTTTACATTTTGAGTTAAAGATTAGAATTAAGATGAGATTTTCCTTTTGAATAAAAGTTTATTCAGAATATTTAGGATTAGAGTCAGAAATAATTCATTATTCTGGTTTGAAAAATATTCAGAATTTTTTTTAGCTTTTAGTGTAAATCTATCATTAAACTTCTGATTTACATTTTTAAAGAACTACACTCCACTGCAATTAGATCGCTTTCTGATTCATTCTACATGTTGGCCAGATGTGAATGCTAAGAAAGAAAATCACAAAATAAAAATGTGTGCAGGGCTCTGAACATTTTATCCAGTCTACAAAACAAATATAATTCATCTTTTTTAAAGATTTTAAAATATACTGAATTTTAGTCCATAGGGGAATTTCAAATGAAAGTAATATTTTATGTCAATTTAATGTTCGTCGTAATGACTATTTTTAATATTTCAAAAGCTGACTGACCTATCTTGTTAACCACCACAGGAAATCAAGTTTATTGGATATTTTTAATTGCTATTTCTTACTATATTATTGACAGAATATACGCATACGCTATTTTTAATACATATTTATTTTATATCTTATTATATATTTAAAAGTTACTGTTTTTTATGTTGGTGTATTTAATTCGACAATGCAATTAATGACCAATGATTTATTTAAACTGTTGGACTGTTAAAAGTATTATGACCAGAATTTCATCCCAGAAAAGTATTTTGATTGCATTGCAAGAGAACAAACGATTCTTCGGAATTTGTTTCAAGAGGAATAAACGTACAGGTTAAAGAACAATTATTTCCCTTAGACCATATTTTTTCTTCTAAATAATAATTTGATATTGAATTAAATTTATAATTAGATTTATTGAAATTCGAGAAATTTATTATAATTTGAAAATATTATGTGCTTTATTTATTTATTTATTTATTTATTTGTGAGATATAGATCAACTATGCCGCTAGAAAATCCTAAATGCTTAAATTTTTCAATCATCAAGTGGAATTTAAGTGTTTTCAACATTTATGTTATTGTCATTAAATGGAAACTGGCTACATAATTATTCCTGTTTGCGACATGGATAGCTGCAATATATTAATTTCGGCATTATTTACTTTCATTTTGTCTTTCCTTTTAATTCCTCTAAAATTGATGGCATCATATAACTAGCTGATCGAAGACTTGATATTTAAAGATCACAAAATATCAGGAAATATTTCGATATCATATTATTAGGAATCCAGTATAATAAAATATTGATAATGGATAGATAATAGCCTATTTGTTAGAAAATTTGAAAATCTTTCATTGGAAAGATCACTGACTTCATAAATTGAAAACACCAACATAAAAAACAGTAACTTTTAAATATATAATAAGATATAAAATAAATATGTATTGAAAATAGCGTATGCGTATATACTGTCAATAATATAGTAAGAAATAGCAAATCATTCAAAACAATACATTCTGAATTGTCGAGATTACACACTTTAACTTAGTCTTGAACAAAACTGAATGTATGGAGTACTCAATATGGACCAAACTCACTTCAGAGTAGTAATGGTCTGTTAAACTAGAACACTAACCATTAAATTGAAAACCTACTTGATTCATCTTCGCGCTGATTCAACTATACTTTTTCTTAATTGTAGCATACCGCTGACTATTAATTCATATTAACAGCATTGTTTCAGCGAATCCACTCATATAATAGTCTATACCATCTTTTCTTTCATATAAGCTTAACCCTCTTCGTACCAAGCACAACTGCATGGATTGTTAATAAATTATAGCAGTGTTGATATAATATTATATATGCTCATATCATTATAAACACTTATAGCAGCCCGGTAGTTTTGTAGAGTTCAAATTAACTTGTAAATAAAGAGAAGAGACATTATTAACTAAAGTGACATTGTAAAATACTACAGATGAAAGTATAATCCATGAAACAATGCTGTTAATATGAATTAATAGTCAGCGGTATGCTACAATTAAGAAAAAGTATAGTTGAATCAGCGCGAAGATGAATCAAGTAGGTTTTCAATTTAATGGTTAGTGTTCTAGTTTAACAGACCATTACTACTCTGAAGTGAGTTTGGTCCATATTGAGTACTCCATACCTCCAGTTTTGTTCAAGACTAAGTTAAAGTGTGTAATCTCGACAATTCAGAATGTATTGTTTTGAATGATCACCTAAACATTCAATTTATGAAGTCAGTGATCTTTCCAATGAAAGAATTTCGAATTTTCTAACAAATAGGGTATTATCTATCCATTATCAATATTTTATTATACTGGATTCCTAATAATATGATATCGAAATATTTCCTGATATTTTATGATCTTTAAATATCAAGTCTTCGATCAGCTAGTTATATGACGCCATCAATTTTAGAGGAATTAAAAGGAAAGACTAAATGAAAGTAAATAAGATTCCAGAAGTAATAACAATAAAACACTAAATCCAAACAACTTGGTCAGTTTAGGATTCCTTTGTTTGACTGTGGCATTAGTATTCTGTTCCTACACATCCGTCTGCCCCGCTCTTTGATCTCAAACTCTCTAAAAAAGATACAACTAGGGACCATGACAACACAAGGCGAAAATACCACTTACTATGTTTTGGCGGAATTTCAGAAGAGAGGCTGCAACGATTTAAAAAAAAAAATTTTGTGGGGTTTGGACGTTACAAAAAATGTCGAAAGTTGAAAAATGGACAAGAGTTCACCATAAGCAAAACACATTAAATACAAAAATTATAAAATTATAAATTACATTTTTATATTTAAATTTTCTATAATTATTAATAAATTTTTATGATAATTTTAATAATTATCTAATAATATTTTTATTATTATAAAGATATGATATATAAATTTATAACGATGATTCGCGTGAATAATATGCATTTTTATGAATAAAGGTTACCGCGTAAATACAATATTTATTCATTTATATTTGAATTAGGATTGCTTAGATAGGTTATTTATTTTTGAATTAGGAAGTTAAAGAAACGATTTGGAATCCCAGATAGAAAAATCATACAACAAAACTGGTTTTCTTATTACACCCGATATTCTTTCTTAAAGAAACGTTCGCAAATCCTAAATAAGTTTAAATAACATAAAACTAAGTAACTCCATGGAAACAAGATACCCAAGGTTTAAAATGAATTTTTAAAAATGAAAAGTAATTCTCGAAGCTTTTATATTAAATTTATTATCTCCAATAAGCAAAAATTAGTATAGTAATTTTTAGCGTTTTTTTTTTTTTTTTTTTTCGAGGAAAACACATTGATTTGAAAATTCTTGCAAAAATTAGATAATTGTAGGATTTTAATAAAATTTTCAGGACATATTGACAAATGAATGAAATTACTTTAGAATTTCTTTTTTTTCAGAAAATCTTGGTAAAGATAATTTTCTTTTTCATGTCCCCACCACAAACTTATTTAATTTTGAGAAATTTCGAGAGATTATATTTTGTCTGCTTAATGTTAACATTAGTTAAAAGCAAAGAAAAACTTGGAGAATTAAAATCATCAGTTTCTTTTTGTAAAACAGTACCCCAGTTAAGGAAAAACAGCTCTGATTCGTAAAATAAATATTGCAATTAAATAATACATTATTTAATTAGAAAAGTTTTCAATTGCTTATATGAAAAAGATATATTATGGAAACTATTGGCTTAAGAAAAATTTGCACTGAATAATGAATATTTACAAGAATTATATTCATTTTTAAAACTTTTCATTATAATTTGTAAAATTTTAATTGCTTTTAAATTCTTAGTTTGTAGAGGTTAGGTGATATTGTTATTAATTCAAAACCATATTTACTAATCATAAATGGAAACGATTATCACAATTTAGCAAAATCCCCAAATATTTAAGAAATAATTTTTATTTTATTTTATTTTTTTTGTGTATAAACGTGCCGGTTTTTGTAAAAACGGAAGTCCATACATGATGTTATCAGAAAATAAGAGCGATAATTACAGTGCACTTTAAGCCAAGGAACCTAAAATTAAATAAAACATTAGATTACAGAGAATATTTTGCTAAATTTTAAAGATAACACGGTTGTTAAAAATTAGCTCACGTTATATTCCTCCAGATATATCTACCACAGAAAAAATAGATATAACTTCCTGCTGTTAACGTCTTAAATAAACAACTACCTCCGTGTTAAAAATGCATTTCTGCGGTATTCTAAACTAAAATTACTATTTGTTTCAAATCATATTAAACTTCAAATCAACAAGTATTCCTCAAATAAAGCTTCAGAAAAGCATATTTTATTTTTGAATGATTTTTAAACCTTGACTGAACACATTTATACTTGCACATTTTATCTCTCTTGTGGACCAAGGTTTTTTTTTTGTTTTTTTTTCAATACTCGATTTTCTCAACTATCCCAGTGGAATGGAATTTACGAATTCATTCAGAATTCACTCACTTTTGAATGCAGTGAGGAGTGGAAAGCTGAACAAGCAGTGCATACGATTTAAAAAAAAATGGGTTGACATTGAACTAGAATTGTCCCACGAGATCAAGAAACTTGCCTCAATTCTGCAACGTGAATTCGAGATCAGGGACAAAAGTGTGCAAAAAAAAAAAAAATGCCTGTGATTAGATTATATTTTCGGAAACATTTAGTTCATACTTACCTTAAACTGTACACTGCGTTGCGTGTATTGCTTAATAAACCAGTGACTGATGCAAGTGCCGGAAGTTTCAGCAAACTAACAAATTATCTGCGATCGACAATGAGATATGAAAGGTTATTCGATTTAGCACAAATTTCCACTGAAAATAAATGTGCTCGCTTTCTTGACGGTGAAGCCGCCGTGAATACATTTGTACAGGCTAAGACTCGAAAAAACATTAAATTACATTCACTATTTTATACATAACGTTGAATGTGTTAAAATTCAACTTAGTAACCAGAAAAATGAAGCTGACGTTAAAAATTGCCGCAAATCATTGTTGATTTAAGATGGAATGTTCTGTTATGACATGTCAGTAATTTGTATTTATTTTCAATTTTTCTATTTGAATTGTTCACCTACATTGCATATGATACATTGTTGTACGTAATGAAGCTAGAAAAAAAATTGAATTTTGTATGAATACTACCTTTATGAAAGTTGATATGTAGTAGAGTGTAGGCTGTATCATAGATTTGGTGGGCACGCCAGACCCTTGTACAGGCCATGCTTTGGGAGTATCTTTACGAAAAAAATGAAATTAAGTAAGATTTAGGGAAGAACAAATACACAGTCGGGAGATATTTAGTGTTCACTGTAGAAAATATAGTGAAGTGCTTTGATTTCTCCGGTTGGCATCAGAAAATCAATAGATTTCTTATAACTAATATAGATGATGTTAATGTATCTACATTACATTGCTGCATTACGAAATACTTGAAATTAAATAAAATTTAAAGGAGTCAATACAACAAACACACAGTCGGGCGGTATTTAGTGATCGGTTTAGAAAATATACTGAAAATCTCAGATTTCATAGGTTTTGCACGAAAAAAACCAATCGATTTCCAATAATTAATATAGATGTTTTCAATGTATATATATTGATATATTACGAAATGCTTCAAATTAAATAAAATTTAGAGAAGTCAATAGAACAAATACATTTTCGGGCGGTATTTAGCCTTCACTGTCAAAAAAAAAAAAAGAATTAGTGAAGGATTCTGAGTCCACAGATTTTTAGCCAGACAACCAATCGATTACAAGTAATTACTATTGATGATGGTAAATTATTTAAGTTATATTACTATATATCCAAATTACTGAAATTAAATAAGACTTAATTCAATAGAACAAATACACAGTCGGGCGTTGTCGGGCGGTATTTGGTGTTCACTGTAGAAAATATAGTGAAGGGTTCTGATGTCTCAGGTTTTGCACGAGAAAACCAATCGATTTTCAATGATTAATATCGATGATGTTAAAGTATCTACACTACCTTGACATATTACGATATACATGAAATTAAATAAGATTTACAGAATTCAATAGAACAAATACACAGTCGCGCGTTTGGTGTTCACTGAAGAAAATATATTGAAGGGCTCTGATTTCTCAGGTTTTGCACCAGAAAATCAATCGATTTCCTATAATTAATATAGATGATGTTAATGTATCTACATTTTCTTTTTATGTGCCATGTCCTTTCATGACGTAGGCGATTATGGCTCTCCACCTTCCTCTATCCCTTGCAGCTCTCAACAAGTTCCTTCCCTCTACTTCCTCTCCCAGACCACATTCTGTCCTCTACTTGTTTAAGCGCGCCAGGTATGTCACGCGTTGCTTTCCCTTGTCTCTCTTTCCCTCTATTCGACCCGTGAGTATCAGATTCTCCAGGCCCCCCTTCCTCCTTGTGTGTTCCAGAAATTTCAGCTGCCTCTTCCTGATGTTAAGTATGTCTCCTTCTTGTTTACATCCTCTCTAAGACCTCATCGTTGCTCACACGCTCGGTCCATGATATCCTTAGCATCCTTCTGTAGAACCACATCTCCGTCGCCTCGAGTCTCTTCTTTGTCTTTGAGGAAATCGTCCTACAATCGCTGCCGTAAAGAAGGACATATGTCACGTAACAGCTCAGTATTCTTTTCTTTGTTACCAAAGAAATCCTCCTGTCTCGCAATACTCTGCCCAGCTTTTGGAAAGCGTCCTTGGCCTTAGTATTCGCTGTAGAAAAAAAAAAATAGAAAAGGGCTCCGCTTTTCTCAGGATTTGCACCAGAAAACCAATCGATTTCCAATAATTAATATCGATAATGTTAATGAATCTTCGTTACATTTATATATTACCAAATTCATGAAATGAAATAAGATTTATAGATGTCAACAGAACAAATAAACAGCCGTGTTAGTGTTTGCTGTAGAAAATATAGATGAGCTCTGATTTCTCAGGTTTTGCACCTGGAAACCAATCTATTTCCAATAATTAATATCGATGATGTTAATGCATCAATATTACTATGTTACCAAATTACTGAAATTATAAAAGATTTAGAGAAGTCAACAGAACAAAAACATATAAAGCAGACGACAAATGAATAAGCTGCTTCAAACCCTGCCGTGTTTCCTCGCAGCTGTTAGATCTATGACTGATATATTTGCACAACGCACCTGCATTAGGCATCATTGCTTTCGCTTTTTTCCAGCACGTGACGCACTCATTTGCATCTCAGTGATCATTTCTTCTCACACGACGTAAAAAATGGCAAGGACTGTTTGGTTATAATATATATATATATATATATATATATATATATATATATATAATGGCAAGGTAAAAAATGGCAAGGACTGTTTGGTTATAATATATATATATTATAACCACACAGTCCTTGCCATTTTTTACCTTGCCATTATATATATATATATATATATATATATATATATATATATATATATATATATATATATATATATATATATATATATATATTATAACCAAACAGTCCTTGCCATTTTTTACCTTGCCATTATATATATATATATATATATATATATATATATATTATTTTTCTAAGCGTAGATTAGATGTGGCACAAGGCAGGAATAATGAAGCACCCATCGAGCATCGAACTCGTTACTCAATTGTAATTGATCTAGCAAGATAAGCTTGCTAACCATCACGCCATGTCGAAGTGTTCGAGTAATTTACTATCCGTAGTTTAGATGTAGTATAAGACCGAAATAATGTATAGCCCGATGAGAATTGAACTCACTACTCAGCCGTAATTGATTAGCGGGACATCACGTCAAAGTGCCCCTTTAGATAGAAATGAACAGCCTGAGATAGATAGATAGATAGATAGATAGAAAGAAAGAAGGAAGGAAGGAAAGAAAGAAAGAAAGAAAGAAAGAAAGAAAGAAAGAAAGAAAGAAAGAAAGAAAGAAACGAACAAAGTGGATTTTTGCCGTTAGTTATTGGGTTGTACTTTCAAATTTTTAAAAGCTGGGGACAAGAAAAATAGGTATTTTCTTTTATTCTTTTCTTTTCTTTTGAGATTTGGAGGTATCTGTTATGGGGACAGAGGTAAGTAACATTTGAACAAATTCAATTTCCGTTTCGAACAAATTTGAACTGAGAAAAATAGAGTCGTCGGAATCCCCACCCCCCGCAAAAAACAAAACAAAACAAGAAGCAAAAATACTAAGGACAACAAAAACAGAAGCGATAATATTAATTTTATTCCGCCAATGTATTAGGGAATAATTCAATCTATTTTTAAAAAGAAAAAACACCGCAAAAATAAAAAAAAAATCGAATTTGTTTCATGCATTTCTGTGACGAGAAAATGGTTATAGGTAAAGTAGACACTATGTTTTTTCTTTAAAAAGAAAACACAGAACGCAAAAAAGGAAACTTTTTTTTAATCATTCTTCCTTTCTCTATTTCGTTCTAAGAATTGAGTCATTCTCTCGACTAATTCAGATGTGGGCGAGCGTATCACTCAGTTAAGCATCCATGCTTGGAATTCAACAAGACGAAATTTGGGTGTTTTCAAATTTTTACGATTTTAATAAAGAAAGGTGAGAAGAAATAAAATGGCGAAAAAAACAAAACAAAACAAGAAAAAAAAAACTATCAGGAATTTCTTTAAAGGATTTCAAAGACAAATCCTGTAAGCATAAAGCCCACAGCCAGATGCAATTCCAGTGAAGTTTCTTTTTCAAGTGTTTCTTGTAGTGGTAGTCATGTATGGTCAGTAACCTGTTAGAATAGTGATGCAAAACAGTTAAGTGGTTTGAAGGCCTACTATTTGACCAATTATGACGCAACGAAATGTGAATTTGAGATTTTGCTAACAATGTTTCAACACTATCTACAGTCACTGGCCACTTAATGAAATACACGTGAGCAAATGCACATTTGTGCAAATTTCTAATCAGCCAATGGCGTGGCAGTAATTTAATTGATAGACATTTAAACATGGTCATGGTGACCTGCTGAATTTCATTTCATATGAGGAAGAGAGGTATTTTAAGTGACTTTGAACTCGGCATGGTCGCTGGTGTATCAAAATTGAGTAAAATGGATTTACTTTTAATTGCTGTTGTAGATTAAAGTCATGGATCTGTAGGCAGAGTAGAAAAGACAAGCAGTTTATACCTTGACTGAAATGATAAAAAATATTAAATATAAGTTGTATAGGGATTGATTCAGGGACGTCATATATGGCATTCTAGCAACCACGTATAATGACTAAGAATAGAAAATAAAATAAATGCTAACAGACTTGCAGAAAGAAAGAAAGAAAAGAAATAAAGAAATGCTTAAGTATGGATACCAACCCACAAAGAAAGAAAGAAAGAAAGAACTAAAGGAAGGAGGATAGATAACGAACATACAAAGAAAAAAGAAAGAAAAAGAGACAGACAGA
>OZ038506.1:43726906-43776906 GCA_964036315.1 Acanthosepion esculentum | reverse complement strand
CATGAAATATAAAATATAGAAATGATATATTCAATTGGCCAAAAATTAATGCTGTTTATGTCGTTAGATAGCACCGGAAACGTTTAGTTTTAACTGACTTAATCCAAATATCTTTTTGATTGTCTTGTGATAGCTTTTATATCAGTTTGCATTTTTTTTTTAAAATGGTAAAAGTCTTTGTCAAATTCATTTTAATTAATATTCACTTTTATTGAATAAAGCTGAACGAAATTTTGGGCCACAAAATATATTAAAAAAAAAGAATATTTGCTTAAAAACTCAAACAAACACAAAAACAAGGATCTTTTAAAATTAATATTCATCTTTTATTTAATAAACCGAACACAGTTTTACACACACACACACACACACACACACACACACACACACACACACACACACACACACACACACACACACACCCGATAAATGTAAAAATAGCAGAATTTCTTTCATCTCTTTCTCCATATCTCATTCTCAGATGAATCTTTAATGAAAGTGATACATGTCAGATTGGTAAATGTTTCCTATTTGTTCTTTATTTTATCATTATATCGGAACACCCACCCACGAACATGCACAAGCACGTCACCTATCAGATGAAAGTTCTATAAAAAAGCATCTATCTATCCACAATTTATAAGAACCCTGTTTAAAAACACAAAAATTCTATATAAATCATGTTACCGGAAACATCTCGTTATAAGGGAGGCTCTGTATATTAAACCTCACTTTCTCCACTATCATCCTCACCTTATTTAACAGTGGGAATGGAGTATTGAAAGTTTAAAAAAAATAGAATGACTCTCACACGAATTCCAGTCGCGCTCAACACGAAAGGCCTCGCAATAAACGCGTCTACTAGTATTCAAAACAATATGAAAATAAAATACATCTTAAACAGTCAAAACATGAAGAGAAATTAAGAAAACCTAAAACAAATCCCCTTAAAAATGGCAGGAATCGAACCTGTATCCTATACGGAACCATCATTTTGCGTGATGTGCCTTAACCGTTCGGCTACGAAGAAGCGTCTAGTTAGCAAGGTCGATTTTACTATCTTTAAACTTAAATCTTCCATGAATCTCTTCTATTCATATCTGCTCTTAGCGTATCAAATGTAAACAAATGACGTCATATATTTTTGAATTGGACATAGTCCGACAATTTATTTAAAGACATTTATAATATGTTTAACGTTCTTTTTATAGATAGATACAAGTATTTAAGCAAATGCTCTGTTTTATAATAAACAGTATTAAATAACATTTACCGGCCTTACAATTTCGCGTTATGTGCCTTAACCGTTCGTTAAAGATAGTAAAATCGACCTTGCTAACCAGACGCTTCTTCGTGGCCGAACGGTTAAGGCACATCACGCGAAATGATGGTTCCGTATAGGATACAGTTTCAATTCCTGTCGGAGAACGAAAATTTTCTATCAGGCCGGTAAATGTTATTTAATACTGTTTATTATAAAACAGAGCATTTGCTTAAATACTTGTATCTATAAAAAGAACGTTAAACATATCATAAATGTCTTTAAATATATATATATATATATGCGTATGTATATATATGCGCATATAGGTGTTAGAAATTAAGGGCGGTTTGAGATAATCCTAATTAATTAATTCATTGAGTCTAGAAGAAACCTCAACAGAATGTAGGAAGCACTGGTCGGCCGTTTCGTCTTATATTTGGGACTCATCAGCAGTGCAAATCCACTACCGAGAATTGAAACCCAGACAGTTACGATATGAGGCAAGCGTCAACGTCTGTACCAACGGGCCTCGGCAACGAAGATGTATCTAATTAGACTCAATATAGCGCCGCTCGTTCACAAATTCCGTGGTAGAACTCATCCAAGTTTCCCTTATCCACATGACTGTGCTTCCAAGAGCCACGACTACTATCCCCAAGCCGCTCCACCCAGAGCATTAGAAGACGTTTCAAGCAAGGATATACAAGTGACAGAAATTAAGGAGGATTTGAGATAATCCTAGTTAAGTAATTCATTGTGCTTTCTGCATTCTGTTCAGGTTTCTTCTAGACTCAATGAATATGAATCTAATTAGATACATCTTCGTCGCCGCGGCCCATTAGTACAGATGGTATGACGTTTACCTCATATCGTAACTATCCGGGTTTCAGTTCTCTTTCTTTTTGATACATACATACATACATACATATATATTATATATATATATATATAATTATTGTCATCCACAGACAGACTGTTTCGCTGTATCACAGCTCATCAGTGTGGCTAGACGTCCGGTTGCCTCTAGCTAGGATCGAAACCCGACTGAATTGGCGTCAGTCGGAAATTCTACCACTAAGCCGGCGCACGGCAGGGATGAAGGTGAATTTTAGCGTATTTATTTTTAGATTTAGATAAACACACAGTGACTGACAGTGACTCAATTCTGCCGAAGAGTCTTGCTATATTAGCTTTAATAGTCACTGTTTACAAACACACGCTTCACTCCGTCAGAGCTCAACCGGAATTAATTTTTCAGGAGCCAATATATATATATATCAAACACATGTACACACTTTGTACATGAGAAGGCATATAATTTATTTATACGTGAATACTCACACCCAAATGCATGGCCGGACATTTATATAAAAAAAGCAAGGCTTTTGTGAAAGAACGGCGTTTTCACGTTTGTTCTCGGCCAAAGGATGGCGGATGAGGACTATACGTCTTTTCTATTAAATTGGTGTATTTGAAACTTTTATTGGCAACGGGAAATGAAGAACTTTTAAGAAAAATGGAAGAAAAGAATACTTGTACTTAGAATCAGAAAGAGTAAGTTGACATTTCTAGGACAACATAATGATTAAAGCCGGTTTGGAGAATTTGACACTCACAGGACATATTGAAGAAAAGTAGAGTAGAGAGAAAGTGTGAATAATTTACCTAATCAGCTTGTGCCAGTGGACGGCAGAACAGGGAATTAGAGGGATAGACAAAAAGACAAATATTGTTTAGAGCTGCAATTGTTGCGGAGAGTCATGACCACCCACGTCCTGAAGGGACGCAGCACATATAAGAAGAAGAAGAAAGAAAATAGTCAGTTTTACAGAATAAGGAAAATCATTGTCTTACATAAATATACTTTTTGGAATCGGCTAGATTAAAAAAAAATTAAATTTAAATTTTAAAATTTTAAATTCTCAGCATCCCTCGTTCGTTCGGATGTGTAATCGCACCAACAGTACAAATTTAGTCTGATGAAATCCTAAAAGTCGAAACGTGTCACACACATTTTTCCCCAATATTGTTCTTGATATATAAAAATATATATCGCTAACTCATTTATATATATATATATATATATATATATATTAAACATGTTGTGTTGAATGTTAAAGACAACATCGTCCTGCATATTTTCTTTTGAATTTTCTCATATTTTCTAATGAGACTTTTTATTTGAAAATGATATCGAAATAAATATTGTCCGTACGATAACCTAGTACTTTCGAACATCATTGTTCATCTTCAGGGTCAAAATTTTTTTAGTCAAAATTAAAAAAACAACATTTGCCAATTGTCTTGTAGCGGACTTTGCTACATTTTTTTACAAACTAAATAAACGTTAAAATCCTTTTAATTTCAAAAGACGCGATGATGTTATCACGTGCATGGCGAAGATTTTTAATCATGTGACGGCGTGAAAAATTTTATAACGTATTCTTCGATCTTTTGGCTTGTATAATAAAAATCTTTATTTGTCTTTTTTTATTATATAACATGTTTAAAAGAAAAGTTGCTGCCAAATTACACACACACACACACACACACACACACACACACACATATATATATAAACTTTGTTTTGTAAAAAAAACAAAATAAAACAAAAATAAACGAGGCAAAACAAAAATATTAAATTTGGAAAAATTAGAAATTTCATTTAGTTTCATTTAGATACTTAGAGCCGTATGAGTGAGTAGAATGAATCGCTGAAAAAAAAATGCTACAAGAAAACTCGAGTCACGGGCAACAGCGTCAATATCTTTTATTGTCAAGTGGTTACTTGCTCACCTTACTGAGATTCAGGTTTCCGCTCCGGAAGTGAGCGAACGCGGCAAAGCGAAGCAAGATGGAATCGCTCCTGGCACTGACGGCTGTCAGTCGAGCAATTAACGACGGACACCTGGGACGCACTGATTTGTCTATTTTTAAATTTGTTGAAAACATCACGTGATTGTCTGGCTAGACGTTGTCACATGATACCAACAAGGATGCGTGGAAATTTCTACTCATTTAGGCTGTTCAGACGTTTGTCAGTCTCTTCAGTCCCATTGGTCTATCTCCATCTATCTATCTATCTATCTATCTATCTATCTATCTATCTATCTCAGTTTGTCCATATCTATCTATCTATCTATCTATCTATCTATCTCAGTTTGTCCATATCTATCTATCTATCTATCTATCTATCTATCTATCTATCTATCTATCTATCTCAGTTTGTCCATATCTATCTATCTATCTATCTATCTATCTATCTATCTATCTATCTATCTATCTATCTATCTATCTAATCAGTTCACACCAAGCAAGGCGATACTGGTAATGAAAGAAAATGAAAAGAAAAATATAAACATTTGTAATCAAGAAACAAGAGATAAACTATTATTCCTGTTGAAAAGATCGGGGAGGAGTGTGAACCGGACGATAGCCGAACCTATTTACTCCTGTGTATCATAGTCCTTATCTATCTCAGTCATTTTATAAATATGTATATATGAGTTCGTATTTGCACACACACACACACACACACACACACACACACACACACACACACACACACACACACACAGTATTTGAAACTAATGCGTAAGGCATAGATTTAAAGTTTGACACATATTTTAGCAGAAAAAGAAGTTATTTGAAAATGTCATATAAAAGCCGAAAACGCTGTGAATTTGAATCATACTTGTATGATCTCTGATCTGGTCAAACCCCTAGCCAGAAGAGAGGAAAAAGGTAATTATTTACACTATTATATATATATGATAAAAATATAATTTTAAGGCATGCTATATTTAGGGATTAAAGTGCTCCATATGAAGGATAGAGCGTATGTAAATATAAAAGTGGACATTGAGGTCAACACCCAGAGACGGCAGTATGCGTCATGGTTAAACGCAATCTTCAGACTTTGTGTGTTGTGTTCTGGCTCCGGTGCATTATGGGTAGAATATCTGTTGTATTATCCTAACGGTTATTGGGTTTATGGTAACGGTCTTAACGGTTATTGGGTTTATGGTAACGGTCTTAACGGTTATTGGGTTTATGGTAACGATGATGTTTTAAATTATTCTACAGGGTATTGAGTAGAAATAATTGTGGATCAGAATGCAGTTATTTGTAATCATTTTTTTGTGTTAACCTTTTTTTTTTTACTCATTTTTTTTTTTTTCCTTATTATTTGTTGCTGGTTATTATTATGTTTATTTGTGTTGATGTGTGCATTCGTAGTTTGTTATTTCGTTCGTTATTGAAACAATTTGTTCATTTATTTATTGATTTAGATTTTTTGTTTATTTTATTTTACTTATTTATTTTATCTATTTTATTTTTTTCGTATTGATTTTTATTGTCAATTTTTAAGCAACGTAGTAAAAAATTGTTTTCGTGCCTTCATTTTGAGATGAGTTCTAATCGTTTATTTAGTAATTTGTGTTGGTCTGGGAAGATATAATCACACACACACACACACACACACACACACACACACACACACACACACACACACACACACACACACACATATATATATATGGGAGAAGATGATATATAAAATTTATATATACTAGAAACATAAACAAATAGAAAAAGAAACTAAATCAATTTGGCTAGACTATATACCGAAACATATTAAAAAAAAGGATTTGATGATTTAATTTAATGTTTTTAAATTTTAGCTTCTAAACACAACCACACACACACACACACACACACACACACATATATATATATATATGGGAGAAGATGATATATAAAATTTATATATACTAGAAACATAAACAAATAGAAAAAGAAACTAAATCAATTTGGCTAGACTATATACCGAAACATATTAAAAAAAAGGATTTGATGATTTAATTTAATGTTTTTAAATTTTAGCTTCTAAACACAACCACACACACACACACACACACACACACACATATATATATATATATGGGAGAAGATGATATATAAAATTTATATATACTAGAAACATAAACAAATAGAAAAAGAAACTAAATCAATTTGGCTAGACTATATACCGAAACATATTAAAAAAAAGGATTTGATGATTTAATTTAATGTTTTTAAATTTTAGCGTCTAAACACAACCACACACACACACACACACACACACACACACACACACACACATATATATATCGTGTATTTGGGCATAAATCCCTCTTTTATACATGTTTCTTTCAGGATGATTGGCAAGGTACTGAATTAAAATTTTTATTTAATTTTTCTTGTGGCTGTACAAGTGTTCTCTTTTCTGGACAAAAAGTGTGTAAAAACTGTCCAAAGGTTCTGCATATCTGAGCGCTTTCGGCTATTCATTTAGCCATTATCAAGGGTGATTTTTATTTTTAACTGACTGTGTAGTTATTTTTTATGTATGTATATGAAATGAGGTTTTATTTTCCAAACATGGTCAGCACATTGTGGCCGTGTTTGTAGTTAATATTATTTGATGTTGGCTTTTCCTTTTTTATTATTAGGACTTCCATTACTTTTAATCTTTTTTTACATGTAGATGAGGCTATTGTATTTTCTACAAGTAAGTTTTGGGTGGAGTTTATACACACACATACACACACACACACTACACACACACATAGACACATATATATGTGTGAGTGTGTGTGTGTGTGTGTGAATAAAGACAAAAGGAAGACTTATCTTGGCGTTTCGTCCTCTGAGGGACTTTATCAAAGCAAATGCAAGGATTTTATTTTGTGACAAGTATTTATTATTCATATTGTCTTTTTACAGATATACTCTATCTGATTTTTTTACACACACACACGCACACGCACACACACACACACACACACACACACACACACACACACATATATATAAGTATAATTATAATATAGCGCCCATATAATACTGGTGTTAATAAAAGAGTCTATACTCAGTAACTGATAACTGCGTTGTGCATGAAACTCCGAGTTGTGCTGTCGGTGAGGGATAATACATACATATATATATATATATATATATATATATATATATATATATATATATATATTAATAGTCACACATATATCGATACGTGTTAGTATGATATAGAATCCGGACAAAAGTGGAGATATCAGACAAAGTTGTGAACATTTTTATTAACAACGCATTGGTGAAACGCGTTGTCAATAAAAAGCTTTTCCATATTGTCTGATGTTTCCCCATATACCTAAGTATATATGTGGGCGCGTGCTCGCACACACACACACACACACACACACACACACACACACACACACACACACACACACACACGCGCGCGCGCGCGCGTATGTGGATTCACGCACACACACACACGCACACACACACACACACACACGTACCCCCACACATTTTCATCTCTCAAATTGATGACGGCTGACTTCGCCTTGGACAAGGCCGGAATTGAGATTCAGGTCACAGAGCCTGTAGTGTCCGGAGTGGCTGTAATGAATCATTCCACTGACCCACAGTTGACCAGTGTAGATTCACCAGTTAATCTCATTTTTGCCAATGTAGGTCATGATGGTCATAATGAAGTGGGGGTGAGTGATAGTGGGGCCACAAAGTGGGCCCCGGAAGTCGTCAGAAAGGTCATCGGGTTAACACACTACTATATCTGGGTTAGACGACCCAAAGCGACGAGAGATATAGCTCAGAAGATGAAATGCTAGGATTAATCATATTTAAACAAATATGGGCGCTGAGTGATTAGAACGATCGCTTTTCGACCATGCGACCCGAGTTCGAATCTCACCATAGTCAATTTATCAGGAAGGTGACTTCTTGATGTTATCGGCCTGGAGGAGGCGATCTCAGCGTGTGGCATCTTTGGAAAGTGACTGAAAACCATACCACGGTTTGACCCAAGCCTTGTGAGTGAAACTGGGTAGACGAAACTATTTGGGAGTGCTAGCACGATGTCACAAGTCATCGTGACAGAGGGTTTGAATGTGCTGGCTTTGTTCAGATTGCTGATCATGCCAGATAATGCGCTCTCTCCCAGAAACTGTAACTAAGGTCTGCTCAGCATAGTTGCAATATAAACCACAGGTAGGCTCAGTGAGTGTTGAGCAAACACATATACGCCTGGGCAGGCCTCTGTCGCCTTAGTAGACAGGCATACTCTGATACGAGTCTGACCAGCCAGCACCATTTAAGCAATGAAAAATATCGTATTTTTTTTTTATAATACTAACGTTTCTTTGGTTGGCGACCAGTCTGGTAGACGGACAGCTCTGAACTCAAAATTCAGTCAGCTGAAGCTGTACAAAGATGATTATACATGTGCAGATACTGTATCTGCAAAAACAAAACAATCACAGATTTCAACAAGTATAGGTAATCCCATTGAAGAGCAGTGATCAATTTTCTTGATACCAAAGAGCCTTGAACTCAAGAAAGGTGAATGAATAGATGTCCTTGTGAAAGATATGGATCCATGTCTTCTCACCACCAAAATATGAATTAAATAGCAAGGCAGAGTAAGCCCTCTAGCCATGGTTAGCAACCAGTCTAGGAGAAGGATAACTGTGAATTCAAAATTCAGCCACCTGTAGATGTCCAATGATGGTTAGACATGCGCTACAGATACTATGACTGTAAAGCAAAAACAGAATAGATTTCTACAAGTATGTATGATCCGATTGGAGATCAATTTATCTAGAATTCTGTTGATACGAAATGGCATTGGACCTAAGGAAGGTGGATAGATCGGAGGGGGTGAAAAGGCATGAATCCATCTCTTCTCCCCCAGACATGGATTAAATAGCAGACTTGGCTCATTAGGCATGTTTAGCAACCAGTCTAGGAGAAGGATAACTGTGAATTCAAAATCCAGGCGTTTGAAGCTGGACAAAGAAGGGGTGCATATATTAAAGCAAAGGCAGAATGGATTCCAACAATTATGGATAATCCCACTGGAGAAGGATTATCCAGAATCCTGTTGATATAAACAGGCATTGGACCTTAGGAACAGGTCAATTTCAAGTGTTTCGGTCAGCATTTATTTCTGCCTTCTTCAAGTGTCGTTATCGTTATGAGTTTATCAGGGCACCAGGAGGAATAATTCAAAGATCCGAGCGTTCTTATTCTTCTATATGCCGTGTTCCTTCAAAACGTGGGGGATCATGGTTCTCCACGACCTCAGATCCTTTGTAGCTTTGTCGTATATATATATATATATATATATATATATATATATATATATATATATATATATATAATATGGAGAAAACAACTGAAAAGTTGCAAATTAAAAAAATTGAATGTTTTTTTGTGAAAGTATTTATTTATATTTATATATATATATATATTTGATATTTCAGATCTGCCCCGATCTTTCGTCAGAAATAAATTAAATAACTGTATTCAGAAGTTTGTTTACAAGTAGCGTCCGTCGCGAGACGCGGACGTCACGCATGTCGAATGCAACTGTGTTTGAATATTTCTAACGTAAATCTAACGATAATATTTTAGATGTTGTTTAAAAATTTTTTCTAACTATTGAAATATTTATACAAATTTAAAATTCTAAAGTCTTTGTTTAACCTTAGTTTATATGTGTCTAATTTTAAAATCCAGTATTTCTCTTTTTTTCTACGTGTGTATGTGGAACTAAAATCGGAATCTATCAATGAACATTTACAGTTGTCTAATGAGTGTCTTGATTGATTAAAGTGTTCAGCTATGGAGGAATAAGGATTGTTTTGACGTATGGATAGTTTACGATTGTTGAAGCGAAATCTAAAATTATTTCCAGATTCACCAATATATCCATTATTGGGACATATTGTGCAGAATAAATAGTAGATTATGTTATGGCTATCACAGGTGAGGCGAGGTGGGTGTATATTGATATTGGTGCTGGGTACAGAAAATACACTATCGGTTATTAAGTGTTTGCAAATTAGACAACGAGTTTTGTTACATTTGTAATTTCCTGATTGGTTTGTATTATTTAGATATTTGGTAGAGGTGAGGATAGCTGATAGGTTAGGTGATTATTTCTTTGCATTAATGGGTGGTTTAGCGAAAATGTCTTTGATCTTTTTGTTTAACTGGAGGTTCTTGTAATCATTTTTTAAATTGTGAATAAGTGTGTGGGAATATTGATTGAGGTTAAAAACCATGGGAATCCGATTGTTGTTTTTACTTTTCTTGTATGTGAGAAGTGTGTTACGATTTATATGGATAGTTTTATTTAGTGCTTCTTTTATTATTCACTTATTCACAATTAGACACGCCTGCTTCGGGATCTCCTGTCCTTCGGCGTGGATGTCGCCGCGATTGAAGAGACCCACTTTGTTTGCACGTCCGATGCGTGTGTGCTGGAGGATGACTTTGTCATCTATTCAGCATATGGGGACCGGTGTGCCAGAGGAGTTTCTTTGCTAGTCAGACGTACTCTTGATGCGAAGGTGGACCTTGTGCATACCGATGCCGAGGGTAGGTTGATCGTGGCCGATATTGCCGTGAAAAGTGGTTCGTTTCGGGTCGTTGCGGTTTATGCGCCCAACGACCGGGAGGAGCGGGTTTCCTTTTTTCGGCGGTTGGGGCCGTTCCTAGTTGATTCTTCGCGCCTAGTTTTAATGGGGGACTGGAATGCCGTCCTGGACCCCAAGTTAGACAGGGGGCGGGGCGCTAGCGGAAGAAGGGGCGATCGTAGCCTGGTCGATCTGATTGGCGATTATGGTCTCGTCGATAGATACCGGGTCGATCATCACAGGGGGAAAATGTGGACGTGGGCTCATAGCTGGTCGTCTGACAAGGTAGTTAGCTACCTTGACAGAATGTTAGTTCGTAGAGCCGAAATAGACTTGTTAGATTGCCCCAGGTTCCACTGGGTAGGCTACACGGATCACAAACTCGTTTGTGCCCGGGTGACGTTAGAACATAGGCCTAGAATGGCTGGTTACTGGAAGTTCAATCTGTCTTTACTGGACAGGCGGGACTTCCAGGAGCAGCTAATTAAATTAGTGCAGCGGGAGCTAGTGGGGGCGGTTATCGGGAATACGTGGTGGATTCGACTTAAGGATAGAATTAGGTCTTTCACCACTGATTTCAGCAAGCGGCTCGCCCTAGATAGAGCTGAGAAGGTGAAGACACTAAAGGCTAATTTTTCCCGGGCGGAGGCTGGGGGGGATCCCCTAGAGATAGCCCTAGCTAGGGAGTCCTTGCAGCGTTCGAATAGCGAGCGCTACCTGGGTCAGGTAATTAAACATAAGTTAAGTAAGATGTCTTTTGAAGCCGTGAACCTGGGCGCAGAACTGCGTCGGGAAGAAGTCCGTCGAGGTGGTGATCGTTACATTCGTCAAGTCGAATCTCCGGAGTTGCGTACTCTGCGGTCGACTGACGACATGTGCGAGGTGTTTCGGCGGCATTTCGAGAGCCGTTTTACCAAGGAGCCTGGTCTCCGTGAGGAGGAGTTTCGCAGCTATTTGGCTGACTTTCCTCGGCTTACGCCGACTGAAGCGGCTAGCTGCGAGGGAGAGATCACGGAGGGCGAAGTCTACGAGGCACTGAAGAAGGTCGGCAGAGGCAAGTCGCCCGGTCTGGATGGTTTGCCTTATGAATTGTACTTGAAGCTGTCGCACATCTTTGTCCCGATTTTGACAGCAGTGTTCAACAACTGGTTTCGGTCGGGGTCCATCCCCAATCGCATTTCCAGGGGTGTGATCACTCTGTTGAAAAAGGGCAAGGGTGTTGGGGGGAAACTAGATAATTATAGGCCCATAACTCTGCTAAACACAGAGTTAAAGATTATGGCCAAGATCCTGCAGGAGCGTTTGCAGTCAGTTGCCGAGTCTCTGTTGGGACCTGAGCAGACTTGTTCTGTGAGGGGCCGAACAATTCAGAGCAACCTGCATTTGATCCTCACGATCCTAGAGGGCGTAAAAGACGACGACGAAGCCGCGCTGATCAATTTGGATCAGTCCAAGGCATTTGATAGGGTCGACCATCGCTACCTTGCTACTGTCCTGCAGGCTGCCGGATTCTCACCCGACTTCTGCCGTTGGATTAGCCTCCTGTATCGCTCCCCCAGTGCTGTGGTACAGGTGAACGGAAAGTTGTCGGGCGCTTTTGTTCTGTCGAGGTCGGTTCGTCAGGGTTGTCCGCTGTCGCCTCTCCTGTATGCTTTGGCATTGGAGCCTCTCCTGCGCCGGCTGAAGGACGAGGCGTGCAGTCCGGCCCTACGTGGGATCGCCGTTCCTGGAGGGTCTCGAGCCAGGGTTTCCGCGTACGCCGATGACGTATCTGCTTTCGTGTCGTCCCGTGGTGACATTGAGGCGGTACAGAAGGCGCTTGATCGGTACGAGAAGGTGACAGGGGCCAAGATAAACCGCGACAAGTCGTCCGGCTTGCGGTTAGGTGCCTGGAAGGGGCGTGATCTTCCGGGCCGCTTTGGTTGGACGGACGGTCCTGTCCGCATTCTTGGAGTGTGGTTTGGACCCGACCTTCAGCTGGAGAAAAATTGGTCTGAAGTACTAGCAAAGGTCGTTTCTGCCGGTAAGACTTGGAATCGACGGAGGTTGTCCGTAAAAGGCAGGGCGGAGGTGTGTGTTACATACATTTCCCCCCTGATTCTTTATCGATTGTCAGTACTTCCTCTCTGTAAGGCCCAAAAGAAGGCGCTCGATCAAGCGCTATCCTCCATTTTATGGAGGAGACGCGCGAACAGGGTCGACAGACGAGTCTGCACCAAACGTCCGTGTCACGGGGGGCTGGGAATGCCACACTTGAGGAGTCACATCCGTGCCTCTCGGTTGGCTTTCCTACACCGTGCATTGACTAGAGGAGACCCGATTCTAGAGGGGATTGTTAGGGACGCGTTCCCTAGCCTTACCATCAGTCCCCCCATCTCGAGGGTTGAGCGCGGTCGTAAACCCCGGGATCGAATCGCATTTCCTCCGCGAGTGTCGGTTAGCCTTGAAGGCTATTCCGCGGTCCAGTGACCTTTCACGGCCTAGGAAGGTCTTCTATCGGGGATTAGTGGAGGGTCGCGCGAAGGATCCCCTACGTGATACGCTCTGCTGCTCGGAGGAGGAGTACCGCTCCTACTGGTCTTGGGCGCCAGCGGCGGATTATCTCAGTAACCCTGAGTTTTCGCTTACCTGGCGATTGGCTCGGAATCGGCTGCCTCTCAACGACAAGGCTTTCATATGGGGCTTGGCGGATTTGCCAGACTGTGAACGGTGTGGCCTTGGATTAGAAGAAACGGCTTCGCACGCCTTCTACCATTGCCCCCGGGTCCGCCCCTTATGGGACCATGTCGGCGAGCTGACGGCTCGTCTCGCTCCCGAAGAACTCGTGTCCATTGATCGCGCATACGCGTGTGACAATGTGTCGCCCCCGTATTCCGGGGTGAAACGAATGGTGTTTCTGACGCTGCTAGCCACGGCTCGAATGGTGATATGGACGACGCGAATGGAGGAAGTCTTGCGAGGCAATAGTCTTACGCATCAGGATTTGATCCGATTCTTTGAGCATCAGCTCAGGATGAAGATTAGAACTGATAGAAAACGATTGCATTCGACAGTCTTCAGTGAAAGGTGGGTAAAAGAGGCGAGCTTGGTTCGTTTGAACGGGGCTAGCCTTGATTTTCTTTTCTAGGTCAACCTAAGTCACATCGGGGTGGTTTCCTGTAGAACCCTCCCCTTGGTTAGGTTAGACAAGCTTAAGTGTACCTAGTTAATATGAGTAAGTGTTGTTCCCGGCCTGTTTCCCGGCCATCTTTTTAGTTATGATCCAAGTCGAGATTCCCAACCTCCCTAGTTTGTTTTGACTTCCTTTTCATCTCAACTGGATCAGCCTTTTACTTTCCCATGTCCGAATTATTTTATCTCTTTCCCACTCCCTTAGCGAGAGTGCTTCTTGATTTTGTCCTCTGGGCAGAATACAGCGGCCTCTCTATTTTGAGGGTTGGACGGGCCCTACTAACATAAATTATGTTTAGTTTAAAAATTTGTTGAATTTTAGTTTGTTATGGGGTTCATCTCCCTCCCCTTTCATCTTTTCATGATTAGAATTTTATATATTTTATTATCATCAAATGTGTATGGTGTGTGGCGCGTTTTTGTAGGTCCCCTCTGGTGAGGATGTGGTATTATGGTGTATGGAAGATTGAATGGTGACGGACGAATTCTTTTGGTGAATGTGTCAATTGTAATGTATGAATGGGTCGCGAATCTGATTAGCTAGGTATAGGATAGTTAGTTAAGACCAGCCTTTGCCCCTCCCTTTTTTCGGCCTTGTGACACAATTTGTACATTTTTGTACGAATAAATAACGAGAATAGAAACATAAACAATAATATTAATATTTTTTATAAAAATCAGATGAACGAAAATTATAAACAGGATGAATGCAGAATTAATAACATTATAAAAAAATGCATAGCACCAGTTGACAATAGCAAAAAAATTAGATTAATTATTTATTATAAAAAATTAAAAACTTCTAACGTTATAGTTAAAAATAATAATTCACCTCCTAGAACAAAATTAAATAGAGCAAATATTATTTACGAATTCAAATGCCTATTAAGGAATTGTATTCCTCAAGAATCAACTTTCGTAAATAATTATATAGGCCACACTACAAATTGTTTAACACGCAGACTAACTCTACACCTTTCTGACAATAGCTCAATTAGATCTCATTTAAATATTCATGGAGACCTACCGGACACTATTCGGAATATACTTGTCGACAACACTAATATAATAGCATCATCCACTTGCAAAAAAAAAAAAGGCTAAAAATTATGAAAGCCTTACGAATAAAAACAAACAAAGCAACACTTAATAACATTAACTTTGAACATGGACATAATATCTTGACCGTGTTTTGAAACAAAAAAAAATGAATCACTTTATAAAACATACATATAACAAACTATTTCTATTTCTAATTCTAACAGTTGAAATATAATCCTTTAAAATGGCTAAATGTATAGCCGAAAGCGCTCGGATAAAAAGAACATTCGGACAGTTTTTATATAATTTATGCTCTGAAAAGAAAAACTTTATTAGATCGCACGAGAAATTATATAAAAAACTAAATAAAAGCACCTTGTCAGTCATTTTTAATGAAATGTGCATGAAAGAAGGATTGCTGCCTAAATACACACACACACACACACACACACACACACACACACACACACACATATATATATATATATATATATATATATATATATATATATATATATATATAGGACCGGGGGTTGGATTGTTGTTGAATTAGAAACACGTGCTGTTTATTTCCTGCTAGAAGGTCCAACTACAAGAAAATGGCGGACTCAAATTGTGTCCAACCGAAGATGTAAAGACAAATAAGACCGATATATATATATATATATATATATATATATATATATATATGTATTAAACAAAACAATTTTAGAATGAACATTGACAATGACATTTATATGTGTGTGAAATTTGTGTCTGTTCTTTGGTGAATGTTCGTATTTTGGTGAATGCTCGTACGTACGTGTATGTGTGTATAATGTTCATGGCGTCTCCCTCAAATGGGAAGACGCGAATCTTCTAAGAGAGCTTACACTGTAGTCGCTGAAATGAAGAAATGAAAAAGAGGATTTACCTCACCTCCACGCGAAGTGGGATGCGGCACGAGGCCTGACAGAAAGAGAACGAGGCAGGAAGTCTCCCAGTATTTATAGTATAGGGAGAATGATCCCTAGTGATAATTTGGGAATTAAGGAGGAGCTAACTCCGACATATATATATATATATATATATATATATATATATATATATATATATATATATATATAAAAATTGAAGTGGGTACAAGAGGTTTTGCTGCAAGATCGTTATCTATAGCCCAAACTGATATTGGCTTGGACGGAGCTAAGAAAAGGAAGGCGATTCAAACCATAACTGATAGAGCAGAGAGGACTGCCAAATGGTTATGGATTAAACGAGACAGTTCTTGAACTCTCATGCAACAACAAAAATAGTTTATGCAATAACATTCGAAAAAGAAAAAGAAAGGAGGAAGAGGCGAGGGAGAAAAAAAGAGAAGAACAGGGAAATGGAAGGAAGAAAAATGTGTAAATAATATAATTTATAATATGAATTTTAATATGTAATTAATATAAATATCATTTTAAAATGTTTTTGTTTAAATACGTAACTTGAATTGTACAGGAACAGCCGATGAACATTTCATGTTAGTTTGCAAAGCGTGTTACTTGTAAATCTGTATAATCATTTTTTTTTTTAATTTTAAAATTGGGTAATTTTTTTACCTAATTTTATACGCATGTTTATTTTAAATTATGTATAACCAATAGGTTACGTTTCTTTTTTTCTTTTTTGTTGGGAGCCGGGGGCGAATTTCCAATTTATTTTTAACTAGTTTTAAGCATGATATATATCGGAAGATTTTTTGTTTTCCTTTCGTAATTTGGCCTATTTACACGAACGTTGTTTCGCATTTTATTATTGTATTTTGAACGTTTTCATAGTTTGTGTATAGTTTATTTGTGTATAGTCTATTTTCTCGATCGTAATTTCGCATTTCATTATTTGCATTTCAATTAGCTTTATAATGTGTGTATAGTTCAAACGACCCAGCATGTTTTTGGAGACTTAAAAAAATGGAGAATAATTAGTTGTAAAACTTGATAACACGTCCTTTTAGAAACGATAACTATCTCGAAATAATGTTAGGAATTAGTTTAAACGATATTAAAAAAAAAAAAACCGGGATTATTAACATGATAGAGCCGAGGAATAGTTTTTCAATGTTTAACTGTTGTTGAAAATAGAAATAGTGAGTGGGTGCGGGTATTTATTTATTTATTTTTAAGTAGTACTGACAGATAACTTCATTAATCATTTTTTTTTTTTAAGCGTATCACCCCAAGCAAGGCTGGAAGCCACTATCACGCAAGGGGTTAAAGAAGGGTTGGAGGAAGAGCAGATAGGAGTGGTAAAGGAGAGGATGTGGTGAAAGAGAAAGACAGTGGGTCGATCAAGGCAAGGGGGTTACAGAAGATTTGGAGCGAGAGCAGATAGGAATGAAAAATGAAAGGATGTGGAGAAGGGAAGTGGATAGATCAAGGCAACTGGAGATGTCGATTGACGCTACACTTAAACCGTTGGAGATTGTATTTGTCAGGGAAACAGTAATAGGGAAGGGAGTTCCACAGGCGAGATGTGCGAGACATGAAGCTATTGGAGTAGAAGAGACGTCTACATCTAACAGTTTCCACGGTGTAGGGGTGGGAGCGGGATGCCAGCCTGGTGGGGCGTTTAAATTCACGAGGCCCGGAGACAAGCGAAAGCAGCTCCTCGGAGCAATTACCGTGAAAGTACTTGTAAAAAAGGCAGAGCGAGGCAACGTCGCGTCTGTGAGAGAGCGACTGCAGACGAGATGACAGATCAGGGCCAATCACGTTGCCTATCCGTCATATATTATTATAAGGTTAAGAATTAGTTTTTAAGTTATACAGATTTTATAGACGATAATTAACCAAAACAAAACCGAATATTGTTAAAAATAAGGCACCTAACATTGTTTGGCAAACAACCGAGGGTGTTTAAGTTCAAGAATGTCAAATTACCTCCTCGATTATCCGCTCAAGCTGCTGTCCATTCGATAAACTGAAAAGGGAAAAAAGGAGCCATTTAAAAAATCAGTCCGCGCATTGGATAGCGTGTTACGAACACCCGAATCAATGCGCAGAAAACGTGGTCTACTTTCGTCCAATTAATATAAAGGCCAGTCTCTGATAACGGAAGGGGAGGACAGGGCTTGATCTTCCCTGATTGGGGTTGGCTTGGTGATGGGGTGTATGATGTTAAAAGACCTGAAACTTTCTGATGAACCAAATCAATTTACATCACTGACGACTTCCTCAGGTGTCCTAGTTATATTCAAAACAATATATATATATATATATATATATATTACGAATATTTGGGTAGCATGTTTTAATTAATACATGTCTCATTGAATAACTTAGACAAGTATTGTCTACTTATTTTAAAAAAACAAAACATTTGAACATTTCATAACTTAGTTATCTCCCCTGACGTTTACGTCGTCAAATTTAAATCATACAGTACATAACCTTAGCGTTTTTCACGTCACAGGTAAAAAAAAATAACTTTCAGGTGAATACAACAATTTTGTCTTAGAAAAATGATGAACAACAATTTTCTGTCTTAGAAAAAACACCACTCTGATGATGACATTGAACCAATGTCGAAAGTACTCGAAATAAATGAATATGAATCAACATGTTAATTTTCTCTCTTCCTTTAATAGGGATACTAAAAAGCTTGTCCGTGAATATGAAAGGATCCTATTGAAAATAAGTAGACAAAATTTGTTTAAATTATTCAATGAGACACACACACACACATATATATTAGTCGAGAATTTTTAGCTATTTCCATAATAAAGAAAAAACTGTAATACTCTCTCCACAATATATATATATATATATATATATATATATATATATATATATATATATATATATATATATACAGTGAGGTGAAACAAGTATTTGGACAGTAAAAAAATGGATTTAGAATCATATATGAAAGAAAAGCATTGACTAAAGCTCACAATATATTCGTAAAACAATTATAAATGCAAATAAACAGCGAAAATGAATTATTTGACACGTATATATATTTTATATACAAATTATTAAAACAGGTAGTGAAAAAAGTATTTGGACAGTTCCGAAATTATGTTTAAAATTAATGTTTTGAGTATATTTCATGCTCGAATGTGTTAGAATTTTATGGAATAGTCTAGAACATGCATTACTTAAAGGTGTTAGCTATCTTGATGGTCAGTTAATCCCAAGACGTCACACTAACAGTACTGCAGGATGCCAAAGCAAAGAGAGCTGTCGAAAGATCTTAAAGATCGAATTATTTCTGCACATAAAGAAATAAAAAGCTATCGTAAGATTTCTAAAGACCTATGTATACCTGTGAGCACTGTTGGGTACATAATTAAGAAATGGAAAGCCTTCGGTACTCATGAAAATATGCTAAAAACAGGTGCACCGCGCAAAATATCACAAAAATGTTCACGGAAAATAGTACGGCGAGTAAAAAATGACCCTTATGTGACTCGGAGAGAACTTCAAAAAGATCTCAGCAATGCAGGAACTCACGTATGCAAGAGGACCATAAGTTCTGAACTTCACCGACAACAATTAAAATCTCGCTCTCCTCGTAAAACCCCATTGCTAAAAAAACGTCATTTAAAATCCAGACTTGAATTTGCTAAAACTAATTTACAAAAGCATGATGACTATTATAAGCAAATTTTATGGTCTGATGAAAGCAAGATTGAACCTTATGGCCACAACGATGCTACCCATGTTTGGAGAAAGGATGGAACAGCCTTCAATCAAAAGAACACCATCCCCACTGTGAAGCACAGAGGCGGTAGTATTATGGTTTGGGGATGATTTGCATATAAGGGTACGGGACAACTGAAAATTAGTGAGGGCACAATGAATGCAGCTAAATATATTCAGATTTTAGAAGATTGCTTGCAGTCATCAGTTGAGAAATTAGAACTTGGACCAGATTGGGTTTTTCAACAGGACAATGATGCGAAACATACAGCCAAAGCAACACGTGCATGGCTTCAAAACAATAACATCAACGTGTTGACATGGCCCAGCTAATCGCCGGACATGAATCCAATAGAGAATCTTTGGAGAACACTGAAGAATCAGATTCGTGAAAGGCGACCAAAGAACCTCAGTGAATTGAAAGTTTTTGCAAAAGAAGAGTGGGCTAAAATTCCCACCAAATCATGCCAGGCGCTTGTAGAGAGCTACAGGAACAGACTGTGAGCTGTGGTTGCAAATGAAGGAGGACCAAGTAAATATTAAACACATTTAAAGCATAATTTATATTCTGTCCAAATACTTTTTTCACTACCTGTTTTAATAATTTGTATATAAAATATATATACGTGTCAATTAATTTATTTTTGCTGTTTATTTGCATTTATAATTGTTTTACGAATATATTTTGAGCTTTAGACAATGCTTTTCTTTCAATATATGATTCTAAATCCATTTTTTTACTGTCCAAATACTTGTTTCACCTCACTGTATATATATATATATATCTATAATTTAATAATTGTGTATTTGGGCAGCAATCCCTCTTTTATACAAGTTTCATTAAATACGACTGACAAGGTACAAGGTGAAGTTTCTTTTATTTACTTTCCTTGTTGGCTGCCGTGCCATGTAATTTAATAATTGTGTATTTAGGCAGCAATCTCTCTTTTATATAAGTCAGTTGTATTTAATGAAACTTGTATAAGCCGATCATAATAAATAAGCCGATCATAATTGTACTTTTATAAGCCCACTCAAATAAGCCTATCATGTCTACTTTTTGTTGACACAGCAAGTTTTGGCAATAGATGGGAATGAAACAATAATGATTGTAGCATTTTAATGACAAGTGCATTTGAACCCGTTACACATCGTCATGTGTGGGTAGTGGAATGACTATCGGCGTGGAAAGTGTAATCGGCAAACCGAGTTCAAATTCTGGGATGATCTGTTGTGTTCACTGCCGCGCTGATCACAGCGGGTAAAGGTATAAAAACGTTTCTTCTCTACCTAGCTATGGGTTAAATAAGAGAGTATACTGGACTTTCTAGCCTTGATGATGATCAGTCTAAGAAAAGGAAATCCATGAAGAATGCAACAGGAGACCACTCCACTTTCTTTACCAAGAATTCATGGCAATTCACATATAATAAAGAAAAGGAATGCGTGGAGAGCCAGGATCGCATACGTCCTGAAGGGACATGGTATTAAAATATATATTTGGGAAGGTATTGCGCTTTTTATTGCTACTGATTTTATCTTTACTCCTCCACTATTCTTGCTTCTTTTAGACATTTTTCTGCAATGATAAAAAAGTTTCTTCCACTAAAGAAAACTTTGATGATTAAAAACTGAATTTTGCAATTTTTCACCGAAAGATTGTTTCGGCAGGCTTCGACATTGAAACCGTATGTTGTGAATTAAAAAATAAATATTAGTGTTAATATTGGCTGATTGCTCCCATGACACAGAGTTCGTTGTAGTATTGTTGTTGCACTTTTGTCCTTTATAACATCTCGTTGCAATTACTGAGCAACACTTAACTCCTCTCCAGCTATAACATAATAAAGTCGTTGCCATTATTAATGATAACATACTTGTCCATAACTGAAACCCAGGTGCCGCTGATCTGGTCGGGTGTATCTGCACTTGGCGAAAGAAAGACCCTCTCAAGTTAATCTTGCATTTGTCTCCATTGATGGTCTGGCGTGACATTGAGTGCAAAGTCTATTCTGGCATGTTTTGGGGTGAGACGCACACTTCAATAATATGAAATCTTTACATGTATCTGGACATAATTAAGGGCTCTTCTCTGTTAATTGCATACGATTATCAAGACATCTATCAAGGTAACTGGTGAGCTGATTTTTAAGAAATATTTCACCACAAACAAGACTCAGGGTTTGCTAGGAGTGAAAGAGAATGAGAAGAGGTTTCAGGAAGACAGAAGAGGGCGATTGTAGGTTCCAGGGAAGCAAGAAATCGGAGGAGAGTTCCACGGGCGAGAAGTGTGAGAAAAGAAACTATTAGCATAGAACTTACGGTCGCATCTAGCTAGTAAAACGATGAGACTTAGTTGCTAATCAAGTAGTAGGCTTAAATTTATGTAGTCGAGATACCAAGGAGGAAAGCTCATCAGAAGAATTTCCATGAAAATATCTATAGAAATGAGAGGGGGAGACCACAGTACGGCGGTGGTAAAGTGACTGCAGTCATTGTAATGATAACGGTCCCTACGGATATCTTTTCCCCAATAACTGCTACTTTGTGAATTAGACTGCCGCATAGTTGCTCACCTGAACACTACAATCTTGACCTCATTGTCTAGGGTCAATCGTTATCCATCTTCCTTATCCTTATAATCCTCACATTCTATCGCCTATTTTTCTTTTCATATCACACACGTTTGCCTCGGGGTTCTTGATAAGATCCAGAGACGGATAGGCAACGTGATTGGCCCTGACCTGTCATCTCGTCTACAGTCGCTCTCTCACAGACTCGATGTTGCCTCGCTCTGCCTTTTTTACAAGTACTTCCACGGTAATTGCTCTGAGGAGTTGCGTTCACTTGTCCCCAGGCCTCGTGAATTTAAACGCCCCACCAGGCTGGCATCCCGCTCCCACCCCTACACCGTGGAAACTGTTAGATGTAGACGTCTCTTCTACTGCAATAGCTTCATGTCTCGCACATCTCGCCTATGGAACTCAGCTTCCCTATTACTGTTTCCCTGACAAATACAATCTCCAACGGTTTAAGTGTAGCGTCAATCGACATCTCCAGTTGCCTTGATCTATCCACTTCCCTTCTCCACATCCTTTCATTTTTATTCCTATCTGCTCTCGCTCCGGATCTTTTGTGGCCCCCTTGCCTTGATCGACCCACTGTCTGTCTCTTTCACCACATCCCCTCCCTTGCCACTCCTATCTGCTCTTCCTCCAACCCTTCTTTAACCCCTTGCGTGACAGTGGCCTCCGGCCTTGCTTGGGGTGATATGATTAAAAAAAAAAAAAAGAAAAAAAGTAACCCTCTACCTTGAGAGGTTCTTGAGCCTTTAGTATAAAATAACTTTCCCAAAAGCATTACTGTGACGAGAATATCAGTAACAAGTAAAACAAGGACTCGGTGGAGAGCTTTTAATGTAATCCTGCCGAGAGAATAAGGTTACGTATGTGTAATTTAAATGAATTGTTAATGATATTACTCTAGAAATACATTGGAAATCAGGAAGAAAGGAAGTGCCAGTGGCCATGAATTGCCGCAAGTGTTACTGATAGAACAGGATTGTTTTAGATTGACAGTTGGAAGAAGAAAGAAACTGGCTTTTGGTGAGAAATACTGACGAGAAGGAGACACGTCATGATGACTGGCATTATTCATCAGGGTGGGTCAGAGGAAATAAGCGTTCGTGCCAAATTTAACTGAAACAGAAGGAGCCGAGGCTGACGGATTGAAGCGGAGGGTGGGGTGGGATCAAGAATATCCGTTTAAGAAAGAAAGCAGAGTTTAAAGAGAGTTAGATACAAAACAGTTGTGATTGAGAGATATAGAAGCACGTGGCGGGGTGTGTGGAAACCGGACAAGAGAGGTGGACACGGGGAGAGGGGGAGAGAATCAGGAAATTTGTCTCGATATAGCAAATTTCATCGTCCCTGTGGTAGTCCCTTAATTCATCTTTTAATAATAATAATAATAATAATAATAATAATAATAATAATAATAATAATTTGATGAAACTGTTGTCCACGCAGTATCAGCGTTCGCGGTCCTTGCTGAGAACGAAATTATTAGAGATGACAGGCGAGGACAATATATTCATTGGTGTGTCTGCTCGAACACAATAGTATTAAGGTCCTGGATACAAATTACAAACACCACCCGAATGACGTCGCAAATGCGAATGGACAGACTATACTGTGGGGTGTGAAATTTCTCATCTCCACAGAGAGAAAAACGGATACAAATTGGCCAAACATAGTCATAAAAGATTTTGTTTTAAAAAAAGGAGCCTGCCAAGTAATTGATATGACTTGCCCATAGGATTCCATTGTTTCTTAAAAAGAATTTCAAAAACTGTCAAATTACAAGGACTTGCAAATCGGAGCAATAAAAATGTAGAAACTTATAACTACAATTATACCTGTTGTGACAGGGCACTTGGGTATGATAAAGAAGGGTACCGAAAATCATGTGAGTCAAATTCCTGGACACATCAGCATCTCAGAGATTGAAAAAGATTATTTTGTGCGAAACTGCACATATCATCCGCAAAACCCTCTCTATCTAAACGAAACGACCCAAAGGTACATAGATAACTCTCCTACAGTCGCCATTTTTACTCACAGACCCCGGATGAGACTTGGTAATTAAACACTTAAAATTACTTTCTGGAATGATGATACCACGCACAATAATAATAATAATAATAATAATAATAATAATAATAATAATAATAATAACGAAGGGACAATAATAATAAAAAAATTAGTAATAATAATAACGGAGGGACAATAATAATAATAATAATAATAATAATAATAATAATAATAATAATGTACCTCCTTATTGACATGGAAGTCCCTGCAGATTGCAATGTATCTTTGAAGATCTTCAAAACACTATCAAATACAAGGACCTTGAAATCGAAATCTCAAAAATGTGGCGCATGAAGACATTAAAAATTCCAGTTGTAGTTAGAGTCTTTGGATTTTTTGGAAAAGACTCCAAAAGACTTATTGAAAGAATCCCTGTTAGCTCATGCCATAAAGAAATACAAAAAATTGTACTAACAAGTACAGCCCACACCTTACGAAAGGCTTTATCTATGTAAAATATGCGCGATTTCTTTTCTCAAAACTTCTCAGTGGCAAATGCCATGATGCCATTTCAGATCTTAAGTCTCTGGTCGGGATCCGGAAAGAAATGAGTATACACCAGAAACCAAAGGAAATAAAACAATAATAATAATAACCTGGACTGGAAAATATGCCACTTCTACGGGAAGGAAACTGCAAGAAACTGGTATGAACATCAACCAGACCCGGTTACAGCGATAGGACATGTAACAATTTTATGAGACTTTACAATACACACAGACAGAACAATTAAAGCTAACCAGCCATACATCGTGATCAAAGACCATAAAAATAGAATGTGCTTTCTTATTGACAAGGCAGTCCCTGTAGATTGTAATGTATTTTTTTATATCATATCATATGAGTTACGCTCAGTAAAGCGTTATATCCCAGTTTGTATGTAGGTAATAGGAGTATTGAAAAGAATTCGGCCAAATCCACTTCCCAAATCAAATTCTGTCCAAATGTCAGGATTGACTTCGTTTTGAATCCCTTCTTAGTCGGGCCAAGAACTTCTCATTACCCTCATATATAAGTCTCTCAGTGTCTGTATATCTTAACTTATTTACGGAGGTTGATCAGTAAGTCCGCATCCTGACTAGTTATTAGCTGGATTTTGATCCGAAATCTATTATATTCTGTGATTAATCCTTACCACTGGATTAAGTGCATTGGCAGAACAAAAAAAAAAAAAATAAATAAAAAAATAAAATAAAAAAACAACAAAAAATTAAGAAAAAAGCAAAACAAACAAGCAAAAAACAACAAATAAATAAAAACAAACAAACAATACAGGTTATTTTGAAAGGTAAATGTTTATATAAATATTTTGTATAGATTGGGTTAGGGAAGTGATTCTCAACCGCCGTGCCACGGCATACTAGAGTGCCGCGCGATCCTGTTAAGTGTGCCACAAAATACTGTCACGGCATATATATATATATATATATATATATATATATATATATATATATAAAGGATGTTCCAATAGTTTGGACCGATTTCAGTTGTTTAAGTTTAAGCGTCTAATGATTTTTTCTTCTTCTTTCAGATTTGGCGGACATTTTGGGGCGATATTATTTTTCACACACAATTTCCATGACTTAAATAACATAATACAATAGAGAAATAAATAAATTTTCACCAATAACACTGATTTATTTACTGCTGACTTTGATCCGTCTTAATGAAACACCCTTATATATAATCCGTCTTAATGAAACACCCTTTATATATATATATATATATATATATATATATATATATATATATATATATTAGGTCATCCCATAAGTTCTGTCCGAATTTTAACTTTTTGTTAAAATGAACGAAATTTAAAGAGTATTTTATAATGTCTAATGGAGTTGAATATTATTTTTATGTTTAGATGCATTTAAACTGATCAAAGTGTATTTCAGAGAACAATAAAATTAAATTTTGTTTGATTAAAACTCTGCTAACATGGAAATACCCAAGAATCATTTGAGGCACATAATGCTTTATGAGTTCAAGAAAGGAAACTCAGAAGCCGAAGCGGCTAGAAACATTCACTCAGTTTATGGAGAAAATCCTGCTTTATCAGTTGAGGAATTGGCAGTGGTTCTCAGTTCAAACCATACAACTGTTCATCGTCATCTTCAACAACTTGGAAAAGTTCCTAAACTTGGAAAATGGGTGCCTCATGAATTGTCTGAAAACAATCTCAAATCCCGAGTTGACATCTGCTCTTCTCTCTATTCTCGCCAACTTGTTTCACCTTTTTTGGATAGACTTGTGACTGGCGACGAAAAATGGATCTTTTATCGAAATGTTAAGCGTCGTAGACAGTGGCTTGGTAAAGGGGAAGGACCCCAGCCACAGCCGAGAAGGGAACTTCATGGGCAAAAGGTTCTTCTTTCAATCTGGTGGGATTGCCAAGGAATAATCCACTTTGAATTCTTACCATCTAATGCAACAATTAATGCTCAAATATACTGTCAGCAATTAGAGCGTTTGAACCAAGCTTTGAGGAAAAAAAGATCTGCTCTAGTGAATCGAAAACGGGTGATGTTTCATCAGGACAATGCGCGACCACACACAGCAAGAATCACGTCACAAAAGATCGGTTGGGAGAAAATTCGTCATCCACCTTATTCTCCCGAACATGGTCCTTCAGACTACCATTTGTTTCATAGCTTACAGAATCATTTGGAAGAAACAGCTTTTGTAACACAGGAAGAGGTTAAAACTGACATTTGTGAGTTCTTCGAATCAAAGCCAAAAGAATTTTACAGTAATGGAATTAGTAAGCTTGTTAATAGATGGAAGGAAATCATAGATAGTCAGGGCAAATACATTTGTTGATTGAATCTGTAATTAAATGTAAAATTTGGTCACTTGTTTCAAAATTCAAAATTCGGACAGAACTTATGGGATGACCTGATATATATATATATATATATATATATATATATATATATATATATATATATATATATATATATATGAGTGTGTGTGTGTGTTTGTGAGTAATAATCCTACAATGTTAGTATTTGAATAAATGAATAAGTATTACATTTTTTTCTCAAATAATTCTTTTCACTATTCTTCGTTTAAGTTATTTTAAATACTTTTTTTATATTAAAAAAAAGTATTTTTATTTTTTAATTTAATATTTGTTTAGATAAATGAATATTAATCTTTTTTCATATAATTCTATTTAATATTCTTTGTTTAATTCAAAATTTTTACAAACTTATATTGAATTATGATTTATAATTGTCGAAGATATCGGTATGCAGCATTGAGCATTTGGTTTAATTATTTTCCTATATTTTAAATGTATATTACTCTGAAATTTATATAAAATGAAAATGACATTAATTGTACTGAAATTGTTATTTTTTTCATGGTAATATTTTATTGCACTTTCGCTCACCCGTAATTTGAAATGGAACGCAGATAAGTTGAAGGGAGGACAATCAGGGTATTTAAATTCCTAACATTTAAATGTACACCCTTTAAAAATGTTGCTAAATGTGCCTTGATATTTTCTTTTGATCCTATGTGTATCGTTGCTTAAAAAGGTTGAGAATTACTGGGTTAAGAGACATGGTGGAAAACAAATGCTTTTCTATCATTAGGTTACGAACTTATTGTATGTCAGAGAGTCCATCTCTATCATTTTCCCATTATGTTTTTTATTCATCAAAATGGTTATAAGAGCAACCACTACTACTGTAGCTGTGATGCTCTTCTGTGACCACTTAAGCCACTCAGACCATTGGTCATCCCTGACCTACTGACCAAACGTGGGTCATTTCCGTATCCGGCCCCTCTCGGAAGTCGCCGCTATCGAAGCGGGCTTGTTCCCTCCCTCTATAGACTTGTCCACGACCTTCTATCATCTTGCTCATGCGTTCTGATTTCTCATCCGCCACTACTTCTGAGACCTCTAGATTTCTGGCCTTCAGTTGCATGCACAAAAGCGCACCCTCTATAAAGAATGCACATTGATTTTTATTTGGCTAAGCCATATCGTTTATTTATATAACATTATAATGGGTTATCAGATAATTTCGTTCTTTTTTCCAGTGTTATTAGAATTAAAATGCAAAGTATTTTTACCGTAATGTTTTATGGTCTTTTGCGGCTCTATTCTTCCTCCATAACTTTTGTTTATCGTTTTTGAAATCTGATTAAATTTTCCCTCTTTTCAGACATACGACAATGAAGAGTCATGTAGACAAAACATTTTTCCATATCTGCTTCTCTTTGTTTTCAATCGACACAATCAACGCCCGACCTAATGTCGCTAATTTAATCAAAAATATTACTCAAGAGCTTGGTTGGGAAGTTCTACTACACCCACAGCATTCTCCCGATTTAGCGCCTTCAGATTATTACCCTTTTCGGTCGCTTTCCAAAACTCTGTGAGGCGTTTCATTCAACAGCAACACGGAATTGAAAACATGGCTCGATGAATTCTTCCGCCGATTTCTACCATCAAGGCATTGACAAACTAGTGAAACGTCGGCAAGAAATCGTGAACAATGAAAGGGAATATATTTTTTACAAATTTAAAAAAATTGTGGCTGAATAATAGACTTTAAATAAATGGCAAATTCCGTCTCTCTGTCTGTGTGTCTGAAACCCCTCTAACTCGGGCCACACTTGTTTTACATAGACATATTGTACCTTTCTGGAACCAGGATGATCTAGGGATTGCAAAGCTGTCCTTAATCTGGTGCTTGAACATCTAGTATTGGGAATTGTGTCCAGATGAGAGAGAGAGAACAGTTAAAAATTAAAATTTTAAAATAACTGAAAAAAAATTAGGGATTTTAAAAGTTTTTAATTGATACTGAATTTAAAGTAAGAAAAATTTTGTGAATTTAAAAAATAAATAAATTGAGTTTAAAATATCTCCAAAAGTTTGTGAATTGAGGAAACCAATTTTATTTCTTCAAAATGCCAAGGAATCGTAGTTAAAACGAAATGTTTCGTGACGTAAGGTTTTGATGTTCTAAGGAGTTTGTGATTTGAAGAACTCAACCTGACTTGGAATTTCGGTCGAAATCGGTATTTTGGCTGGGCTTGGACATAGAGCCTGAATCAGAGTTCAAGTGGGGTTTTGAAGTTCCATGGAATGAATTGAGGAATTCAAAGTTATTTCTTCAAAATTATGATTACTGTTTTCTAAGCTGGGCCAGAGGGCTGTTTAGTTTTGGGGCGGAGGAGCTAGCTTAAAGTTCGTATGGAGTGCGGCTTTTAAACTAGTAAATAAATAAATGAAAAATACAACAAAAAACGAACGAAATTAATCAGACAACCCAATAATTCTACTTGTTCCTCCGTTAGCCAGTAAGTTAGCTAGTATGCATTTTATACCCAGCCATTGCCTCAGATAAATAATGGACCATTTCGTTTTGATTGCGAGAAAAGAGGGAATAAAAAGACATATCCGAAACGCTGCTTAGTTTATGCGCGTGTAGTGTGACGGATATTAACGAGGAAAGCGTAATCGGTAAGCCGAGTTCAAATTCCGAACTAATGCCCTTGAGAAAGTACCTCCCAATTATGAATTAAATAGTCGGGTAGACTGGAGTGATGTGACGTCGGCAAAGTGTGTTGCAACGTAGGTAAAGAGTGATGTGACGTCGGCAAAGTGTGTTGTGACGTAGGTAAAGAGTGTAGAGACGTTGGCAAAGTGTGACGTAGGCAAAATGTTGTGACGTAAGGAAGGTGTGACGTGTGTGTGTCTGCGCGCGCGCGTTTTGTTGCATAATATTCTCGCCGTGCCATGTGGTGTTTGGATAGCTGTCCTTGCAAACAATTCCGGTGGGCAAGCCTGAGGCCATACTATGCTGTATTCTGCATCACTTTCCGGTCAGTTTGTATTGCCTTAGACCATCGGCAGTGACTGTTAATATAGGCTTCTTCTCCCTTAAAATTATACCCATGACTAAAACGATTAAACAAAATAATACTAAATCATCTTGCAAAAAAAAAAAAAAAACAAAAAAAAAAAAAACACACACCTGAACTCCTGAACAAATGAACACCTTTCTTTCTATATCATTCGTGATATTCGCACCAATTTCTGCAAAGCGGAGATTCCTTTCTCTTGGAACATTTTCCAGACACCCTAACTCTCTAGGAAACTAATCCAAACACTTCAATCTCTACCACTGAATTTTCTATCCCTAGCCATCTTGCTCTTTATCGAAAGGACTCTAGTGTCCACATACATAGCCTCGGTGTCTATGTTCGTGAAAATATCCAAGTGGTAAGGGCATTTTCTCTTGAGTCATCGGATTGTTTTTGTACGTAGGATCGAATCCTGCTGGAGCGCACATCTTTTCTTTTAGAAGATTTTTCGAATATTCAGGCAAGTAGAGAATTATAAATAAATACACCCTTTAATAAATAAATAGAGCATCTACTCAAATATGAGTATCCACTAAAAATAACGTTTAAGCAATATGCATGTATGTATATATGAATGAGCCCTTTATATTTTGCGGTGTTCAAAATCTGTTCACATCTAGCTGCACCCGTGTCATAGCTATTTATATCTGCATAGCTGTCACGCGCACACACACACACACACACACACACACACACACACACACACACAATCTATCTCAAACTTTTTATTTCTATGCATATATCTCAATTTTTTCTTATTTCAATCTTTTCATTATCTATCTATCTATATGTTTTCATATCTATATCAATCTTTTTATATCTATTTATTTCAGTCTGTTCACATCTATCTATCTATCTCTTTTTTCATATCTATCTATATCAAACTTTTCATATCTATCTATGTATTTCAGTCTGTTAACATCTATCTGTCTATCTATCTATCTATCTATCTATCTATATCTCTCTCTCTTTTCATATCTAACTTTTCATATCTATCTATGTATTTCAGTCTGTTCACATCTATCTATCTATCTATCTATCTATCTCTTTTTTCATATCTATCTATATCAAACTTTTCATATGTATCTATGTATTTCAGTCTGTTAACATCTACCTATGTATCTATGTATCTATGTATCTATATATCTATCTATCTATCTATCTTTTCATATCTAACTTTTCATATCTATCTATGCATTTCAGTCTGTTCACATCTATCTATCTATCTATCTATCTATCTATCTATCTATCTATCTATCTATCTATCTATCTATCTCAGCCTGTTCGCGCCGGTGCGACCGTGTGTAAATCTGGGGTTGTTTTTCTCTTTCGACATCATGTAAATGTCAGTTTTCGGTAGGAAGGAACGTCCTTCTTAAGACAAAGGTCATTTCAATAACTAATAATTTTGTTTGTCACTAGAACTTCTCCCAATGATTCGGTTTAATATCTGGCCGGACGACCAAGGCGCCCTTTGGACACAAAAGTATGCCGATGACACAAAGCACTTTCGGAAAGAAAATTCACTAACGATACGTATTCACACACACACACACACACACACACACACACACACACACACACACACACACACACACACACACATATACACATGAAGGGTGACGCAGTAGTTGCACACCATAGGAATAATTTATTAAAAGTATAATTACACATGAAAATTTTATTTACCAGTTATTTAATTGTTATATGCGCTGTTCAAAATGTCGTCCTTCTTTTTCAAAACACATTTAATTTTTGCATGATTCATTATCACGTCGGAGAGTTTCCTCTGTCATTTTACTGCATTTATATTTAATTCTTTCTTTAAGTTCTGATAAACAACTGATTTCAAATATATATATTTTTGAGGGATCTCCCCTTTTTACACAAATGGACTCACCCAAGGTATACATATACTACTACCAGTGGATACCCGGGAGTGAGTGGACAGTCAGACGGTGCAAGAGTCACAGTAACGAGCCCGTAGACTCAGTAAGAAGTCATACAGCGATACGTCGATATCAAAGACTGTATATATATTTTGCTACTAACCCGCATTCCTGGAACTACTAACCTGTATTACCAGTTTGTATTATTGCGTTAATACATTTATTTTCCTATATTCATTCTTGGCGTTTGTTATAATTTGATACCGGATTTCATCCCGGAATCCACAACACACACACACACACACACACACACACACACACACACACACACACACATATATATATATATATTCAAACATGTTTCTTTGAATAATATAGACATATTGTGTCTATTTTTATATTGATCTTTTCCAGTTCTCCAATCAGTTTCTTGATGTTAAGATGAAATTCATCAAGGAAAGCGCCGTAGTTTTTGTTAACCCAAGTAATTTTCGATCTTCTCCGAGGTCATCAATAAGTCTTCTCCGTCAACTAATGTTTTAGAAGAATCCAATATTGTTTAAAGTTCCTTTCGGAGATTGTATCTCTGACAAAAAAGTAAGTGCACATGTTGGTTTGACAAACATAACATTATCAAAACGTCTTACACTACATTTGTCGGATACAAGTTCTATTGCACAACATCTAAAAACACATTTCTGTCCACCGTCACAATGCAGGAAAATACTTGTTGACAACACCAATATACTACACCACGAAAATAATAAACAGAAACTTCAAATTATCGAGGCGCTTTCCTTTATATTTCTTTTATTTTTTATTGGATTTTATTTATTTTTTTATTTTCGTTTTTTTTTTACATTTATTTATCTTATTTTAGAGAACATACATTTAATTTTTCTTTTCTATTGTTTTTTTATGGAATTTTTTTGCAAAACAAGGGTTTCAACATAAAGAAGATGACCAGAAATGGGTAGAAATGTAAAATGGCATTATATGCATTTTAATATGTTGTTGCTATATTCGTAGTAAATTTTGTTGAGTGTTGGTTGGTTGATTTTGATAAAAAATAAAAGAAATATTAAAATAAGAAAAGAAATCAGAGAATGAAAAAAAAAAAAAACAAGGATTAAAATGAAGATAGATTTTAATCAAAATTAAAAATGATTAAAAAGTAAGTTTATTAAAAATAAAATTAAAGTAATAAAATTAAAAACGTAAATGAAAAAGAAAAATGAAAAAGAATAATTGCAAGTAAACATTATTAAAAAGTAAAATAATTAAAAAATAAGAATCTGTAATGTTATCAGTCCTGACCTGGCATTTCTGCTTAAGTCGCTTTCTTACCGCTATAGTATAGCATCTCAGTGCCGGTTCTATAAATACTTTTATGGTAATTGTTCTGATGAGCTTTCGTCTTTTCTAACTAGACTTAAAAAATGTAAGCATACTACTAGATTGGCGGCAAGGTCTCATCATTTTACTGTTGGAATGATATCGTTGGTTCTATGCTAACATTTTCTTTTCCTGCACTTCTCGCCTGTGAAACTATTTTCTATCTTCTTGCTTTCAAACCAACTTTGCTCTTCAAAAATTTAAATGTAGTGTCAATCGTTATCTACTGTCTTCTTGATTCCTCTTCTTTTATTTTTCTATTTCCTTAAATGTTTCTGTTTCTTATTCTTTAACACTCAGTAACCCCCTTGTGTCTTAGTGACTTTATTGCTTTGCATGGGGGTGAAATGATTAAAAACAAAAACAAAAAAATTAATAACAACAAAAATTAGAAACAATAATTAAAATTATTAAAAAGTAAAATAATAAATAAAATCAGAAGCAAAAATGGAAAAGAAAAGTTAAAAAGGATAATTAAGCATTATTAAAAATTAAAATGTTAAAAAATAAAATGATAGAACAATTGATGAAAGAAAAATCATACCTCATACATTTTTTGTACTAAAATGGCTGCTACCTCTTTAATAAATAGTTTATAATTTCTTGCGCATGCGTCTTTCATATACCCGGTTGGATGTTATCGAAGGCGGTAGACACAAGGCATGCCCAAATTGCCATATTTTTCGTTTGTCGTCTGCTGACCTTTGATTTGGGTGAAGACATTTTACTTTGCAGCCCCCAGCCTCCCTTTTCATCATCACTTCCTCTCTCTCAGAAGTAAAAATGTTTCAATTAGCGACTGGGGTAGTGTGCAAACATCACATTTCGGTGGGCCTTTTTGGACAAACTCCGCCCTAAGAATACAAAAACAAAAACAAAAAAACAAACAAAAAAAAAAAGATAGAGAGAGAGTGAGAGAGAAAAGGAAAGAAACGAGAAGTAAAAAGTCAATAAAAAAATTATGCTCGCGTATTTTTTCTTAAGTGTCATAATTCCTAAATAGCAAATGCTAAGATGATAGGTTTAACATGAGCTAAAAAGTTTTCTGGGAATATAAATATCCGGATAAAGGGAATTTTGGTTACGTTTCTTAAGCAGCTTGTAATGATTGAGTTTTCTTTGTGAAAAGTTTATGGGTGAATCTGCTCTTGAAAACATACTCGTACTGAGGGCGTTTATTTTTGTAGGAAATTTTTCAACCACCAAGTTTGTTCCCGATCCCTTTTTATTAAGATACCGCCATTTATTAATTTTGTACTTTTTTGTGCCTTTAAATGATTTCCCGACAACTTTTTGTTAAGACACTTCCGTTTATTGCATATTTACGAAAAAACAGACCCTTATTTATTAAGAGCCTCCCCATTTTGTATTCTGCATCTAACAGTGATTTTATGAATTTAGTCTTTAAAAATATTTCCATTACGCAGTTTAGTTTCGACAGTATTTACTGTCCCCCCCACGAGGGATAGATGTGGCACAAGGCCGGGTTTAAAGTGGGGTATTCCCGAGCCCGTAGGCTCGGCCAAAAAATGCCCGTAGATCGCGTATAAATGGGATCGGGTTGGTCAACCTCCCCGAATAAGACTCTGCCCTTCGGCGGAGCCTCGTCTGGGTTCCTCTCTGCTCAGAGGCAGAGAGTTCGACCGTCTAGCCGAGTCGTCCGACATCGACAGTTTAGTTTCGACATAATCTCTTTATGTGTGCTATTTCTCTTCAGGACATGGGCGATCATGACTCTCCTCGGCAACATAGAACGGAGACAAAAAAAACAACTTGACAAGGCTGAACTAATAGATGGCTGAAGATGAACTACAACGTCAAAGACTGAACATAAAGGAACAGTTATTACTGAAGTCAATAAAATGCAGGAAGCTGTGGAGACCCACGATCGCCAACGTCCTGAAGCGACATGGCACATAGAAAGAGAGACAGAATGCACTTGGTGTTGTGATGTATGTTCGGCTATGTATGGGTTCAGACATGTTTCTATATGCCATGTCTCTTCAGGACGTGGGTGATCATGACCCTCTACAGTTTTATTAACTTCAGTACGCTCGCTCTTTGACGTAGTGGTTCACATTCAGCAATCTATTGATTCAGAGTTGTCAGGTAGATTTCTTGCTTCTCTCTTCATACTCCTTGTGTATGTTAACGCATTATACACAAGGAATATGATACTCTTTTTCTATAGTAACCGTGGCCGAGTGGTTATTCTTAATTGTTGTTGTTCCCAGGTCCACCCTGACCCGGCATGGTAGTATCTGTTTGGGTCCTAGCTATGGACAAATAGTGAACCCCCAAACTGGGGTCAAAACATTATGAAAGAATAATATTAGATTTTTTATAGTAAATTGTTATATACCGCACCTATGAACACTAATGGGTATGTCCCAATCCTCATAATTACGTTGGGTAGGGGCAATATGCTGTCTAAATTGGCAGCGTGAGCTGTCAGCGAGGGAAGCTCTTCCCGTGTCGAAATCTCTGCCTTTGGACATAGAGGAAGCCGGACGAGTCTTTGCCGAAGGGCAGTTTCGTCCGGGGAGGTAGACAGATACCCGATCCCGCGTATACAAGGTCTACGGGTAATTTTTGCTCAGCCCACGGGTTCGGATTTCCCCACATTAAATTTGGCCTTGTGTCGCATCCTACCTCGTGGGGAGGCAGATAAATATCGTAATATGCTAAGTAGTTCACCACTAGCAGTGGTTTACCAACTTCACGCCGCTGGCGAGTATTGTATTTTGTTTATGTTATAAAGATTGCCATTTCATTTCCAACTTCCGTTTGGGTTATTTCTCATTCAGTAACCTTTCCTAGGTTACAACATAAATATTTCCAGTAATAGAGTTTAATAGTACAAAAAACAAAATCTAGTGATAGAAACAAAACAATTTCAGTAATAGATTTTAATGATATAAAATTACCAAAACTTCCAAGAAAATTAATTTTCGTCATTAAATGACTCACAAGTTGATATACCGTTAACCCCCACTAAAAAAACAAAACAAAACGAAACAAAACAAAAAACAAAACAAAACAAAAAAACACACGAGTGGTTATAATCCTCGTTTCCAGCTATGAGACCGGGGTTCGAATCTCATCATGGTCGATTTATCGGGAAGGTGACCTCTATGTTACCGGCCTGGAGAGTGGCACTTTTGGAAAGTGCTTGAAAACCATACCACGTGTTAAATTGGGTAGACGGGAGTTTTGGGAAGCTGTCTACATCCACTCTTTCAGCACCTGATATTCTCAAGCGGTCACCCATCTAGGTACTGAGGAGACTCAACGTTGCTTAACATCGGTGATCGGACGAAAACCGGTGTTGGTAATAGTGCATAATAGCGCCTCCTATGTGCGAGCATACAAAATAAAAGAGTAGGGTACGTTTTATTATTTTTATTTAAAAATGGATTCATTTAATTGATTATTATGGCAGCAAACACCTCTCGAAATACAAAAAAACAAAAGCAAACTTTTGAAGAGAATTTCTTTAGAAACAAAAACTGAAAGAAAGAACCGGTCTGATTCGGTAAGAAAAAACAAAAGATGGTGGAGTGGGGGAAAATTTTGTGTCAACAGACTGCGCACACACACGGAGAGCTCCAGCATCGAAGGAAGATTTCTGAAAAGATTGTCTGGTTTCAGCTGTAAAATTTGGAGAGACGTACAAATTCGTAATGCCACCAAGTGGCAAATTCTTCAGCCAAGTATGTTTATAGTTACTTTGCCAAAACATTCAAAGAGACAGCAAAGACCAATCCCAGACTACGGCTAACCAACCCATGAATTCTCGCTCTTACTCATACACATCTTCCAACACATTCACAGACACACGCGTACACAGTTGAAAACCCACCTAGTTCAGATATAAACACATTCACGCATACACACCACCCACCTAATTCAGTATAAACACATTCATACATACACACACACACACACACACACACACACACACACACACACACAAATACATATATATATATATATATATATATATATATATATATATATATATATATATATTACACGCAACTATTTATCTTTTTATAGAAAAACCAGGATTTTATAATTTTTAGTAGAACATTATACAATGAAAATATTATTAGATTTTATGCAAACATCATATTAGATATTTATTACTTAATTCGACATCATTGAAATTGTAAGCGAAAATATGTGGCAGACCAAAAATAGGTCCACTCCTGTGAAATAAGTTAATTTTATTTTATACTGTAAGTATATTTTCAAACCAAACTTATTTTGTTTATGTAGAGGAATTAATTACATTTGACTATAAATAGTGAATACAATGTTAAAATAGTTCTTAGCAAAACATAGTTTTTTACTGCATTTGACGTTTGTTTAAAAGGGTTGCGCATGGGAAAGAAATCTCTCCTGTTTCTAAGGAACGTATTCTTCCTTTGTACAAATAGAACATCTATCAAGAAGAGCTTCTTTTATATGCCCTATTACTTCAGGACGTAGATGATCATGACCCTCTACATCAGCCATTCACAACCTTTCCTCCATCATTGACCCCCTCGGCTTTATGTATTTCTCCATTTACCCCCTACTCCCATACAAAAATTCATAGCCATCATAAAGCATTGATGTACAATTTCGTGACTAAGTGAATGAATTATTTTTTCATTCAAAATTCTAAGGGTTCTTTTAGTCAAAATACTAAAAAAAAATACTAAGTGTTGAGTCTTGACTCATTGTTGAATCTTGGCTAATGCATGGAATAATAATACAACACAAAATGTACTTAGAACATTAATGTATTATAACAAGAAAATGTACACAATATTTACATATAGTATTTCTGTATATTTCTGGGAAGACCGGTCCTGGAGAATGTGTTGACTAAGTCGCAGTCGGTCAGAGTCTCTAGTTGGATCTCGTGATTCCCGAGATTCACTTGACCTCCCACAGGGCCAGGTTGTGACACAAGGTCAGGGTTTAATGTGGGAAGGGAGGGGGAATGGACCCGAGTTTTCACCCGGGCCGCAGTGCTTTGGCTTTAGCTGGTCTTAGCTAGTCTTAGCTGCGATACTACCAGCGCAGGGACGAATCCCTGCCGCCGGCCTGTATTGGAGAAGGAATCCCGGCCCCATAGGCGATCATTCAGTGAGTAATCTGCGAACAGATACTACACGGGATTTACTTGACCTCCCACACGGTCAGGTTGTGACACAAGGTCGAGTTTAACGTGGGAAGGGAGGGGGAATGGACCCGAGTTTTCACCCGGGTCGCAGTGCTTTGGCTTTAGCTAGTCATAGCTGGTCTTGGCTGGTCTTAGCTGGTCATAGCTTGTCCAAGCTGGTCAGAGCTGGTCATAGCTAGTCAGACGTAGCCACGATACTACCAGCGCAGGGACCAATCCCTGCCGCCGGCGTGTATCGTAGGAAGAATCCCGGCCCCATAGGCGATCATTCAGTGAGTAATCTGCGAACAGATACTACACTTTGATCTTAGCCTTGGGATTTACTTGACCTCCCACATGGCCAGGTTGTGACACAAGGTCGAGTTTAACGTGGGAAGGGGAGGGGGAATGGACCCGAGTTTTCACCCGGGTCGCAGTGCTTTGGCTTTAGCTAGTCATAGCTGGTCTTTGGCTGGTCTTAGCTGGTCATAGCTTGTCCAAGCTGGTCTTAGCTAGTCAGACGTAGCCACGATACTACCAGCGCAGGGACGAATCCCCGCCGCCGGCCTGTTGATTTACTTGACCTCCCACAGGGTCAGGTTGTGACACAAGGTCAGGGTTTAATGTGGGAAGGGAGGGGGAATGGACCCGAGTTTTCACCCGGGCCGCAGTGCTTTGGCTTTAGCTGGTCTTAGCTTGTCCAAGCTGGTCTTTAGCTGGTCATAGCTAGTCTTAGCTGCGATACTACCAGCGCAGGGACGAATCCCTGCCGCCGGCCTGTATCGGAGAAGGAATCCCGGCCCCATAGGCGATCATTCAGTGAGTAATCTGCGAACAGATACTACACTTTGATCTTAGCCTTGGGATTTACTTGACCTCCCACATGGCCAGGTTGTGACACAAGGTCGAGTTTAACGTGGGAAGGGGAGGGGGAATGGACCCGAGTTTTCACCCGGGTCGCAGTGCTTTGGCTTTAGCTAGTCATAGCTGGTCTTTGGCTGGTCTTAGCTGGTCATAGCTTGTCCAAGCTGGTCAGAGCTGGTCATAGCTAGTCAGACATAGCCACGATACTACCAGCGCAGGGACCAATCCCCGCCGCCGGCCCGTATCGGAGAAGGAATCCCGGCCCCATAGGCGATCACTCAGCGAGCAATCCGCGAACAGATACTACACTTTGATCTTAGCCTTGGGATTTACTTGACCTCCCACATGGCCAGGTTGTGACACAAGGTCGGAGTTTAACGTGGGAAGGGAGGGGGAATGGACCCGAGTTTTCACCCGGGTCGCAGTGCTTTGGCTTTAGCTAGTCATAGCTGGTCTTTGGCTGGTCTTAGCTGGTCATAGCTTGTCCAAGCTGGTCATAGCTAGTCAGACTTAGCCACGATACTACCAGCGCAGGGACGAATCCCTGCCGCCGGCCTGTATCGGAGAAGGAATCCCGGCCCCATAGGCGATCATTCAGAGAGCAATCTGCGAACAGATACTACACTTTGATCTTAGCCTTGGGATTTACTTGACCTCCCACATGGCCAGGTTGTGACACAAGGTCGGAGTTTAACGTGGGAAGGGAGGGGGAATGGACCCGAGTTTTCACCCGAGTCGCAGTGCTTTGGCTTTAGCTAGTCATAGCTGGTCTTTGGCTGGTCTTAGCTTGTCCAAGCTGGTCAGAGCTGGTCAGAGCTAGTCAGACTTAGCCACGATACTACCAGCGCAGGGACGAATCCCTGCCGCCGGCCTGTATCGGAGAAGGAATCCCGGCCCCATAGGCGATCATTCAGAGAGCAATCCGCGAACAGATACTACACTTTGATCTTAGCCTTGGGATTTACTTGACCTCCCACATGGCCAGGTTGTGACACAAGGTCGGAGTTTAACGTGGGAAGGGAGGGGGAATGGACCCGAGTTTTCACCCGGGTCGCAGTGCTTTGGCTTTAGCTAGTCATAGCTGGTCTTTGGCTGGTCTTAGCTGGTCATAGCTTGTCCAAGCTGGTCAGAGCTGGTCTTAGCTAGTCAGACTTAGCCACGATACTACCAGCGCAGGGACGAATCCCTGCCGCCGGCCTGTATCGGAGAAGGAATCCCGGCCCCATAGGCGATCATTCAGAGAGCAATCCGCGAACAGATACTACACTTTGATCTTAGCCTTGGGATTTACTTGACCTCCCACATGGCCAGGTTGTGACACAAGGTCGGAGTTTAACGTGGGAAGGGAGGGGGAATGGACCCGAGTTTTCACCCGGGTCGCAGTGCTTTGGCTTTAGCTAGTCATAGCTGGTCTTGGCTGGTCATAGCTTGTCCAAGCTGGTCATAGCTAGTCAGACGTAGCCACGATACCACCAGCGCAGGGACGAATCCCTGCCGCCGGCCCGTATCGGAGAAGGAATCCCGGCCCCATAGGCGATCATTCAGAGAGTAATCTGCGAACAGATACTACACTTTGATCTTAGCCTTGGGGCCGCGTAGAGACAAAGATCTCGTGATTCTTCCCCTGTCTTCCGGTACCAACCATTATTTATATAGTCGGTAGTCACCTATGTAGATTAGGTGGATCCTACCACAACACTAAGCGACACTCAAAATACTGATTTCTTATTTAGTACTAATCTACTAATTTTTTTAGTATAAGTTAGTACTCTGTATAAAATTCAGTATTTTTATTAACGTTTGTAGTCATTAATAAAAAAATATTCATTTTATCCGCTGTATGAGTAGATCTACAAATTAATAATAATCATAATCATATATTAAAAAAAAAATTTTTTTTTAGAATTTTTTTTTTGGCAATTTAAAATTTTTTGGGAAAATACTAAAAAAATTTTTTTTTGAATGAATGATTATGATTAGTACTGACTAGTTTGTGACTAAAAATTGTGCAAATTAGTCATTAGTAAAAATACCAAAACATTATTTTTTAAATTATCAGGTACTTCAATTATTTACCCCCGACTATATAATTTTTTACCCACTAGGGGTAAATTTACCCCTGATTGAGAACCTCTGCTCTACATCTTCCTGTCCCTTGTAGCTCTTAATAAGTTTTGTCTTTTTTGTTATTTCTCCGAAATCCTGTTCCACCATCCATTTACTCAAGCTCATCAAGTATGTTACGCGCTGCTTTCCTCTGTCTTGTGAGTATCAGGTTTCTTCCTGGTGTTAAGTATAAATTTCCTTTTTGTTTCCATTTTCTCCAAATCCTTGTCATTGATCACACGTTCGGACCATGGAATGTGAAGGAAATGGAAATAGTTCGCCTGTGTATGCCTTGCATAGTGGGTCATAGCCGTAAAGGTCTGAACTGCTCTAACTAAATAATGTAGATCGTTAGAACTTTTTCCATGAGAATAGTAATAAAAGAATGATAGACTTGCGACGTTGCAACAGTGGGAATGCAGTTATAAGGTGGAAAATTGTTTATCATCCACAACGCTTTTGAACACTATCAAGATTGGAAAGAGAAGATTGGGCAGTTCCAGTCCAGATATGGCAGCAATGCTCTCTTTTTGACCTTAGCTGACTCCTGTAAAGATAGAGCATGGCAGAAGAAGTAAAGTACTTTCTGGAGCGGTCTGAGATGCTGACCATTTTTCCAACGTCTTTAGTAATGGATCGGAAGTATGTGTTCCAATTGAGGTCTGTGGTGAATTACTTCCAATAGACTTTCAAATCAAGGAGCATTTTTGAAAGTGCAACCATTCCTGTTCCAGTGTGATAATAATCCAAAACATTCTGCTAAGAAAACAATATAGCTTCTCAGGTAGCAAAAGGTAAAAGCGCTTAACAGATCCAACATGACATTAGATTTAAATTCAACTATTAATTTGTGGAATGCATTTAGACTGAAAATACCAAAACGAAGACCATCCACAAAGATGAAATTGAAAACTTGACTACTGTCAGATGAACAAAAAAAAACATTCTTGTGATGAGGCAAATCTAGTGAGGTCAATGAATACAAACAGAAGTAAAAAAAATAAAGGCGGCCATATCAAATACTGATTTGTAGTAACTTCTTCAGCAGAGGTTTGCTTATTTCTGGACTGCTAAATTTTCATATTTTTGGTTTTACACATTCAGTACTGAAGAATATAGCAGTAAATATACTTAACAAATATCAAAATTTCATCATATTCCACTGGAAATATGAAAATTTTTATAGATAAAATAATTGAACAGAAAATTAATTTTTACAAAAATGATAGAGGTGTTCTTATTGGTATAGTGTATATATATATATATATATATATATATATATATATATATATATACATATATATATATATATATATATATATATATATATATATATATATATATATATATATATATATATATATATATAATGACTGGCAGCTCGTATCTGAGTATGCCTATCTACTAGGGCGGTTAGCCAATCCGTGTCGTAGACGGCTACCAAGGCACATTTGTTTTTGTTCAACATAATACAGAACACACCTATGGTTTATACTACAACTATGCTGAACATACGTTAGTTACAGTTTCTGGGAGAGAGCGCATTATCTGGTGTGATCAACAGTCTGGAGATGGCCAGGACGCTCAAACCCTCGGTCACGATGACTTGTGACTTCGTGCTAGCACAACAATCGACAGCTCTCAGATAATTCCAGTTTCACTCGCAAGTCTTGGGTTAAGCCATGGTATGGTTTTAGGGCATTATCCGAAGGAACTACACGCTTTTTTTAATCAATATATATATATATATATATATATATATATATATATATATATATATATATATATATATATATATATGAACGCAATGTTTATGACTTGAAATGTCCACTTTCATATTTACATACGATCTATTCTTGATATTGAGCACTTTTAGCCGTAAATATAGCATACATTGAAACTATATTTTTAGCATATCTATCTATCTATCTATCTATCTATCTATCTATCTATCTATATATATATATATATATATATATATATATATATATCTGTGTGTGCGCATGTCTTGTTTGAGTAGATATCTCTGTTGATATAACAGTCAAAAGTCTTATTAAATTAAATCAGTACTGATGAGATATAATGCCGGATTAAAATTGTTTTTAACCCATTAATTGATTTTATCTATCTATCTATCTATCTATCTATCTATCTATCTATCTATCTATCTATCTATATATATATATATATATATATATATATATATATATATATATATTACAGGGTGTATCAAAATACTTTTACAAACTTTGGGGCGGGTTCCTGACATCAAAACAAGGTAAAATGTCCATATAAACATATGTCTAAAAGGTCATTGTTGTGCCTCAAGTCAGCAACTCATGACAAATGTTCAAAATGTCCTTCGTTTGCTTCTGCACACTCATGCACCGATCTGATCATTGACTGCCGAATCCTTTCAAATACTTCCACATGGTGTCGAATGGTTTGGCCGGCCTCCATGACACGTTGTTTAAACGTCTCTGCGTTATTGATTTCTGCTGCATAAACTAATTTTAGGTGGCCGCACAGGTATAAATCCAAAGGATTGAAGTCGGAGGAACGTGCTGACTATGGAACCGGTCTTCACCTACCTATTCATCTTTCATGGTAGATATCATCTAATGCATCAGCTCATGTAACTAAATGTGCTGGAGCCCCATCAGGCATGAACCTCATGCGTCTTCGTATTAGCAGGGGTACAACCTCTAGCAGGTCTGGAAGTCTGTTTGAATTAAAGTCCCTGTAAGACGTGCTGGAGAACATAGGGGCCTACCAGACAGTAACCTGCAATTTTAGCCAACAGATTAATCGTAAACTGATGCTGGTGTCAAGCCTGTACTGTACCATCGGGATTCCGATCAGCCTACAAATGCTGGTTGTGTAAATTTGTTATTCCATTTCTTCCAAATTTTGCCTCATCCGTAAACAAGACTGAAGAGACAAACAAAGGATCGGGAGTTTGTGCAATAAACCACCAACAAAAGTTCTGTGGTGAGCGATCAGAAGGCGAAAGGCCCAGCACACGTTGTTAATAATACGAATACAGAATCTGCTCTTGAAGTATCCTTCATGCGGTACTTTGAGATGTATGACATGCTAGGGGTACTTGATGTACTGATACCTGGATCGTCTCCGACGGCGCGGAGAATGTGTTCTTCGTGGTCAGGCGTACGATTTCGGTCTTCCTGGATCCATAATTTGTGGTGCTACGGATCCTGTCTCAGCAACGCGACGATAAGCAGCAGAAAAGGTTTGCATGACTCGGCTGCCTACGGTCTGAATACGCTATCTTATACAGCCATGCGGCCGTATGCAAAATTCATATCTGTGTGCTCCCGATATGAATATCCTGCCATTGTTAAACGGAACACATCTAAGTTAACTCACTACTACACGCGTTAAACGTTAAAGACAGACTAGCCACAAATGTACATGAATGACAAATGTAACCTAGTCTAAATGGCAACACAGTGTCATGTAACGTAAACTTTCTTTAAACTAAATGGCAACACAGTGCCATCTACCGTAAACTTTCTTTAAGCGTAATCGCCAGGCCTGACGATTGCGCTTAGCATGAAAAAGACTGTCGCTTCTGAGTGTTGACTTCAATATCTACTTTTATATTTGCATAAGCTCTATCCCAGATATTGAGCACTTTAACCGATAAATATAGCATACCTTAAAACTATATATATATATATATATATCTATATATATATATCTATATCTGTATATCTATATATATATATATATATATATATATATATATATATATATATATATATATATGTATGTATGTATGTATATATATATATATGATACGTCACGTGTATTTGAAGATTTTTGTTTGCAGGATTTTTGCCGAAATGAAAGTTTTTATATGCCAGTGGGCCATGTATGCCATCAAACACGGTAAGATCTTTTTTTTAATTGAAACTACATTCGACATAATTTGAACTATTAATTCTAAGTATCTTTCAGGCATGAATCTACAACCGAAGTACGTTTTTTCTTTCGTTATTTGCGCAAGAGCTAATAAGGCGAATCTCATAGTAGCCTGGCTGGCACTTTGGATATAAAAGGAAGTTGGAGGGAAAATATGTCCGAGAGAAAGAACAAAAATAGAAAGAATGAACTTGGAAGGAAGTCGAGGAAGGAAAGAAGAAGGACAAATGTTGGCAATTTGACCAAAAATTGGAAGTGGAAAACACCCACACTCTATTCCACGAGTCGTATATACAGTGTGCGATGGATAAATTGTCGTCTAAATTACGCAAAAATGAAAATAACACTGACAGCTCATTTTAACAGATATATTATGACACAAAAATATCTTGAAATACGAAGCGTAAATTTATTTAATAAAATCGCCTTTGGCTTCATCCACGGCCTCCAGACGATTTCATTATCTCCTGCAATTCTTCAGGATGTCTCCTTGTTTAAGTTGGTGGATGTTGCCATAATCCTAGCATTCAGTTCATTTTTAGGGTTACAAGGAGTTTTCTTGGCCTCTCGCTCAACTGCGCCCTACACATAATAATCAAGGGGGTGGAAATCTGGGGAGTTAGGTGGCCAGATGTAAGGAGTGATGTGGTCGGAGAAATTGTCTGACAGCCATGACTATGTTCTCCTGCTCGTGTAGCATAATGCAGAGTCCTGTTGATAGACATAGGGTCTTCCAGCAGCAATCCTCTTCACCCAGGGTAGCACTACCTCATCAAGGCACTTGATGTAGGCCTCCGTGTTGAGTCTGAGGCCGTGTGGGAAGACGAATGGAGGCATAAGGCCGGCATCACTAGTGATTACTCAAACACCTTCGTAATCACCATTAGACTCATCCAACTCTTTCCAAGTCCTCTGCACTGTCCTCAGATTGACACCGAAACACTCTGAAATGTTCGTATTGAAGCTTCCGGCGCGAATGTCAACCAGTACAGCATACCGTTTCTAAATTTCTGGCAGAGTGAATTGCATCATGGGGCTCTTTTTCTCACAGACCGTGCCCAACTGACTATGCTGTGCAGTCGATAAAAACAAACAACGCGCATGCGCGAAATTAAAAATATAAAATGGCGACAATACGAGATCTGTCTGAAAGGTAACGTGACTGGGTATGTTGCGTGAACTCTGTGCAAAAAAGGATAAGTGCATTGTGTTATTTTGTACATATTCTGTTTGTAATATATCTGTGTTATCCCATACCTGTGTTCGAGTTATTCTTCATTGGTTCTACCTTGGACCATCACCATGGTACAAGGAACCTGGACCATAACAATATATATAAGGGAAAATTCGTTGACTCTAATTCGGTGCTCATAAAACATAGAAACTAATAAATAAAATAGTATCTATTTTATATTATATTCTATATATGTATATGTCGGTCTGTATTTTTTGAGGACGAACTAAATGATGTCATTTCTTGGAATCGAGTTGTAGCCATCATGCCAGAATATCAGAAATAAAAAAAGATACCCTATATACGAAGACGTGCTGAAAGGTTATGGGCCCTACATAGAATACCTTTCGAAAAAATACAACTTATGTTTGGTTATTTGTTCAGATTCGGGGTAAGTAGGTAGGGATGAGAAATTTTCAGCACTTTCCCCTCCCCCGTATACAATAAGTCTTTGTGAAAATATCAACTTCTCTTTCTGTTTTATTGTTAGTAATATTAGTTTACAAAAGTACTTTCCCTTTATATACACATACATCACCAATGAGGTATAAATTTATTTTTCTTGAAAAGAAAGACGTATGAAAAAAGAAAAAAAATCCTACTCATCCTCCCCAAAAAATAATAAAGAGAGAGAGAGAGAGAGAGAGTGAGAGAGAGAGAGAGAGAGAGAGAGAGAGAGAGAGAGAGAGAGAGAGAGAAAAACATCAGAATTACTTTAAAAAATGAAGGAGAAAAGATAATTAAAGGAATGAAGAAAATTCTTATGGTTTTGAGTATCCCAAACATAAGAGCAAAGGATTTATGGAATTCCTCATCTCTTTCTTTCTTTCTTTCTTTCTTTCTTTCTTTCTTTCTGTCTGTCTCTCTTTATTTATTTCTTTCGCTTTCTCTCCCTCTGATTCCTAAGACTGGACGCAAGAAATTAATTGTCAGTGGAATCACTTCTACAAGAATGAAGAAAATTCTCACGGTTTTGAGTATCCCAAATATGAGAGCAAAGCCTTTATGGAATTCCCCCTTCTCTCTCTTTCTCTTTCTCTCTCTCTTTCTCCACCCCCTCTCTCTCTGATTCCCAAAACTGAACGTAAGAAATCATTTGTCAGTGGAATCGTTTCTACAAGAAAACGTTCTATTGTCGTTATTTACGACATCAAAAAAGAAGCTGAGTGGAGACATGTCATCGATAATTTATTTGATGTGCAAAAGAAGTTTTCCAACAAAAAAAAACGGTTTTCATCTGCGAGTTCAGTCTAAAGTTTGTAGATATCTGATGATATCAATCGATTATATCGGTATAAACAGCGAGGGCAAATGATAATCAACACTGCATAGTTGTTGTGACCCAGGTAAATGGTTAAAGAAATAACAAAACACGTGTTACAGATATATCATATATTAAACAGTAAGTGCAACAGAAGAGTATTACACGACTAGTGAATGTGCGTTGGATGACCCAGCGTTCAATCTATTCGACTCTTCCCCCCAAGGCCTTCTCCCTACTAATCTTATGGCAGGCGGAAGAGTCCAACATAGAATCTTTAGAGGGAGGACATCACAACAATAGTAATTGGTAGTTACATGCCTTAAGAACCAATCAAAATCTTAGACACTACGCAATGTTGACTTCTATGTACACACTGTTTACATAAATATATATTAGGCAAATGAATAACAAAGTGAAAAAAAATTACGTGTAACGCGTTTCGTCCTATGCAGACTTATAGCGAAATACCGGTTTACAATTGTATAATGATTTTTTAAAAAATCATTTCACCCCAAGCAAGGTAATAAAGTTCATCAGAACAATTACAATGGAAGTATCTACAGAAAAAGCACAAGGAAGTTACGTTACGTCAGTGGGAAAGCGATTGAAGCCGAGATGCCATATCAGGATCAGTAACATTGCAAATTCTTCTTTGGATTTTATCAAGAATCTCAAAATATATAGCAGGAGCACCAGGCCAGATGTAGCAGCACTATTCAAAGCAAGTACGAATGGTAGACTTATAAATATGTAAGATAGATTCTGACGAGAAAAATTGTTCAGCACGACATTGAGAACCAACTCCCTTAGCTGCAAACTTAGAAACTGATTCAATATACACTTTCCACTTCATGTCAGCTGAGAACGTTAGTCACAGAAGGTGCAATGTGTCACTCTCCTGCCGGTTAACATCAGCTATGCTGATGAAAGTTTTATATTATTATGCATATTATTTAAAAAAAAAAAAGAGCATTGGTAAATTTTTCACATGCCAATTCCAATCATTGAAAACAAAATATAGAACTTGAAAATGCATCTCAATTGCAGAAAGAATAGTTGTTAATTCAATTTTTCTTTAAAATAAAATTGAATCCCAAATCTAACACTCACAGGACAGCTAGATGTAACCTTAAGTTTTATTCGAATAGTTTCTTTTCTCGCACTTCACACTTGTAGGACTTTCTCCCGACTTCTTGCTTTCCTGCTACATACTTTAAAAATTTAAATGCAACTTCAATCACCATCCCCTATTTTTCTGAACCATGTTCTTTTATAGTCCTTTTTTTCGCGCTAAAGTTTTCTTATTCTTTTCCACTCCAAGTAACCCATTACATCTTCGTGGCGTTATCATCTTGATGGAGCGAAACTATTAAAAAATGTAGATGTAATTGAGATTTGTTTAAATTGTAGAAAAATATTGAAATGCTTAATTAAAAGAATAATTTATTCACTAATGTGGATCGAATTTATCAATTAAAAGAATAAAAATAATTTGCACTAATATCTTTATCTTTATTGTTTTAATCAAAGCATTTTCACCGATTTGTTCTCTGAGCATCTCAGTTTTATTTAAAGGTCTGAGATGAAGTGTTGATATTTCATGGTTTATTCAGCCTATTTCAGGGACTCTCAACCATGGGGGGATTCTTCCCAGAGGATAATTTCAAGGTTTCAGTGGGCGAGGGCAAAATCTTTTACTTTTTCACAAGTTTCTCATTGATTGTAAACTTCATCGGAATAAAATCGATTTTAAATACTCAGACCTTTTATTGAACTTTTTACTCATTGAATTACAACACCCGAGCATTTTTTTAAACTTTTTTCTTTATTGAAGTATACTTCAGTTTATTTATTTAATAATTAATTATGAATTAAACAAATTACTGTACATGTATTCAAGTTTAAAAATCCATCAACATTTTTTCTATTGCTATTAAATTTGTAAAACTCCTCTATAAAAATAATCCATGTAAATTTAA
>OZ038506.1:43711906-43721906 GCA_964036315.1 Acanthosepion esculentum | reverse complement strand
CACACACACACACACACACACACACACACACACACACACACACATATATATATATTTAATATAATAACCAATACTTAGTTTGCATAATTATTTTTCAAAATCTGAGAAAAAAATCCAAATTTTGGGGAGAGGCCATAATCTTTTCAGCATACCCATGTCTAGTGGTATATTCAGAGTTTTTATTAGTAAAGAACCGCCACCCAGTGTATTTTAAGGCGAGTCAATAAATAATGTTTTCAGTATTTATTCCATTTATTTCCAGTAAATAGTGGCTCCAAGGTTCCTAAAACGTAATGGTCTCCTTCTGACGGCGCCACCGCTGGCGATAAGCAGACTGACGGCTTCACAAATGGGTGGTCTATTATTTGGCATTCGAAAAGCGATAAATAAGAACTTAGAATATCTAAGCACAAATAACAAGGAAGTCATAACAGACACCACACAATCAGATTCTCACAGAGACAGGTCTCGTTCGAGCCACACGTTATAGTGGAGGTTGGGGGTGGGGAGCAGAAACCCTCGTTCGCCTCATCTACTGGTATTTCAGCAAAGCAATAGATTTTACCTGATACTGCCTACCAAATATTTCCCCTTAAATATTGACAGATATTCACCCTCAACCTTCTATACGCGTGCGCACTCACATACACACACACATACTTTGACACACATATAATAAGAAATGTTTATATATACATATATATCTTTATATATATATATATATGTGTGTGTGTATATATATATATATATATACATATATATATATATATCTTTATATATATATATATTTATATATATATATAAATGTTTATATGTATATATAAATGTTTATATATATAATATATATATAAATAAAAGAAATATATAAGAATGTATTTAACTAATAAGATATATATATATATATCTTATTAGTTAAATACATTCTTATCTAAATATATTTTTTTATCTAAGCAAATCACATGAAATGGCGCTACACAATCACAAAGAACTGCATTAAATAATAGAAACCACATCACTTGACTAAAATGGATAACACATGAAACTCGAAGAGAAAATAATGACGTAATCCAGATGTTGATATTCCTCACTACTTCAAATAAGAAGTTAGGAAGGAATAGAATACTCATAGGTTACCGCTTTCTGCGATTTAACGTTTCATGTCGTCCTGGGTATGACGATAAACTACATCCACGTCCTGGGTAAGACAATAAACTACGTCCAACAGCAAGGCCTCTGATTAGGAGGTTTTGAGGAGCGTGGAACCACCTCTTAAATGTCCATCCTGACTATTAGGTTCCCAGCTATTGGTAAATAGTTAACCCAAAAACTCGGGTCAAAACACTATGAAAGTGTAAAAATAGGTTTTAATGCAGAAATACTTTATAGAAAAATTATTACCAGCAATAAATTTTTGAAAATAAAATATTATCAGATATACATTTTTGAAAAAAAATTTACCAGCAATAAAAATCTTGTCGGCATTAAATAACCCATTGAGACTGATATGCTGTAAAGCAAAACAAACCAAGCCAATCAATTAATGTTTCATGTGGCGACTTAGATGTTGATGCTGTTGTCTCACAAGACTTAGACCAGATACTTAGCTCCTTATTATTTCAAACATTATTTTTAGTGGATACCCGAGTTTGAATTAGACTCCCTTATTTGATTATTTTTAAAACACTGTGTATTGCCTCTATCGGCCTGTGCACTCGAGAAAACTTAATGCATAAAATGTCCACACCTGCGTCCATATGATTTTTTTGACGTCCGGAGAGAAGCTGAGGTGGCTATACGGTGATAGACTAACATCTTATTATAATCCTTGAGGGCCGGTCATAATATTACAAACTCTCACTTTCTTTCTTTCTTTCATTCTTTCTTTCTTTCTTTCTTTCTTTCTTTCACTCTCTCTCTGTCTCTCTCTCTCTGTCTCTCTCAAACACACACACACAAGTGTGTGTGTTCGTGTGTGTAAAGATTTTATTAGGAGTAAAAAATTATTAATGTTATAAAAACAGACATTTATTGAGAAAAGAGAATGCTGGAAATAATATTTTTTTCTTTTTCTATCACTATAAATGGCAATTCTAAAGAGAAAAATATATTAGGAAAAAGAAAATATAGAGAAAATATTAGAGAGAGCTGACCAGTTTTCGTTCCTCTCTCTTATTAGAAGTCAACCGAGGAAATAACATAGCTGTGTACTACGACTAAATAAAGGAGAAATTAAGAATAATAAATGTAATACAGAGCGCATGAGAAATACCGCCCACATAATGGTAAGACATCAGCTCAATGAATACGCCATTGCCACTAATATCTTACTATTACGTGGAAGTTATTTCTGGGAGTTATATGTGTGAGGAATTTCTGTCGTACATATGTACATGTGTATTTCTTAAACTTAACCTAATTATATTTTCTTTTTCGAATTGCCATTTATAGTGATTGTAAAAATATATTTTCCTAACTTTTTAATTGTATATTCGACTTTCCCGTCGTATTCGACGTATGAGGCTCAAACAGCTCAGTTCGTAGGAACCGACAGCCAGACACCAGCACATGTGATTTGATTATAGTGGTGAAGGTTTTGTGCAGAACCATCCACAGTTTTTGAAGTGGCCGAATACAGAAACCTGGTACACAACGTACCACAGGGTCCCCAAACGACCCTCCGCAGCTTTTGAATTCCTTCTGCCATCCAAGGCTATAGAACCCAGTCTGCTATTTACCCATACTTTTCCTAATGGTATTTGCACGTAAGTGATTGTAATGGATTCGAGTGGAATTCGAATTCCTCAGTCAAAGCCACTATCCATTACTTCACCGTATATGTATGTGTATATATATATATATATGTCCACACACACACACACACACACACACACACACACACACACACACACACACACACACACACACATATATATATATATATATATATACGGTGGAGTAATGGATAGCGATAATATATATATATATATATATATATATATATATATATATATATATATATATATGTAATGCTCATATTTGAGTAGACGCTCCGTCTATTTATTAAACAGTATGTTTATTTATTTCAGGCTGTTAAACGAAAATAATTATACTATTTAATATCCATTAAAATAGCGTTTAAAGTGATAATACATATTAATCCCTTTTTAATCCTTTAATATGTGATTCTATTTTGAAAATGTATTTTCACTCCGAACTGCGTTTTTCTTGTCGGTTCCTAAATGAAGACGCTAAAAGCACGCATCTAATATCATCAATGCTATGGGACGGTTGGTTAAGTGTGCAGTGATAGTGAAATTGCTGTTGTTGTCTTTGATGTTTTTTTATGGTTATTGAACCGAAGACGGAAATTGTAGCAGAAAATATAACATTTGAATTGTCACAGAGCCTGTCGTTTGAATATTGTGTGAGTGCATTGGAGTGGGAAAATGTTATCAGTGTTGATATATTTATATAATTTATATATATGATTTTCAAACACATCATTGAAAGACAGATAAAGGTTATAGGGTGTCAAGGGACTCCTATTAACATGTAAAATATTAAAGTAATCATTTATTCTGGATTACTTCTTCCAGGCCCTGCGGAGGCTCTACTGGGTGATATGCGAATAACCACGTCACTAGTTTTCGGCATGACTTCTAAATTAGATCCCCACAAGGTAAACGAATGCGACGAGCTTCCTGTCGCCGTCCTTAAGAAATGTGCTTCTCTGCTGGCTCCTGTTCTCTCCAAAATTTACAACAAATGCCTCACTGCTTCCTGCTTTACACTTTGTTGAAAGTATTCCATTGTAGTTCATGTTTTTAAGAACTCTGACCCCTTAAATTATCACCCTATTTGTTTCTTACCTTTTTTCGGCACAGTACTCGAGTCTCCAAACAGTACCCAATTGGTTAAGCGTCTTACTTTGCTTGTTCCCTTTCGGACAAACAATATGACTTCCGTTTTCCCAGGTCTAGTGCCAAAATGTTAACGGCCACCTCTGAATTTGTCTGTCAAGTATTAGATAAGAATGGCGAAACTCAGCTGTGACTCTAGATATCTCGAAGGCGTTCGACAGGATTTGTCATGCTGTCCTACATAAGCTCAAGGGTTACGGTGTCTTGGGAGGAATATTTGACTTAACCCAATCATTTCTCACAAATCGCATAATGCTTCCAGATAATTTCATACTAACCCGGAGGTCTCCAGGGTTTTATGCGTAGACCTACGCTGTTTGTTATCTTCAATAATCTCGCCATTAGTTCTCAATTAAGTATTTATGCAGATAAGATTACTATTTACTCCTGTCTCAATAGAAAATCCATCAGACCTGACAAAGTAAACCTGGTAACAGCTCTTGAAAAAGATCTCCAATAAGGGAGCAACTTGGGTAAGAAATGGCTTGTAAATTTTGACTCCTTCAAAACCAAACTGATTTCATTTAATCACCACAGAGAAACTTTTCTGTTCGCCATCAGCATGGCTGATGCTAAACTCCAGGAGAGCAACACACTACAGCCTCATGACCTCACGTTTTCCACTCAAATGGAGCAACTATATCGAATCAATTTATGCGTCTACTTCTAGAAACGTTGGTTCACTCTGTCGTGCCAGAAAAAAATTTCTCGTCAGTATCCATTTTGCACATTTATAAATCTACCAATCGTCAGTCCATTGAAAACCATTGTCTGGTGATCCTGATATACATCTCGAGATTCTTAACAACATTCAAAGAATGTAATCGATCCTGACCAGGCATCTCAACTTTAAGCAATTTCTCACTGACGTGACGTGGCTTCCCTCTGTCTTGTCTACAACTGTTCGGATGAGCTTTTTTCCGACTACATGAATTCAAGCGTGCTACTAGATTGGCAACTAGGTTTCACCGTTTTACTATTGAACTTGCTAGATGTAACCGCCACTTCTATTTTAACATTTTCTTTCTCGCACTTGTCACCTGTGGAACTCTCTTCCGATTTCTTGCTTCCCTGATAACTACAATATTTAAAAATTTAAATGCAAGGTCAATTGCCAATTTGAAAAACACATATCCTGGACTAAGAACTAAAATCATAAAGTCGGAGATAAGCATGACAAAAAAAGATTTTATCAATCTTTTGGAAATTAAGTTGGGGCTCGGTTTTTTTTTTTTATTGTTATTCAGTAATAAACTGATACCACATTAAATTACTACATAATAGCTGATGACTGGTACACTAGTAAAAATATAAGTTTCTATTGGACATAAAATAGTGGATCGGTTTTCTATTGTTGTTGAGTAATAAAATGAGTACTACATTGAATTACTACATAATAACCGATGACGTAGTAGACTATCATTAATATAAACTTCTAATGGACATAAAGTGGGGGATAGGTTTTGTATTGTTGTTAAGTAATAAAATGATCACAACATTGAATTACTACATAATAACCGATGACGTAGTAGACTATCATTAATATAAACTTCTAATGGACATGAAATGGGGGATCGCGTTTTTTATTGTTGTTAAGTAATAAAATGAGTACCACATTGAATTACTACATAATAACCGATGACGTAGTAGAATATCATTAATATAAACTTCTAATGGACATAAAATGGGGGATCGCGTTTTTTATTGTTGTTAAGTAATAAAATGAGTACCACATTGAATTATTACATAATAACCGATGACGTAGTAGACTATCAATTAATATAAACTTCTAATGGACATTAAGTGGGAGATCGGTTTTGTATTTTTGTAAAGTAATAAAATGATCATCACATTGAATTACTACATAACCGATGACGTAGTAGACTATCATTAATATAAACTTCTAATGGACATTAAGTGGCTGATCGGTTTTGTATTGTTGTTAAGTAATAAAATGAGTACTACATTGAATTACTACATAATAACCGATGACGTAATAGACTATCATTAATATAAACTTCTAATGGACATAAAATGGGGGATCGCGTTTTTTATTGTGGTTAAGTAATAAAATGAGTACCACATTGAATTACTACATAATAACCGATGACGTAGTAGACTATCAATTAATATAAACCTCTAATGGACATTAAGTGGGAGATCGGTTTTGTATTTTTGTAAAGTAATAAAATGATCATCACATTGAATTACTACATAATAACCGATGACGTAGTAGACTATCATTAATATAAACTTCTAATGGACATTAAGTGGCTGATCGGTTTTGTATTGTTGTTAAGTAATAAAATGAGTACTACATTGAATTACTACATAATAACCGATGACGTAGTAGACTATCATTAATATAAACTTCTAATGGACATTAAGTGGGAGGTCGGTTTTGTATTGTTTTTTTTTGTTGTTTTTTTTAAGCAAGCAAGGCTGGAAGCCACTAGCACGCATGGGGTTACAGAAGGTTTTAAGTAATAAAATGAGTACCACATTGAATTACTACATAATAACCGATGACGTAGTAGACTATCATTAATATAAACTTCTAATGGACATAAAGTAGGAGATCAGTTTTGTATTGATGTTAAGTAATAAAATGCTCACCACATTGAATTGTTGTTAGATCTCTCCAAAATTACCACAATATAATTCATTGAAAATATATAGTTAAAGTCTCATACGAGAAAATCTATATTATAAAAGATGAGCTGATTCTCTCTCTGTCAGGCACTGTTTCTGCGTGACTTTGCGTGCACGTATGTAATGTATGTGTGTGTGTGTGTATGTTGTGCCTCACATACGCTATTTAATATACCTACTAGCACACACACACACACACACACACACACACACAATTTTTACTAAATTTAAATAAGACAGTCAAATAATTAATTCCTCTCAGGCTGGACAACCCATATCCTGGGTTGAGCAAATCATAAAGTTGGAGACAAGGACGAATATTAATTCTTTTAAATCCTAAAAAATCAAATAATTATAAGATTTTATTGAAATGTTAGAAATTATTCATTATAAAAAAAGAAGTCAAGTGTCAAACGTGATACACTCTTGGGCAATTTCTCTTTTGCTTCATGACTGACTAGGCTGAGTATCTTACCGAAGTAGTTTACCATTTCTTCCTGCGATAGAAACGTTGCCAACAAAGGTTATAGCAGCCAGTCTGTCAGGCTATTCAAATCCGTAGCTTGGGGAGGAGAAGAGGGTATTTGCGCGTAAGTGAATGCAACGAACATGATTGGAATTCGATCTTTCTTGTCCATTGCCCCACACTGCACATCTAGTGATAGAATTATTTTAAAAGTTTGTCTTTAATTTCGTAGTAATATCTTTCCGTCCTGAATTAAAATATACACGCGCTCCCGCAAATGTAAATACACAAAACAATTTGAATCATATTGAAATAGATATCAATGTCGCGAAGACGAATAAGGCAACAACCTCTGGATAACCGGAAAAGAGTCGAAGTCGAAATATGCGACCGTTTAAAGTCATTTTTATGACTTTATGACTCCTGTTTTTAAACTAAATGTATTTTCTAATAAATGTAATAAAATTATTTTAAATGAACAATTTAGATTTAAAATTTAATCATCTTGCCACCAATGAAGCGACAGGTACTGAACAAGTAAAAACAAACAAAAATTATGAGTATTATACCATTTTTATGGCCATCTTCTCTCATAAAATCACTTCAGCAATATAATTTGAGAATCGAATTAATAATGACAACCAGTATAATGCGTTTTCGCCCGGGTGTTTCATTACTGGGTATTTTTGCCGTTCAATTGGAGCAGTTTAAGTTTAAAGTCAGCCCACCCGAAAATCAATATTAGTAACGACAATTTGGTGCAACTGAGGCACATCCCCAAATGGGGGGGGGGTTAAAAACTTTCAATGAAGGGGTGACCCTGAAAAGATCTGTTTTTGTGTTCTCAATCTTGGAAGGAAGGAACCTCTCTCATGGACCGTCATAATAATAATAATAATATACGATCATTTTTATTTATAGTATAATTTTTTTTTTATAATTCTACTAATTTTTTGCGTTAGATTTCAACTCTCTAAATTGTACGCTGTTTTTTACAGACATTAAATTTTTGCTTTGATTTTTGCGCAAAGTGTAAAAAATCAGTTGTTTTGATTTTTCACCTTCAAGGTTGTAATTTTTTTTCAGTCAATTTGGACTCAAAACCGTTATTGAAGAATTATCTATCAAAAAAAAAAAAAAAAAAATTCAACGCAATCAGATGAAAACTGTGGAAACGCATAAACAACATCCGATCCTACACACACACACACACACACACACACACACACACACACACACACACACACACACACACATTTTGAGAATTATAGATATAGATAATATTATTGTAATAATTTAAACTGTTTATTTTTTATTAAAGTTTTTTTTAATGAAAGATATATATCCCAAAACAGATAGTAAATCGCAAAAAGGTTGCTGAGAGTTATAATGGACAGGAAGTAGTGGAGAAGCATTGTTGCCAACAATGTGGCAAAACCGGCGTTGAAGAATTATCTATCAAACAAAACAAAATTCATTGCAATCGCATGAAAACTGTAGAAACGCATAAACATCCGATCACACACACACATACACTCACACACATACATACATACACACACACACACACATACACACACATCTTTGAGAATTATATATGTATATATATATATATATATATATATATATATATATATATATATATATATATATATATGTAAAGAAATGAGGCTTTTCAATGGTTATAGTTTCTCCTTCATCCAATCTTGAACATCAAAGCTTGAATTCACCAGCATGAGCTTCCTTCGATCTTGACCATCAAATTGAAATCCTATGTGACCAACACCAAAGTTCAGGAAAGAGCCAACAGTAAAAGCATCAAATTGCTGATCATGAAACACCGTATTCGATGGTCAGGTCATGTAGCAATAATGGAAGAGTCAAGGTTTCCACATCAAGTCTTATTCGGTGAGTACACAACGGAGGAAAGACCACGGCTAGGTTTCTTCGAAGATACAAGGACCAAGCAAAGCAACACTGAATGCAACTGGACTTGAGCCTAAATCGTCTGAAACACAAGCTTGAGACCGTACGTCATTGTTCTTTGTTTTGTTCCGATGGTGTTCCATTTTCATCTGAACGAAAAACCTCGAAGCTACCAAAAGAGAAAAGGAAGAAATCAAACGACAAGAGAGAAAGGCTGGACAAAATCAACCTCATCTTCCAACAACATTACTATGCAGTCAATGCCATCGCTCCTTCCATGCAAGAATTGGTCTACTTAGTCATCAACACCATCATCAAGCCATCATCAAAGAAGAAATTAAATTCTTGGATACGAGATAAAGCCGGCGACAAGTTTCTCATTGGTATTCCGTTCTACTGTCTACAATTGCGCGATACTTTGATGCTATCAATACCACAGATGGTAAGCAGGCTGACGGTAACTTTTAATGGTAAATTTATTGATGATAAATTTATAGATAAACTGAAGAATAATCTATAATGTTAGAAAATGAATACACGTGTAAAATATATCAAAGTACTGAAAATAAAAGGAAATAAAACCCTCTTCTCGAAAAACAAAACAAAGCAATAAAACAACAAAAAATAAATCAGAATTATCTTCAGGTTTAACTTTCATTATGAAATCCCCGATAATCTTCCCGCGTTAGACAATATTTATTTTTATCAATTAATATGGCGGACTGAGTCGTTTGTTTCAAATGTTTTGTTATAGTTTGAATTGTTTTATGTTCTGTTATAAAAAAAAAAGAGAAAAAAATAGTGATGTAATTTATCCGGTGTGTTTATGGTCCAAATACGGACTAACAATATTTGAGTTTGATATTTTATCAAGATTGTAATTGTTCATATTTTTTTTTTGGCATGATCGTTGTCCAATCAAGTGATTGCATTGTTAATAATGTTATGGATGTCTCCCAGAGCATTCACAAACGACATTTTTCTTGCTGTAGTTCTTTCTTGAAACAAATGAGTTTCTTTCGCTCGATATGCTTCT
>OZ038506.1:43696906-43706906 GCA_964036315.1 Acanthosepion esculentum | reverse complement strand
ATATAGAATATATAGCGCATATAAACTATGTTAATAGAAATGGTGATATTAGCCATTTCTTTATAAGGAAACATTCATTGACCAAACATCTAGCATTACTGTTGGTTGAAATTTATAAAAGGAAGGCAGGTTTCAGGAAGACAGGTTTCACAAGTCCAGTAACTGTTATCGCTCTTTCCAGTATTGATGGTGTTTCCTTCCTAACCTTTTCTTTTAAAGAGTGTGGAACGTTAACATCTTGGTTATGTTATTATTTTCTCTTCAAATTTCATGCACGATCCATTTTAGTTGTTGCTGTTGTTGAAAGTCCTCGTGATGAAGTTTCTGTTATAATCTGCCGGGAACCAAAGTGTCACCTCCATTATTCTACTTAAGATAAATGTAGAAAATATACGCACTATCTAGAGTACCGCATTTTTATATTATAGTTCATAAGACTCGAGAGCTCCTCAAAGTAGAGGATTACTATTAAAATAGTAATAATGAATGAGATGTATGATATGAAAAGTTCTCGGCCGGTCGGCTTTGAGGCAAGGATTAATGAAGTCAATCTTAGGAAGCTGCCACCCCTCAATCAGCACCTCTTCCATAGAGAAATTTATCTGCAAAGACAATATTGATAAAAAAAAAATCGAGAAGGGGGTGAAAGATTATATGCCAACGCGTTTCGTTCCTTGAGGAACTTTATCAATGCAAATGTATGAATTTTATTTATGAATCTATATTTTATAAATAAATTTTTTGCATTTGCCTTGTTAACGTTCATTAAGAAACAAAACGCGTTGGCATAAAATATTTTCCTTTTCTCATTTCTTTCTTTTATCAATATCGTCTTTATAATGTTTATGTTCGGGTACGTATCTTTCAAATATCTCCTTTCTTAAAAGGAATGATCTATGAAGATTGCGTTTAAACTGAGTGTTGGCCTAAATGTTCACTTTTGCATTTACATACGCTCTGCTATTGAGCACTTTAATCCATAAATATAGCATGCCTTAAAACTATATTTTTATCATACATATACACAAATTATATATATATATATATATATATATATATATATAATGTGTATGTATGTATGTATGTATGTATGTATATATATATATATATATATATATATATATATGTATATGAAGAAATATAGTCTTAAAGTGTGCTATATTTATGGGATAAAGTGCTCAATATCAGAGATAGAGCGTGTGTAAATATAAAAGTGAACATAGAAGTCAACACTTAGAGGCTACAGTCTGTTTCATGCTAGTTCAATCGTCAGTCTGTTTCATGCTAGTTCAATCGTCAGGCAACAGTTGCTTGACGATTGCACTAGTATGAAACAGACTGTCGCCTCTAAGTGTTGACTTCTATGTTCACTTATATATATATATATATATATATATATATATATATATATATATAGAGAGAGAGAGAGATAGATAGATAGATAGATAGATAGATAGATAATATTATAATATTATCTATACCAAAATCCGCTAATCATCAGACGGAACTACGGAAACAAGCTATAGTTTAACTTATATATTCCAGAGGTGGCAGGTAACTCCTACTCCGGATGTGTAATTTTAATAAAGTTTATTCTTATGCCAGCATGCAGCGATAAGTTTGCTTCTCTTATTCAACTGTATAGTATATAAGTTAAACGATAGTTTCGTCCCGTAGTCCAGCCTCATGATTGTTGTTATATAAAAAATCTGAGTAGCGGAATTTGGCATTAATAATATTATTATATTATAGGCTCAGTCGAATTTGTTATTGATCCCTCAGTTTATTTTATATTTTAATCTTTTAGCTTATTTTAAGTTTTATCTTTTATTCTTACTATTTGTGAACAGTCTATTGTTGATAACCAATGACGAGTGGACGGAGCAATTCCCGGAGTGTCCGTCTACGAAACTCTGAAGTCGGGATGGTGAAAGTAACATCTATCAGCTAAATGACAAAACTTTTACGTGTATTATATATATATATATATATATATATATATGTGTGTGTGTGTGCGTGTGATATCGGACATTGAGTGCTAGTGCTCGATGTAATATAACAGAGCTATTAAGTATATATTAATAAATACACACACACACACACACACACATATATATATATATATGTACAGGTAATAAATCAGTTGGTATATAATATCAAATATTAAAACTGATCCACAAAAAGTATTCAATGGATTATAACAGAATATATAAATTACACAACAGTCATATATTTGTTTCAGTCATATAACCCCAATTTATTGGCATAAGGTCAATATTCGGGTTAATTTTATGAAACCTCTTCCCTTTAAGGCTAATAATACCTTCAACCCTCCCCTTAACACCGACTCGGGCATTTGTCTGACTGAAACATCGAAATGGATAAATTATGTATCATTTTTTCGATTGCTGTCAAAGTTAAATCTTAAATTTCTAATCCCGACACGAACACAGGTTGAATAGGATTAACGTACTTCAAGTTGGTTGAAATAGATCTATACCCCCATATGAGGTAATTTTGGATTTTGTTGTGTAATATATATATATATGTGTGTGTGTGTGTGTGTGTGTGTGTGTGTGTGTGTGTGTGTGAAGAAAGAACGAGTTACGCAGAATGAAAGAGAAAGAAAAAAAATGTAATTGATTCTTACTTTTTCTTTTTCCAGCGTTTTAACTTTTTTCGTAAGTTTTTTCATTCCGACCTGTAAGGAGCGATACTCAGAGTGACACGTAAGACAAACTGCAATTAAAATAAATTAAAATAATAAAAAAATAAAACAGTCCAAACGTGAATAGTTAACGAAGTATATTGCAGTTGTTAGTTGTGATCAGTAAACATTAATCACAGTATAATCCCGTTTAAATCTTTTGAAAAGACTGTAGAGCCAATTACAGTCATTGACAAAATTCTGCCATTACGGACCAACCTTTTTGTTGTTCTTGTTAATGCTATGTCTCTTCAAAACAGTTGGCGGTCATGACTCTCTACAGATTCCTTTTCGTTGGTGTGGCATAAACTCTCCAGCTATGAAATCTCTGGAAGTGCTATCTCGGTTATCAAGTCCTTCCTAACAGGTAAGTCCGTAAATGTCGTTATTTACGGCCAGTCATCGGAAGCCCATAAGATCAATGCCGACACCCCTCAGGGTTCTATCCCCGGTGCTGTCCTCTTTCTGCCGGATATTAATGGCCAGCCTAACCCCGATCCTTAGTGAGGACCTCTGCGAATGACACAACAGTTTAGGGGTTAGCCCCCCCCCCGAAATCTGGAGGACCAGAACCGAGCAGCTAATAATCTCTCCTCTGACCTAGCCGAAGGTAGCTCAATGGCGACAGGACTGGCTTGTAATATCCAATGCGGCCAAAACCAAGCTAGTAACGTTTCACCACCACAGATCAGACCCGGATCTAGTACCTATCATGATAGATTAGTCTTCACCCAGGGAGTCTTGAACGTGTATTGAGACTCAAGCTCTCCACAGACCTCAAGTGGAACCCGTATATCCGATCTATGGCTAAAGATGCTGGAAAAATGTTTGGGTCGTTGTAACGCTGCAGGTAAGTATAAGACACTTATTGCTATCTTTACAAAAGCCAGATCAAACCAAAAATGGGATATTGTTGCCATATCTGGGCTGGAGTTGCCTAGCTGTTACTTGACTGTCTCGATCCAAAGCATCTACACGGCCTTGTGGGTGATGAATTATTTTCCACCCTACAACCCCTTTCCCCTCAGATTAAATTCTGCGAGCCTCTCGCTGCTCTATCGCTATTTTCATGGCGTGTATTCTGACGAGTTACATTCCTTAGCCCCACCATCACTGACCTTTATAACTGGGACCCACCATGCCACGTATACAAGGGTGAATTATCCCCGTTCCCTTCGTATTCCTGTAGTAAGAAGTAAGTTCCATTCGGGCAGATTCTTCCCAAGAACTGCTGCTTTGTGGAACAGACTCACGACAGGATGTTTTCCCAATCACTACAATTTGAACCTCTTCGACTCTAGGACTAAGCATTATCTTTCCTGCATAACCCCATGAACTTCACTTCTGTCGCTTTTTACACTAATACAATACCGGACAGTAACGCTCTACCTTGAGTAGCTCTTGGTCCTTGCATTGGGTGAATATTTGTATAAAACGAATCTGTTCATTGTCTTTAGTGTTAAAGTGAACGCAACAGACTGAAATCCTTTACACAACCAACACGTTGCCTTTACTTGTCCAAACATTGTTTCCAAACAAAAATGAGTACGCAGACATCGTGGAAAAGTAAAGGAATGAATCTATCCGTGAATGAAGAAATAAATGAACGAGAATGAAAGATAAAAACAAGGAGTGGAAAAATGAATTAATAGGCGAATGAATAAATCTTCTAAATAAATAAACAGCAAATACTGTCCGTCCGTGTGTCTGAAACTTTTGTGAGAGAGAATATTTCCCTACAAGTTTGGACTCGGCCATCGGACGAAAGACATAAAAATTCTCCTACATCAAGAGGAGTAGCAGAAGGAGCAATAGCAGCAGTAGCCTTTGCCGAAAACAGTCATTCACGACTAAACATTCTCTTCTCTAGTGTCTATTCTACATCATGTTACCTTGTACCAAAAGGCAATACACTTGTTAAACCAATTCCGGTTTTCTACCTTTATTTTTCATAACTCAGTTACAACATAAACCCCTCTAAGTCGGGCCACATTTGCCTCACATAGACATATAGCTTTTTGGAATCAGGATGATCCCGAGATTGAAAATCTGCCTTTCATCTGGAGCTTCAACAACCAGCATTGGAATTTATGTCTGAATGAGGAGGGAACAGTTCAAAATTCAAATTTTAAAATAACTGAAAAAAATTAGTGATTTTAAAAGTTTTTATTTTATACTGAGTTTAAAGCAACACAAAAATTTTGTGAATTTAGAAATTTTTGTTTTAAATTCAGTTTAAAATATCTCCAAAGCTTTGTGAATTAAGGAAATAAATTTAATTTCTTCCAAATGCCAAGGAATCAGAAGTTTTGTGATATGAGGTTGTGAAGTTACACAGTGTGTGATTGGAAGAACTCAATTCTCGGCTCGAATCGGACTTTTGGCCCAAATCGGTCTTTCGGTCGGAATTGGACATAGACCAAATCAGAGTTAAAGTGAGGTTTTGAACTTCCATGGAGTGAATTGAGGAATACAAAGTTATTAATTCAAAATTATCATTGCTGTTTTCTAAGCTGGACCAGAGACCCCTTTAATTTTGGACTGGAGGCCCAGTTAGTAAGAGCTAGCTTAAAAATCCGCATGAAGTGCACTTTTTTAACCAGTTTATAAAAAAATGAAAAATCGAAGAAACAGAAAAATATGAATTCGCAATTGACTGGAGTATGAATAAGTTTTTATTGAATGAAAAAAAAAACCCAAAACGAATGAGTGAAGTTTATAAATAAATTATCAAATGAAAGAACGACGAAATAAAAAACATGAATGAATTATAGAATAATTGAAATATTTGAATAAAAGGCGGAATGAATTCAAATACAAGAGAATAAATTTGAAAATGAATGAAATACTGAATGAAAAAAATAAATAACCGATTTAGTAAAATGATGGTATTAAAGAATGAAAGAAAACGGGGATGATATGGTGGTTGAGGTAGTTGCGCCTTACTATCTGGTACCAGTTTTCTATCCTAAGAAGAAAACAAAACAAAACCATAGACAGGAGTTAGCTTGTCCCAAAATATTTTTCTTTTGTCTAATTTTTAGAATCCTGACTGACGTTCGCATCCGTAAATCCATGTGGAATCCATTTATGTTAATGATCTGTCAATGGGGCCTAAGAAAACTCCGACTGCATCCCAATCCATTACGAGTTGATCTCCGCAGACTTAAATATAAACCAGACAATGTTTACCTATAGACTCAAGTATAAACCCGATCAATGTTTGCCTATAGACTCAAGTATAACACCGATCAATGTTTACTATAGACTCAAGTATAATCCCGATTGATGTTGATCTATTGACTCAAGTATATACCCGATAATATTTACCCATATACTCAAGTATAAACCTGTCCAATGTTTACCTATGAACAAAAATATAATAAAAACTGATTTCGGCATAAAATATTCCAAGACGCGTTGATAATGGCGTACATTCCACCAACTCATATACACTATCTTAGATTCTTAATTTTTTCTAAAAGACATTCGACAATTGATTGATACACATGTAGCAAAAAAAAAAACGATACAATAACCAAAATACACGTAAGATTTTCCTAACGTTCTGCATTGTTATTTATTTATTACAATATTTATTACAATATTTATTTTTTACAATAAAGGCAGCTAAAAATAAAGATTTAAATAAAGATTACTTAAAATTATTATTAATAATAATGGTTGACAAAAGTTTAATTAATAAAAATTAAAAACAAGATTAATACTGAAGCTATTAAAAAAAGATCAAAACAAATATGGCGCCACGAGAATAGAGTGATGAGTTCATGGTTGGATTTGATTATCTGCAAGCTGTTGAGTCTCCAGAGCGTTTGCATTATTTAAAAAATAATAAAAATAATGTAAAACGGTGTACTTACTTTCACAAGATGATTTGTCCTTTGTCAGCTGAAAACCTTCGTAGCAACCACACTTGTAACTACCCAGTGTATTAAGACAAGTTTGTTGGCACGTATGTCTTCCTTGGCGACACTCGTCCATATCTGTGCAAAAAAAGGGGAGATAATAAAAAAATGTCATGGGATAACATGAAAAAGAATTTCGAACAAATCTTTCGCCAAAATTCTTCTTTGCTTTTTATAACGTAAAAAAAAGAAAAAGAAAAAGCACATAACATAATTTGATGTTCTGATTTGCATCTTTTAATGATTCAGTTGTTTAATTTAAACTAGTATCTTCATCTTAGTTGTTTTCATCACTGTGCTTTGGACTCTGCAATCTTCAGCCTTCCGGGTATTACCGTAAATTTTGATGTATAATACGCACTAAAAAAAAAAAATAATAATCAGGGTGCGTATTATGCACAGCTATAAAAAAAATCTTTAAAGAATTGCTGTAAAATACAATAAGAATCATCATAAAACTAAATTAGAATAATATTATTCTATATTTAAAACCATTTTTTAAATAAGAGTGGGAAACGTTGGCCGTAATGAAACTGGAGAGGTACAATTTATAGGGTTTGATTACCAAACGAGGGGTGCGTATTATATGTGAGTAGAAGCATTTTCCCACACTTTCAGCACAATTTTAGGCGTGCGTATTATTGATGAAGGTGTATTATACATGGGGAATAAGGGTATTTGAAAGTCTTGACATTATTCTATGCATTATTTGAACTAGTATCCTAATTTTAGTTGTTTTGATCATCTTATTACGACGGCTGCATTTTTTTTTAGTTTTCCTCGTATCGATCTGAGGAAATATTTCAATTATTCTGTAATGTATTCAGGAAAATAACCATATCTTCGATGTTTCGATAACTACATTTCGGCCGATCACTTCTGTTTCCCAAGTGTAATACGAAGTTCTGATATGATGCAATGTAATTATTTTAATTAATCTGATTTTTATCGTTGTCTTTTTGGTCTTAGTCATTACATCCCAACAGATACATTAACCGGCACTTTCAGTATTGAGAAGCCTTATTATTTTATGATTATAATTATTATCATTTCCCGAATAACAAATATTATCATTATTTCACAATTACAAGTATTATCATTATTTTTTGATAATGAGTATTATCACTATTTAAGGATAATAATTATTATTTCATAAAAACAAATATTATCATTATTTTATGAAGATAAGCATTATTTATAAGAAATATGAAAACAAGAATTATGATTATTTTATAATTATAAGTAATATAATCATTTTATACAAACAAATGTTATAATTATTTTATGATAGCAAGTATCATCACTATTTCACAATAATAAGTATTATCATTATTGTCTAAAACAAGTATTACCGTTATTTTATGATTATTATTATTATTATTTTATAATAATAAGTATTATCATTAATTTGTACAATTCTCTAAATAACTAATAATGTTTCAGACTGTCTTGTCTTTGTACTTTTGTCATAGAATTTTCAGCCGACAAGCCCTTCAGCCTCCATCGTACTGTTTACAATTCTGTTATTATTCCATGAAATAATCTTCCCTATTCTTCTGGTTTTTTTTCATACCATTTTGGCCGATACGTTCTTCTGCCTTCTTAATATCAATAACCATATGGAATAAATTATAACATTATTACATGAATTATTTAGACGAGTATCCTCACTTTTCTTGTTTTCATACCTTTCGTCTAACTCAGTTTTCAAGAGATCTGATGTAAAATAATAATTAACATGGCTATACCTGAGCTATGGCTCAGTGGGCACCTATCATAATCAATCTGCTAAATATGAGGAAAGTAGGAAAGTGTAGCGGTCAAACTGTTGTGATTAAAAGAATAAATATAATGATACAACTCTGACTTAATCGAAGAATAGAAAGTAATATTTAAATAAAAAGGATAAACATACCATATTCTAGTCCTGAAAATGATAAAAAATTCGATATTTGTTCAAAACTTTTAGGTTTGGTATGTAGTGTGTGATGAATGTCAGGAACTATAATATGTTTGAATCGAATTTAATGTCCATCAGTGACCTTGATCTAAGAAGAGTTGATCTGTGGTGGCGGAAATATATACTGGATTTACCTTAAAAGATACGAAGGTAAGTTTTGTACTCAGTGTCACCCCAGAATGTCAGTACATCTAGGAGCCACGAGAAAATGACTTGAAATCCATCAAGTGCAAAATCGGGCCTCAACGGATCTCTACGGTCACACCCAATAGACAGGCAAGTGAACCCATATGAATTTAGGATATATACAAAAAAGACAACTGGAAGACAGGAAGTTATATAAACGTCCAACCTATAAGGGTAGAGACAGAAACTCTCTCATCCATGCAAGAAGATAGAACGTTCCAAAGAAGATCCGAAATCACATACCCTCGATTCGGCCGACGTTAATTTGACATATGTCAGAAGTAAATAAACAATTATTTTACGTATGAAAATTTTAGCCCCTCAGACGTTATTAAATGAACATTGCAAATAAGCGCCTTAGAGACATTCATGCCTTTCAGTGGATAATTTGCAAGAAATTATTATGAGTGTTAGAAAGATTATGAGTGTTAGAAAAAAATAAAATAAAGAAAACAGTGAACTGAACAAACCTGTCTCGCAGGTGGGCCCCGTCCATCCGAGGTTGCATTTGCATATGTCCGGTCCGACACACGTTCCTCGTTTGTTGCATCCTTTATTGCAGACAGCTATCAACAGAAGGATGAATCACAACATTAAACATATATTTTTACCTACCGATCTGATGCGAATCTACTGAAAAGTTCTTAGCGCTACCAGGGAGGGATTTGAGAAAATATCTAATGTTTCGCCATTTGGTCAGATTTTGGAAAATGTTTTTGTTTTTAATCATTTCACCACAAGCAAGGCGATAATGCTCCTAAGACGCAAGTTGTTACTGGTAGTGAAAGAGAATGAGAATACATTAACGAGGAGAAAGGACAATAAAAAACAGGGTTCAAGAAGACAGAAGATTGCGATTGATGTTTGCGTGTGAACCTTTCAGGAAGCCCGCATTACATATATATATATATATATATATATATATATATATATATATATATATATATATATATATATATATATATATGAAAATAATAAGAACGAACATTAAGATTTATAATCCGGTGTTCTTAGCAATTATTTTTATTTATAAAAAAACAGGGCTCGATACAAACAGTAGACCAAAATTGGCTTTATTTTAAAATAAAAATCATAAAAATATGAAAAAAATAAATTCCTGAATTTCTCTGAAAATCATATTTAAAATATATATATATATATATATATATTTATATATATAATTAATTTTATAAAATATATATATATACACACACACACACA